>OZ037996.1:13347131-13409631 GCA_964035705.1 Porites rus
CATTTTCACTGTTCGCGCTTTCTCAATTGCGTACACCTGACTACCTCGGAGCCTGGAACAGGCTACAAAAAAACCCTTGCCTTCCCCACTCGCCACATGGGATTGCCCTGCATGCAGTAGCTAACCTAATTTCGACCCACACCGTAGCAGACTTGAATAGGACAATTGCACGATGATGTCAAATTACCACAACTACGGGCATGCAGGATTTCGGTTTTCTTCCGCAAATAAGAACTGTGGATTAAACTTCAGTGGTATTAATAAATATATAAAATAACAAAGCGAGTGAAAGCAAAAACAAAATGAATTCTGTAGTTATCGTCAAATTGCATCATCGTGAAAATTACTTTTTAGTGCGCAGCTTCAAGTGAAACCCAAGAACGAAGTACAGTTATCTGTAACGAATGATGCTCCCTAGAGAGTTTGAGTAACTTTGAGAGCGAAATGTCAATTTGTACCACCCTCACAAATTTGCTCTTTTGCTGTATAACACGCTCCATATTTACAATTTTTAAATTTTCGTATGCTATTTTGTGTGGAATTTAATTTATCGAACAATATTGTGCTATTATTTTCGAATATAATTTATCATAAACGATAATTGGTTAGAATAACAATTCTTACAGAGCCAATCACCAGATAAAGTATTTTTCAATGCTCAACCGTTTTAGCTAAGTTTTTTTATTTTTTTTTTTTGCAGGGCACAAATATATAAAAAATATATATCTAGGCAACTTCTAACTCCTTCGGCTATCTCTAAGCAGGCAACGTTCTCCGCGCGTGTTTAGATGGACTCTTTCCTAAAAGAATCATCCACAGTAGGTGACTCTATATTCAGGCAGACGCCTTTCAAAGACTAAGCATTGCCTGTTTTAGAGATATCTGAGTGTACTGGATAGGGACGAAGGCTAGTACCTTAGCCACATTCAGGACACCTACCTGAGTCGGACTTGGACATACATCATTATATGGTCTCAAAAGTGCGCGCGCTCTGATTGGCAGTTTTCTTGTAATGACCGGGCATATACAATCGTGTTTTTAATGAACATCCATGTTATGGTCGATTGACAGCTGTCAAAAAGGGTATCAACTAACTAGTGTCACCTGACTGTATCGTGGGCTCAAGTGTACATTGTAGAACTCACTGAGCTGATGTGTTGTTTTTTTTTGTTTAAGTTAGCCAGTTGTTGGTTTAAATTGATCGTAGGCTCAGGTCCATACTGTAAGGCTATATAATAAATAACTTATTAACCTCGTCCGTTCGGTCATTACAGGGAAATGCCGGCCTCGGTCTGAGATGTCCTTGTAACGACCTCGCTGCCGGTTGATAAGTGGTATTTAACTCCCTCTCTTCCCTTCCAGTGTAGCCTCCCACGCAGGCGTCTTTAGGGGAGCTCGTTTTTCATCCCTCCCCACAAACGCCTGCTCAACCGAAGACAACATTCCTTTCCCATTCTTAGCCAATCACCCTGTACTTTCCAAATTCTGGAAAGTTGACCTTGACCGCAAGGTAGTCTGATAATTACTCGATCTGCATGAAACACTGGAAAAACTTTCTGACCTCTAATAAATGTTAGATTCAGAGCGGCAAAAATAAGATTTAGTCAATTTTAGAATACTCCATGCACTTCATAACCTTAGCGAAGGAAAGAAAAGAAGGAAAACGGTAACTCTAGGGTCACGTTTAGTCGCGTTACGCCTGTCAACACTTTATAACACAAATGTTTATTTGTCACTTACCACGCAAGTAAAACAATGGGAAACGAATGTTGTTTTCGGCTGAGCAGGCGTTTGTGGGGGGGGGGGGGGGGGGAGATGAAAAACGAGCTTCCCTAAAAACGCCTGCGTGGGAGGCTACTTCCAGTGTTGTTTGTGATGTTTTTTGGTCGGTTGACGTGGAGAGGGTGAAAAGAGTCTAGTGCAGCATTTTTATAGTCGTAATCTGATTGACCCCAGTTATATTTCACGCGTTGTTTTTATCCCTTTAATGCATACCTGAAGTCTAATGCAATGACCTTCTTTGCCATTGGACGTATCGCCCAGAGCTTCCTTGTAACCCGCTTTGCAACGTCTAAGCAATATAATCTCACACTGATCAGCAGTAGAAGCTGGTAAGAAAAAGACTGCTGCGATAAAGGACAAGCTTAACATCGGTAACCACCAAGTCATACTTTAAAGTTTGTAATTTGCAACCAAGGAAGCCTAAAAAGAGAAATTCAAAATGGAATGTTAATTAGCCCTATTATGACAAGAATAAGCGGATTACAATATGAAACATAAACAAAAATTTAGGCGGTTACATACATACACTGTTTACAGGTAGCAATTATAAGACACCTAAAGGAGGATCATGTGGTTATCCCTACATTAAGATCTCTCCTTACCCCATAAACCACTGACCTCGCCCAGGAAAGGTTGGCCCTACTCTTTTCGAACAGTGGTATGGGCTCTTTTATGTCCTACAAGAATCAGATAAGTGAAAGTGCCGTCTGACGAGACCTACGGCTTTTCGGCCTTATCCGAGAAGACTCGAAAGTCTAACCGTTGCAAATGTCATTACAAGGGCAACACTTTCTCCTCGGTTATTTTAAGACCCTGAGTGTTGGTCCGGCCGAGGTTTGAACCCGCGCGACCTCTCTCGCTCAGCAGAACGGCGCTCGGTCATTGGAAAGAACGGAATTCATCCTTGATAAATTAATAGATCATTTTCACTCACGAGGTCAGCAGCTATGCACTGTTTTAGGATCATTCTACGCTTCTGGGAAACTGGCCACCTACCCCTCCCCTTAGCCAACATTAACACTTACTTCTCACTTAGGGCAAAATTTCACTTCAATTCCCACAGGGTTTTTTTGTTACATCAATAGAGCTGCCGCTTTATCGGTTTTACACCAACATGGCCACTATGCACGTGGCATCATGTGAAACGATGTTTTACTTCGAAATGTACACAGGTGGAAACATCCTAACAAAAGCCTCGTGTTCGTTACAGTCACAACTCAAAGATAATTACAGACATGATCTTAAGTACTGTTTCTGGTAGACTGAACTAAACAACAGTTTCCAGTGACGGTTATTGGACTAGAACATTAACTGGCCACCAGGAAAACTAAACCCCGGAAGAGATCGCTACGTTGGATTTTCTAATTTAACAACAGGAAAAACAAATAAACAAAATGAAACTTAATTATCGTATTTTCTCTCCTCTGGCTCGTTACCATTCATTGGGATGTTATTGAAGACTGGTTGCAAGTATAAATCGCAAGCAATATATGTTTATAAGGCAATTAACATTTATTCGGTTAAAAGTGAGATTTGGGCAACATGGATGATTGAAAAAAAAAATTGAATTTATTAGGTTTACGCAAAATCCATCTTATGAGTTTGCCTACAGTTTACAATTAGTAGCCCTCACGATCATTTTTTTATTTTAACAGTTTTTGAAATTTTTTGATAAAATATCTTTCATGAGAAACGTGATCCTGTCACAAAGCTGCTGTGTTCCAAATTTATTTTGAGGCTTTTATATTGACTGAAGTGCGTTTCGACACAGGATTTCTGTCAAATTTTGTCAATATTTAACTGAAGATTTTAATATATGATCCATGATTTGCATTGCCTATGATGATTTTTACATCGGTAAAACTAAGCGACGGCTCCATGATAGGAAGGCTGAACACTTCAAGTCTCTAACAAAATAAGATCAACCTTCAGCTACTGCTGACCATATCATCATATCACTAATCGCTCATATCGCTCTCTAAGTACGCATGCTGAGCAATACAACGCGCGCTGATGTTACGTGATATGAAAATCGACGAAAACAATAAATTTCTACTGATAACTTCCGGGCATTTTCCTCAGATGGCCCCCGCACTATTTCCTTTAAAAGCTTATTAGCTTCATATCTCCTCATGATAAAGATGTTAACGTGCACAGTAGAGAGATAAAGCAATTCTCTTCAGCCACCTTAAAGAATGATGAATTTTTAGATGTCACACTTACTTAGTTCATTTTACAATTATCGTTATTTTGCTGTAAATAATAGAATTGCGATCTGCACATTCGCCTTTCTCCTTTTTTCAACCTGCTCGTTTAATTCAATCTGCAATGCATCCGATCCACGGCAACTAAGTGCTACTAGGAATTTATTGAACATCTCGACTCCAAATAACAATATACACTGGTTAGATTAAGACCATACATGATTTCAAATCCATCGGTATTTATCAATGTGTTAAGTTATCGACGCAATTCATTCGTTCGTAGCTACCGAAATTCCTAACCAGTTAATTGAAAGCATTTCTGTAATCAATAGCATCAAGTAGACTAACTTTTGTTCCGAGGCGTGCGTTTTGCTGTACCCTTCTAGTGCTTTTAACAAAAGCCTACTGCAGGTTTTTTACAGCAGCTAGTCCCTGATAAAATGCATGGTCTTTCGACAAAATACTTCTTCTCCAAAAATCTGGAGGATTTTTCCAGACGTTACTTTTTCAGTCGACGCTTAGCAACCACAGAAGTCAAGTACACTACACAGAAGGCAAAATAAACTTTTGTGAATGTTTTCTGTTATGAACACAATAGCAAGTACATTTTTTCTTTTCAAAACTGTTCATTTCTGGGATAACAGAGTTCAAAATGTCTTGGTAAACAAACACAGGGACGTCTATTGAATGAGCCGAGGACAGTTTTCTGAAGGACCATTTATTTTCAACCTTTCTGTGGAATCAAAGAAGCTTGATCTGGTCTCTCAAGACGACGTTAAAAATGCAGGAGGATGGTGAAGTCAGTGTTGTTCAAACTATAGTAAGCAAGTATAGTAAGTCATGATAACATTATTCATTTCTTTCTTGGTCTACAATATACAGATTAAGTTTGAAGGAGTTTTCTAAAGACAACTAAGTTAAGGATTCAGCAACAAGTAAAGAAAATGTAAGCCGACTAATGTCTATTATGAATTGAGTCTTGGCGAACGATATAGGCTTGACGCAATCTTGAGTTTAATTAAAAGATGGAAAATTCTCAGCTGCGTCGCTTTAACATAAATTTTAGAAGAGGAATTCAAACAATTCTTTCGCTCTAAAGTAGATGGTGAGCTTTATGCTGCTAGAACATTTAGGCCTGTCACCAAGAGAGTATTCAGTCTGCACCTTATTTTCTTTCACCTGGGAGTTAAACTGAAAGCAAAAGGTTGTCTCCTGTATTTAAAATCTAGGGGTCAATTTAATTAGACTTTTGCAAGTGTAATTTACAAGTGTAGCCGTTGCTTTAGAGTCTGAAAGAACAGCTACACGTACTTGTAAATTACACTTGTACAAGTTTTATTAAATTGACCCCAGGGGTCCGTTTCTCGAAAGACCCGGAAACTGTTCGAGCCCGAAGACAAATTTTAAAATCCAAACCTGTTGAATAGGCAGCACAGTTGCTAACCCACAAACCAGGGCGAATCAGCTTTGCTTTGTTAACTGATAGTTTCATTGCATTATTTTCAAAATTATTGAAACTTTGATCTTGAATTCAGTAAAAAAAAACACATACACAAAACAGCTTTCCGGGCGCGAAAACTTACAGGAACTTTCAAGAAACGGGCCAGATCTGATATATTACCCCGACAGAGAAGTACCTACATCAGTGGTAGCCTGAGTACTAGCAGGAGTGTATAGAGCAAGCGAGTACTTCAGTGGTGCTGTTAAAAGTTCTTTCCAGGAATTACCCGAAGATGGATTTTTGCCTGAAACGTGTACCTTGGGAAGGCCCATGGGAAAAGCAGTTAAAGAAGTGTCCCAAAAGTTTCTAACTTTCAAGTCATATGTGATACACAGATCGCTTGACCGCAAGATCAGACCATGAGAATAAAGATGAATACGACGCGTAGCGAAGTACTTCTGACGAACTTTGAAGTTTTTGATATTGTGATGAGATACTTTGTCGAAAATGATTTCAGACGGAAAAATTAAGGATGTAAGGATGAGAAGCTCCCGTGAAACACTCATAATAAACATGTATTTTAATTTCATCGTATTTGTTTATAAATTATTTAAAAAAATGAGTTTCAGAACAAAGTTGAAAACCCAGTTTCACAGCCTGGTTTCCCAAAAGACATTAAGTGGAATGTTAGAATACGAGTGAAAAAAAAGGTCATCCTTTCATTCAGTAGTGCTTTTACTTAACTGAACTCAACAAAAGCCGCATGAAAGAATCCTTATTCTCTGCAATAGACTGAAATTTAGTAATCTCATTAGTTGATCTGATAATGGTTCTAATGAATATCGTCAGATGGTGCTTCTTTGGCCAAGAATTTCAGCCTCGATCAGCCCGTAGGGTCTCATCCGTTGTACATCTCGATTTTGTAATTGTTTCCTTTTTTGGTTACACGATTATTTCTCAGTATGAATAAGATAAATAATATTTGAAAAATATAGTTTTAATTTTTACAAACATTTGGCATGGCACTGGAATCTCTAGTAGCTTCTAGTCGATTTCTTGAATCTCTTAGAGAAGAAGCCTAGAAATCATCGTTCAGATTATCGAGAAGTTCGCTGAGGAATTGGGCGGATAAAAAAAGCTTTCTTTTACGTAGAATTGCTGGGCTTTTTTAGAAACTGGGGACTCGAAAAATCGAGATTTTTCTGTATTTTATCCAGAATTTAAAGCAGTTATTTCTCTTACCTGATGCCGACTCCGCTTTGTTCTCCCTTGTATTTTCCTTTGCCGCCAATAATAACTTCTTCCCGGAAAATCTTTTAAAAATATATACCTTTTAATGTGTTAATGAAACGGAAGTGAAATAACTAAAATTAAAGACAAGGTTCAAGGATTGAATAATTGAAAACCTTCGCTCTTTTTTGTAATAATAAACTTATTCACACAGGACAGTGTCCACAATTCCTCGATCTCCGACTGTTGTTTGAAAAGCATTCCAAAAGCGGCCGCTTTCCAATATGATATGGAAAGACAATCGTTTTTCAAATTCGTGTTAATATTCAATTTGTTTCGTATTTGCTCTTTATAACTTAGCATTGTTACCCACGAGTTTTAATAAGCTTACGGGCTTGTCTAAACACAGATGATAACATATGTTTAAAAGTGATTTCAGGCCGCTACGGTTACTTGTACAGTCACTCTTTTAAAGACAGTTGTCGCCGGATTTACTGTCCATAAAGTCAAAGATGAAAGTAAGGCGGGGAACACTTTGAAAAAAGAATCACGTTCCTCGTAGCTTTCCTATCTTTATTTTGTTTTTGTTTTTTTAATACAAATATCAGAGAAAGACTATTTAAATTCCGTATAAACTCAATTCATGTAGTGCCGGGGCATTAAACATTCATATTTGCCTTTGGGAAGAAGCATAAATTTACATAGAATGTGAATTACATTTATTTACTTTTGTCTACTCATTGATCCAAAAACGAAAATGATAGTCCACAAAAGTTCCTTACTTCCGCTGAGATTAATTCTGTAGTTCTTAAATTAAAACTTTGAAGTGTAAAGCGCACATGAATTAAGATTTAGTGATAAAGTTTACAACTGAATGACAGTTGCTACGAATTTCCCCTAAATTCAGCAACGTAACGTTGAAGAGATTCGAAGCAAAACTGAATCTAAATTTCCAAAAATAATAGTGATTAAAACATACTTTCAAAGAGAGTAACCCAAGTAGTTTTTGTTTTATTTTGTCATAAAGAGAAACCTGATCGAGATAAGAAAAGGAAGATATTAAATAAATGCACATTTATCTCATGTAAGAAATCATATTCAAAAGAGCTCGATTACCATACCACAATGACACCTAACAAGTTAGCTTACTGATCCGTTATGGTGATTGTTTCCTTCCTCTATTCGTCCATTCCTTAGAAAACAACTGCAACAACTATTAAAACGGTAGACTTACCTGCTATCTAAGGTATTCTGTAAGTATGAGTTCGCCCAATGAAAGGGTTGCTACGTCTCTACTGAGGCTGTGGGCATCATATGACACTAGGGAAAAAGGGAAGATATGTGCAAGGGAAGATGTGGTGACTAATAACAAGTAATGAAGGACGCTGAGTATATTATGAAGAATTATGGAGATCGAGGAGGCTGTTATCCGTCGAGGCCGTATTCTTATTGGCACTTGGATCTCCAAACGTCACACAGGGGGGGTTTTACATGAATATCTTCCATGCATAGATGACGGTCCGGTCGAATGTTTAGGTTAAACGTGCGATCATGTTTATAACTTTTGTCTATTCCTCGATGAGGAAAAATTAATCCATTATTTACCACAGCAGAAATGGAATGTTCTCCTGTTTGTATTTCGCCGGACTAAGATTTATTCTGATTTTACGGCAGCCTGATTCTATGAGTGAATATTCGATTATAGAAATTGGTAGGAGGACTATATTAGCTTTAAACTTTTCTTTGCTCTTTATTTCATCTTAAATAATTGTCCTCTCGATTTCTTTTATCCCATTTTCTATACAAGTTCAATTGAGTTTCCTCTTCACGACACCTGAGAGAACCGCACGTCTTCCAGTTCCAAAGCCAGTATTTACATGCTTTCAGAAGGAAACTACTGATATATTTCTCATATTTGTTTGCATTTATGTACAACCTGAAGATGGCATTCTTTATAAAGATATATCTATTTACATATTATGCCAGTTAACCGTTAAGGAACTACTCTTACCATTAGAATTCAATTAAACATAGGATGTGTGCAGTTCGAGAAACTTATATAGATGCATAGGTCAACATCATGATAGCACAATGTACTATTTTTCAGAATTTGTATTTTCTTTCCATCGAAATGATAAATAATCATTATAAAGAAGACACGTCTATTCAACAACCAAACATAGACATAGTGTACACCGTGCGGTGAGTAGATCTGCCATTAACGATACCATAACGTACAGGCAAAAAAAAACATACACAAAAAATTAAGTCAACCAACTAAAGCTCAAATGTTTTGGATGACTGATCACATATGAGATGGGTCGAAATTTTCAAAGAGAAATATGTATGCGATAAAATATTTCTGAACTCTTTCTGGGTTTTGCACTCGAGTAAATCAGTTTTTCAATTAGCGGAGTTTTTAGGGTCGCATACAACTGAACGATGTTAATTGTCTTAATAAATGTACGATTATTGCCTATAAGTAATAATATATGTTATCTTTAATTATCTGTTTACTCTTATGTTCCCAGGGTTTGTTGAATAATAACGTTTTATCTTGTAGAGTACTTTCTAAACTATGGCATACGCCAAACGTCAAACTTTTCATGAGACGAACCAAACTTAGTGAGTTAAGTTCTTAAAAAGTTCGACGTCTGGCTCAGTTTGGATTGTCCAGCACGTTCCAATCTATCTATCTGCTTCGGACGGATAGAACGTCTGAAGATCGTCTCCGGGACAAAAGTCGATCTTCACATGTGACTATTTTTAAACTAATAAACTAAAAATTTGTATGATAATGTATATTTAGCCTTGTTCGGGAGAAAGTTAATTACTCAGTTGATTGGTTCATCGCATCCTAAGTTTGACGTTTGACCCAACAGACTTAGGTTCGTCTCATGAAAAGTTCAACGTTTGGCCCAAGCCTAAGAAGAATTTAACTTGAGTGTTTACTTCTTCGGCTCATTTTCATTTAAATCAACGTTAGTATTTCCTTAGTATGTTGTCTTTAAACACTCCGTTTACTTGAGGGAATTTTCAAGAAGTGATATAATAGTGAAAACTTCGTCTTAATATTTGACCTCGCTTTACTGCCTCGTAGTTTTACAAAACAATGCATACGTTAACAAAATCTGTATAACAGCTAGAGACTTGATTCATGACGCAATATTATATTAATGTCCCGTTCACACCCAACTGGAAAATATTCACTTACACCGGGCTTAATATGAAGAAAAAGTGGCTTTTACAACTGGATGAAGTAACCTTTAACTGTGGTATACTTTCCGCGCTTTTGACAAGTTTGCAGAAGAAAAAATTCAGTAAGAAGCTCAGTGTTATCAAGAGAACAATTCTAAACTGTACTTAACTAAATGGCGTTTGATCGTGTTATCGGCTTTGGCCTGCAAGGGGAAGTTAATACTTGAAGATACATTTAAACCTTGAGGGGTTTGTGGATCTGACCCACGGGATCCAACGTAGCCACCTAGTATGTCTCCCTGTAGGCTAGCTCGGGACGTGTCGAGAGAAAGACTCTCGAGAAACTTCCCAGAGGACAGTCCTTGATATTGTCCTTGATAAGGTTCTTCCATCCCGTCATCCCGACCCCAAGTTTCGCTCAATCCCGTAATCCCGAGGGATATTCTTGGCATCCCGCATCCTGCGATTGTTTTCAATTGCTTTAAAATCCCGTGTCCAAGCTTTCAAATAAGGCAAATCCCGGATTCCGAAAAACTTATTGGAGACATTTCCAGAGGTAGGGAGCGAGAAGAAGCGGCTTGATTCGCCGACTAAACTATCAGGCATCAGTGGTATAAATACGTTAACGTTTGCATCTATTTACAACGTGTCCATATCAATCCCCCGGCATTCCTCAAACCATGTATCGCTTCTAGTTGCATTTTAAAATCGGGTTTCGTACGTCACTTCGTCAGATTCGCTGGTTTTTTTGGACAAGTCACGAAAGAATCCCTTTATACCTCTACGGGATGGGTCACGTTCCAGAGTAGAGAATCCAGACCACTCATTGGTCCTCTTTGTAACACTGTCGACTGCTGGTTGTTTGAGGCAGCTGGCGAGTAGGCGTTTAAGTCCTTTGCGATAGCTTTCGTTAAAAACGAGATAAATGCATGGATTAATGGCGCCATTGACGTGAGAAGGTACAAAGAGTGACCACACAAGAAACAGGGGCCAGCACTCTAACTTGTTGTAGGCAAATGCTATCATAAAAAGAGCAATGTAGTTTGGAATCCAGCAAAATGCAAAAAGAAAAACGACGGTGACAAGCATCTTGATCACAGCCACATTTTGCGCCTGTACTCTGACCTGTGACATATTCTCGACAAAGACTTGTCGCTTCTTTAAAACGAGAATGGTCAAGAAGTACATTACAGCCATCAACAGGAGAGGCACGACGTACAAAAAAGTAAATTTAGCTCCCACCTCAATCTTGTAGTACCTAAGATTAGTTTCCAGATCGTCGGACCACCGGCCAAAGCATCTGTAGCCTTTGTTCCCTCCAAGCACTCTATATTTTATCAAAACTATACACAACGATGCTGCAGCAAGCAGCCACAACAACAGGACAACCAACTTGACGTGCCGTTTAGAAAGGGGTTTTCTAAAAACGTGGGCGATGGCCAGATACCTGTCCGCAGAAAGGGCAATCAGAGTAAAAACGGACGCAATAAGAGAGACCATATTGAAAAAATGAACAAGTTTGCACGTGATGTCGCCTATCAATCCTCCAAACCATCGGTCTCCGCTATACATTACCAAAACCGACATTGGCACAGAGACGAGGGCGTCAAAAATATCAGCGACGGCCAGGGATATGATGAAGAAATTGAATGGCACTTTACGAATTCTCTTCTTTGTTTTAGCGATAGTAATTATGGCACAATTTCCAAGGAGGGCGATGATCGCTATAACGGCATAAACAGCGGTCAAAACGATTTTTGTGGCGATACTTGGAGAACTAAGGGAACAAGGGAGCATCACTGTTGAGTTGTTCATCTCTGCAAAAGAATTAACACAAAAATATTCGCTTTTGACTATAATTATAGATACAGTACAAAATAGTACAAGACCTTTAATTATTGGTTTGTCCAAGAGTCGGCTTTTTCATAAGCAATTGACATCTTCAATATAAATGTTTACATTAAAGGTAATGTTACATGAGACGATTCGCAACGACGATTTTTAGCGGAACACAGAGTTGCAACATTGTTGCGACATTGTTTCGAATGGTTACAACATTGTTCCAACATTGCAACGCTCTTTTGCGCTAAAAATCTTCGTTGCGAATCGTCCCGTGTAACATCACCTTAACAAGATGAAGTTTTGAATTTCGCATTCCAAACTTACTAGGTTCTTTCGAACGGGCAGTTCTCTACAGTAGGATTTTAGCCAGGTGGATATTTTTTTAAGTAAAAATTCAACTCGAAACCGGACAGACGACACAAATGAGACAGCTTTTTCTTCTGGGTATATATCAGTTTGGTAATCTTGTGAATCATATTTAACAAGTCGTTCTGGCTTAGGGGAGGGGTACGTAGGAATTTTTCCAGAAAACCTAAATTGATTCGTCGTTCTTTCAGTCAACGCTCACTGTATCAAGTTTTTTTAACACTCAAAAAGTTATTGGGAAAAAGGTATTTGAAAACGTTCAACAAGAACTACTAAATATACAAAATCCTTTGTTTATGATATTGGTCCTTATCGACATTCGACTTCTTTTGTTTTTGATGATACACTAATTTGCTTAAAATGGTTGAAAAACGTAGCTTTGGATCAGTTAAGCTTAGGCATCATTTAAGTAAAGAATACACTTTAAGCAGTGTGATTCTCAGGTAGTAAAAGACGTTTTTCCGCTGGCTGTTGTCATCGTCTCCTTTTTGCACAACTAAAGATATCTTGGCCAAAGTTTATCTATCTGATTAATGTCCTTTAATGGCGATTTTACGACAGCCGTGTCTAAGAAAAAGATTGCGACCTCAGTATGCGCTGCACCATTTCTATATTAACTTCAAAGTTAGAAGTAACTGTTGAACGCGATTTATTTAAGACTCATTTAAACCTTTTTCTGTGCAGGCGATTTTAACCTAGGTTAGAAACCGAAACTTTGCTTTTTGAAAGCAATTTCAAGAAGAAAGTAGGCGAGAAAAGTGAGAGAGAAAGAGACTCACCCAGCAAACATCCACTGCATGAAGTTTGTACGTCCGCGTCAAGTCCAAATGGGAATGTAGTTTATTTTGTGACAGATCAAAAAGGAACAATGAAGTGCTCTTGGAATTTCCTCCAAAAAATAAATAATTAGGGTAAATGTATAATGTATGATAACATTAATTTAAATGAGGAAGGAAGCAACAGAGCCAAAGACCATCAAAGAGCCGAATATTTGAATAGTGTCTTGCCGCCGCTGCCGGTCCAACCCCCTGGCAGCTGTAAATGAATTTTTTTTGTAAAGCGTTCACAAATATAATGTTCAAGAAATTCCTCATTTCAGTCACGAACCTAAAAATCTATGGAGAAAATAAAGAAAAACCATAGAGACAGTATTCGCCAACCTAAGGTTATTCATTTATGAAAAGGGGCATGCAGAATGTTCAGCTTTTCTCTTTTCTTTCGTTTTCTTTTTAAAGTCTTTTACAATGTTCGCATGTATAAATTAATTGTTTCTTGTCTAACTTATATGAATATATAGTAACAATTCATTAAGGCTTTGCAAACATTCATTCAAGAGAGCCAAAGACATAACTTTTCATTTATTGCAGTTAAAAGAAGACAAAGTGTCTGATAAAATTGTTTTATCTACTAATAAAACTGACGAAAGCGGTACAATCATAAAGGATAGGGGAAGCTATGTTTAATTGAATCGAAAATTTTCTCTTGAAAAAAAATGAAACGTATCAATCTAGTTTTTAAGTAGCCCTTCTCTGATTGGTAGATTCTGTCAGCCCACACAGGCCCACGTAAGAGGCGTATCGTTACTGCGAAGAATACCGTCATGCTAATTACACACAGTTTCACCTGGAAACTGAACTTTTATATTGTATACGGAAACGGTAACAAGAAATTAGGGGTTATATTGATCTTCTTGGCGATCCATAGTAAATGAAATCCTCGGTCTTTTCTCCTTATCTAAAGACTTATTTTATTTACGTCAACTAAGTTTTTAAACGTGATTTTAGCGACTGTTCAGTAAATCACAAAATCTAGTTGCCTTTAGATAGTAATGTGTACTCGCAAAATTTCAGCCAAATATGTGCAAAAATACAAACTAGAAATACTCTCGCAAAATACGAATCGAGTTTCTAACTCGCAGAACGGTGCATGGCACTGCGCCAAAGTATTAGTACCCCTGAGGTACCACCATAGCTCTATTACCTTGATTTGATGGTGAGTAATTGAGTGGGTAATATCTGAGGAGATTTATTCGAGAAAAAGTGACTGAATTATACGATTTCTTTACAGAGCAAAATAAAAACATTAAGCCAAATCATAGTTTTTCTCTTTTTACTTTTCATGTTTTATGCTACGTTTTGATCCTAAAATGAAACAATTAAAAATTCCAGTAGGCATGTGCAATGGCTATACGCTTATACTCCAAATAAATGATGGCAATCAGGAGAATACGAGGGCTCTGTCTTTTTAAGGAAATCTTTGGGCTCCTACATTCACTACAAAACATTCTATTTATAACTTATTTATCGAGTTCACATCCCAAAGGATTAAGGAACGTCCCTAAACTCCGATAAGACGTTTTGATTATCGTGATCGCATCTTAGGGGAATCATTTTAGATATCGAAAAACGCAATTCTGGCTTTTTGAAACCGATACATTTTCCGGCGAAAAGGGCAAGATAGCAACCTGTCAAAAACAAAACATGTACAAAATTGTCTGGATTTGCTTTTAAATGGCGCCCGGCATTGTATTTTTAGCCCGTTATAAAAGTAAGGGAGACACTTAATGGGTGACACGGGGTAGTTAAAATTTTCATCTATTTGCATTGACTGTTGAAATCGTTCACTCGCCCATTCAACTTTTGTTTTTGTTTAGTTTTTCATTTCGCCTAAGGAAGATTCACCTACATCTAAATCTTCAAAGATTTAATATTGTATGATTTCGCAAAAAGGTAAAACGCTTTCTATTTGTTGGGCCGCCGAAATATATGATAACACATTATTATTGTTATTTCGGCGTTGCCCCCTAGTATTTCTAAATGAATGAAGAGACATACCATGAGATGTTTTCCTAGAACTGCAATTGAGCAGCGAAAAAGTAACTAAACAGAGAAAGGAAAGGAAGTTAATGTAATTAGCTAAGCAACCACTTAATTTTGTTTTTTTTATTGAGTGAGGCTCGCTGGAAAAAATGAATCACCAACTTCGTGGAGGGAAAGCCCACCATTTTCTAATATAAATGCATGCAGTCCAGGTTTATGCCCAAAACAATAAACTTAAGGCTTTATTAGCATTATTTGTTAAAGGGCATTTTGGCCCTCGAATTAACTCCGCAACGCTATTTACTTGTCATGAGTGTCTTGACTGACCACCAAATGATAGCAATGTTCTATGCACAAAGCAACCTTCATTGAATCAGCTGCTTGAGGCTAACAAACGAGAATTTCAAGCGGTCCAAAGGAGAAAAAAAATTGATATTATTTTTAAAAAAGAATATTTTTATTTTTATTTATTATTACAGATAAACGATTTGATACAGAACTAAGCCTTGTATCCAATCATTTTGGAGGCATTCTTGTTTACATAAAGTGTATATATCTTAATCTGCGACTATAATGTAGCCACACAAAGGTAGAATAAAACAATTGGAAATTGTTGGGAAACGACCTTTTTTGTTAAAAGCTTGACATTCCTTTCTTGGTGCGAATAAAACTCAAACCTATTTAGGTCGGGGAGGCTTTTTTTTGGCTTTTTTCACTGTGAACGTTAAAGATTCAAAATACGTTAGCCAACCTCTTGATTTCATCGCACACGTTACTATTTTTATTAGTATTTTTGGCCAGGGGAGAAATTGAAAACTGGGTCCTGCCCATAAACTCACTAATATGACATCATAATAGACCTTTGTCACGCGGCCGCCATTTTCTCTCAGGAGATGAGGCTAGCCGTGCATAAACAAGGCTTTTCCTGATCTCCTGAGACGAAATGACCGCCGCGTGACAAAGATCTATGACGTCCAATTATTGTTATTGTGTCAATCAAGTTATGTAGTCAGATAATGGAAATGATAAACACATTATTCTGAATATATTTGTTGGTAGCCTTATCAGGAGCAGTCTTGAAGTTATAGAGGGAGGCCTCGGAAGCCCCCCCCCCCCCCTCCTCCCCCTTATCCCCCGGCCTGGTCGCAGGAAGGAAAAAAGATCGCATATGTTCCTACCCTTCTTATAATGCAAAATCATGTCTCTGAAGTCGCAGCGGACTATGATATGGCGACGAAAAAAATGAGCACAGTGGCAACTTTCACAGTTGTAAATTTTCCGACAAATACGACTCTCAACTCTGAAATCCAGCTGGTTATAGCTACAAAAAAGAATTGCAGACCTATTTTTTAGATCGAAATTCAAGTAAAGTAAAGTAAAGTAGCATTCAGAAGGATTGGTTTCTTCTAACCTGCGTTTTAATATCGATCAATGTCTATAAATATGGTTGACCAAGGAAAAAATTAAGCTTTTTTACAGGAGCCACGTGCACTTGGCTACTTTTGAAATATTTGAAAGTGGTGGCCATACACTGTTAAAGTATCAGCACTAAGAAAAACAAACAAACAAGCAGAAAACGGTTTACTCAATGTTATTTGAGTGACCTCCAAATTTACGATGTTTTAATCTAAATGATTCTAGCAGAAACGACATGAAATCCGGATTTCAACGCTGAGATATCTGTTTTTGGATTTTCATTTTCACCGAACGATTGGGAAATCCAAAAAATGGATTTGAAAAACTGTCCTTAGGAACAGCGGTCTTGCACGCGGACGCATAATAAGCAAAAAGTAGACCCCAGTTCACGAGAACAGTTTTGCGAATCCTTTTTCGGATTTCCCAATCGAACGGTAAAAAGGAAATCCATGAAATCCGTAATTGGATTTCCTAATTGAAATCCACCCTGAGGACGGTTTTCTCGGAGGTGAAATCCGTTTTCGGATTTCGCGTTCGATTGCAAATCCGAAATCCGGATTTCAAAATCTAAATCTGGATTTCCCAATCGAACGCAACCCAAGATGGCGTTCAGATTTTCTGAGTAAGTTATGTGCCAGTTTTGCATACCTATCTCCGCGACAGACATTAGTGCCTGTATTAAGTGCAGTTTTTCACCATGTTAACATGCGATTAAATGAGCTCATTTTAACCCAAATTTTTGTTAAGCCCAGGATTAATGGCCTAAAGGCAGCTGCGCCACTGGGAAGAAAAAAAGATCATGGAAGTCAAAACATATACAGAACTGCTACAATTCTCTGAATCAAAAATTTACACGGCGTACTTCGCTAATAGAATAATCTGAGAAAACAGCCCTCTCTAATCGTTCCACGCTGCTAGGGATGTTTCGCCAGGAGAGTGCATAAATCACGGGCTTCACCGCTACCGTACACTGAGTCCGCAGTCCCAAAGCCTCGTTGACTGTGAATTTAGACAAATGTTGAAATCACCAGCTGCTTTAACTTGGGATTTATGGATTAAAGAACGAGGTATCCCGTTAGATGTATAGCGTGCCTGTTTCGTTCCATATGGATCAAAGATAGAGGTATATAATATTGCTTGTGTAGTGGGTGTGCTTGTTTCGCCTCATTGGCCGTTTTCACACTAGTGTTACAGAAGTGAATGCGCTCTTTCCATGAATAATATTTTACCTTCTAGAAATTGTGATTTTACGTAAATATGCAAACTGATAAGATTAACCATCTTTTATTTAACTAATTTTTATTACGATGTAAGATGGATTGCTGATGTTTTGATATATTAACAGTTATCTCTTTTGGAATCAGCTGAATCAGCTTTAATGCTCGGATATCTTGTCCCCAACTTTGACATTGGTTTAATTAATTTCTCTCTTTAGTGTTAATTGAACGTTAATGAGTAAAACCTATAATCAGATAAGTTCAAAGGGTAGACTATAAAAACAGCTAAAGTCTTTGATTAATCGGATGAAGAAGAACACGAATGGTGAGAACCAAAGGATAAAAAGCAGACAAGGAACTGAGAGAGATAAGAGAAGAAAAGTGAAGGCACAGAGAAACTGTCAGGAAGTAAGAAACTCAGTTAAGGAAACTGTAAGTCTATTACTTAAAAATAAATCCTATTGTCCTTCTGAGAACGACTCCATCACCACGTCCTGGTCAAGCAAAACCTCTATAGTTTATCTCTTGTGGAAAGTTCGTTAACACTAGCAACGGATAACCCGTCTCAGATGGATAATCCGTTTCTAGGGTGAAAACGGCCATTGCACCGCGAACCGCTGTAGCAGGAGTTGTTGGGGAAAATGGCCAGGTATTGAACTTTAGCCCGTAGGCTACTAGAAAGATGCACACCTGCAGCGTCATATTCATAGCGGAGCACCATGGGTAACAAAATTTGGTAAACTATCCATCCGAGAAAATTTGGTTATGACGTAGAGTACGCCCACCCGTACACACACTTCATTTAAGCCGATGTCAAATGTCACAATAGATCTTGCACAACTTGACTAGCCTTTCAGTTATGTAAGCCATCCGTATGAGTACGATTAGATTGACAGCTGTCAAAATCAGACATCCGCTGACAATTATCACATGACCATCTCGCGGGCTCAGATGAAAGACCAGCCGTTTTGCCCCTACATATAAGCTGATATAATATGTCACACTAACCAATTCAACATAAAAACGAAACTACGCCGGGCAAGGCTGTCAGTTGGCTGACAGTCGTTTAAAGTTATATTGGTAAGCCAAGTTAAGGTCAATTGACAGCTGTCAAAATGGGACATGTGCAGACCACTATCAGAAAACTAATAACGTGGGCTCAGGTTCGCTGAGGTACACGATCTGGCCTTTTCCACTACAAGCCGGACGGATATGCCTTACTCACACTCGTAGTCTGTTAATTCGAATATTCACCATTCTAATGAAGGTTAATTGACAGCTGTCAAACTAGAGTATACGCTGACCATCATCACCTGAGTGTATCGCGAGCTCATTTTTCTATCCATTGAGTTCACGTAGTGTTTAAAGTTTTGCGCTGATATTTTATTTGATCACGGGCTCAATTCGAAACCCCATAGCTTAGGAAATCTATCCATCCTAGAAAATTCGGCAATCACGTGACCTTACACCGACCACCCGACCTTCCGTCCGTTCGCACCACAGGCATACCAATGCTTAATCTCACACTTTCTAGCTAATTTGGGAGCCTGCAACCTGATATTGTACATCCATGTTTTGATTAATTGACAGCTGTCAAAATAGTGTTTCTGCTGACCAGTATCGCCTGACCGTATCGCGGGCTCAGGTATCGACCCACTAAGTTAGAGTGTTTTTTGAAGGTATCCGCTGACAAGTTGCTACTTTTCAAATGATCGCAGGCTCAAGTTCAATTTTTTTAAAATGCATATGAAATAAGTCGTGTTTATGAGCCGCATTTTTAAAATTTTGATTTCGAACTGACTTCGGCCGCCAAAATTCAACCCGCTTTTACATGCAGGCTAGGCAATCACTGTTGACTTTTCTCACTGTCACGCGTTGATCACGTTCTGCGTCCAACTTTTATGTTCTGATTGGTCAAAATTTGACAGGTGAGTTCATGCGGAAAATTCATACAGCGTCTGGAAACTTGCTTACTGATAGCTAGAGCTGACAGAGTTTTGTGTCATCTTGTGATGTTTTAAACTGTCTTTTTCTACCTGGTGTGCAAAATGAAATACAGCTGCTATCAAGATTGTTCTGTAATTCATGGCTGGTCTGTTTATTGCGCTTTATGTTGACAAATGCACCGGTTGTCAATAAAGTCATTGGAAATCCGATTTCGGATGGCATCGTTTTCAAGAATGAGCTTAGCCACTTGCCCTTGCTTGAGGCGTAAGAGGGTTGAAAAGTCTCCAGCGATTCTGCAACACTTGATGACCTTCAGAAGCAGCGTCTCGACTGGTAAGCCTGAGCAATTATTTTATTATATACATACTGAGAAATACTCACCAAAAAGCTATGTCGTAAATTTTCGTACGCAAATTAGTTCTAACCAATCAGAGGAGCGAACGATGGTTTTCACACGTGAAAAAAACGATACGTCCAATCAGAATCGCGAACGATGTTTTTTCACGTGTGAGAAAAATGATACGTCCAATCAGAAGCCACAGAGGTGTGTGAGTTTCGCGCCAAAATTCCCCGCTTTTATTGTAGCTTGCAGCGCCGCTTCGCACACATTCAACGAGAAAAGTTTTACTCAGAGTTTTTCTCGCTAAAAAGGTGAAAAACATTTCGGAAATGGAGTGGAATAGTTTCGTTTGTTTCACTGTCGATAAAGAAAACGGTAGAGAGCCGGCGACACAACAGCAGAAAGGGATAAACAGAACGAGACGTAAGCTTTTGTTGTGCTTTTTGCCGGAGCTACTTTGCCTTTCATTTAAGCTTAAGCTTATATTGAAACCGGACATTTTACTTAAATTCACTCATTTTCAATTGTGCATTGAGAACAAACAGTTAAGATTACTTATAGTTCTTGGATTACCTCATATCGTCACCGTCATTTATGTTTTTAACAAACGTTTTTACTAAAAAGCACATACTTCGTTTTCGTTGTCATTTTGCGGTAAGTGTGTAGCGGCAAATTTTAGCATTTTTGAAAGATTTAAAATAAAAAGGCCGCCAAAATGATGAATGTCTCAGTATGTATATAATAAACACAATACCACATGGAAAGTGCTTTGTACGGTATTTACGCACTCGTTGTTTTTGTATCAGAAATCGAACGAGTGAGCGCAGCGAACGAGTGAGATTTCTGATACGTCAACAACTCGTGCGTAAATACCGTACGCCAGCACTTTCCATGAAGTATTCTCTATGTCTTTGATGTGTTTTTTTTTTCGGTTTCCTGAAGTCGAGCGTATGGTTTATGCGGCTTAAGTTTATACACGAGCAATGATCTAACCTACAATAGTAACAGGTTTAAAAAGCCTTTAGACGTTTTTTGACCGCAATTTCAAAGAAAAGGTTCCGAAGATTATTTAGTTATGATTTTGGCTATAAACAGAAAGCTCTGAGCGATTTTCTTGCTTTGAGTTCATCTTGAAAAAGAGCAAACACCGGGAAGCCGCGGCTTAAAACATAAACAAGTTTATGCTTACCTGACTCATGATTTTCAGAGACACTTTACTCTCAATACTTCTCTTCGTGAATGAAAATTATTGTCTCTGTACATGTTTCACCGAATTATATTTATTTTATTGATTGTTAGTAGTCCCTTCCGCAATTTTTATCGCTGCACCGGTTGTTTCCAGTCGAACATAAACATCGCATGCAGGAATACTCAAAACGCCGACAAAACCATACACAGTTTAATAAATAAAGGGAAATAAAACCTAAACATAAACAATTTCTCTATCATGTTGAAGCGTAAATGGTAACTCAATTAATCGCACTGCAAATTTGCGCGTCAAAAGTGACAACCCGTCCGGCTGGCCGAAAAGGTGATTTTGGGAATTTTTTTTATCGTTTTCACAAAAAGTCCATAATTATTACCCTGCATATCACATTGGACCAGATTTTTCTAACGGAAAAGTCCCGCATTATGGAATTCTTTTCATGAAAACGTCTTATAATTCAATGCTATAATTTGTAGCGCAAATTGTCTTGCAAAATTGTGAAAAACTGCAGAATTATAGGGCAAAAAAGAACAAATTCTGTCCGAGGTCTGTATGATAAAAAAAGGGCCTCATAGTACTGTTTACCTGAGACGTGTTGAGAAAACAGCTAATGCAAATACAATACACGAATAGGTCTATTTGTTTTCCAGGCCTAATCTACTGTGATCGAACATGATTGCTATTTTTGGGTGTACAAATAAGACTATTAACTCGATGTAAAATTTGTTTCACTCTTGGACTGTCAAATTATTTTTCTCTAAAATCGCTTAGCCTTAATTTGCCTCAAACGTCACATAAATGTACCCTATCTGTGGATTACAAGTTTATTGTTTGATTTAAATTATGAATTTATTAACGGGAGCTTCGCTTTTAGCCCTGGCTAAATCTATATATTATCATCTCTTGTTGCCCTTGTAACGGCGTATTTCGCTTATAGAAGGACGAATATCCGTAGATAATTGATTGAAGATACATGTCTACGCGCTACGCATCGTTTTGGGTATTCGAATTTATTGAAAGGCTTCCTTGGCTTAATGTTAATTTTCTCTTAGTGCAATCAAAATTTAGACGGCGTACTTCACTTATGAAGAGTGCATACCTGCAGCATCGCTTGGTAGATGTGATTTTATTTCCATGAAAAAGGGAGAACAGTTGTGACAAAATCGCGAAAAATTCCGTTAAAATTGTAAAATCTGCAGCACCGCTTTGAGGATCATGTGTTGTTATTTACAAAACAAAGGGGAAAACAAGTTGTAAAATCCGCAGCACCGCTTTTCGTTAGAGAAAAATCGTTAATTTTGTAAATTTGCACTAATCCGGATCATGTGACATCGTTTTTATGAAAATGAAAGTCATATGATTTTGCCCTCGAAAAGCGCTGAGTGGGTCATATCTTAAACAAAATAATAGTGATTTGGTTTTTCAAACCCGCGCCACCATTTTCTTAAAATGAGTAAGTTTGTAGCTGGTCACGTGACCAAAATGTGATTTTTAAAATTATGAATTACCTCTTTCTGAACGCAAATTTTGCACTTAAACTTCAAGGAAAATTTTGTAAAGATGATGTGGTGACGTTTACAGCACATCTGAGCGTAACTATTAATGTAAACGTTTAACAAGATATAAGCATAAGGTAGTTTTGGCCGCCATGTTGGAGGGCAAGAGTATGCCCTCCAACATGGCGGCCAATACAAATCATACTACTTTGTTGAAAAATCAAGGTGTCATAAAATATCTCCCTTAAATGCGTTACCTCTCAAATTTCGGGTATAAGATAATTTTTATGTGCTCTGTCAATTTTTGGCATCAGCAAGATTCCAACTCCTTGTTTAAATAAAGCATTGGTCACGTGACCTCTTATTACAATTGGCCTATTATTAATGAAACTGAAGTGTTATAGAGTATTGAGGTGTTCAGGCGTCACAACCGTGGAAAACGTGAGTTGGAAAGACCAAACAATTCGAGGTAACTCAGGTACTCAGTTCCTGAGATTTGAAAGAGAAAAATATCATAATATTATATGAAAGAAGATCATCACAGTTCGTACCGGTAATAGCACGATTTGTAGTGACATTTGGCATAAATACCGCGAGTGATATTTCGAAATTGTTATACGTAATTTCACGAACCGTTAGGCGAGTGAAATTTGAGACAATGAAGAAGAAGAAGAAGAAGAAGAACCTTTATTAATTTATACCGCTCAGGGTAGCCCCTTCAGACGCAAAAAGCTGTCTGTTATCAATGGGAGCCCTGAGCAACAACGCACAAAAAGACACTAAACATATAAACATTACACTAATACAGGTAATAATATAAATAGAAAACTATTTTCAATTAAAAAAATTAAAAGATGTAAAACACGAAATATCATTAAGATAATTCGTTGAAAAGAGTGCAACCATAATAATAGAAGGATCTTTTTGCAATTTCAGTTCTCACAGCAGGCGGATGTAAGAGGTTGCTTTGTCTAGTAGCGCGCGCATGGATTGTATTTTTACTTTTAAAATAATGTTTAAAATACTGGGGACATTGACCTTGCAGGCATTTCTTAACGAGTTTAAAAACAGATTGACGTCGGCGGTCCTCCAAGGTGGGCCAATTCAGAACGTCCAATGCCTGCTTGCTGCGCACTATCCTAGCAGCCCGGTTTTGGAGGGCTTCAAGGTCTTGTTTGCGACCTTCCCCCGCAACAGCCCCACACACTTACACAGTATTCTAAAATTGGCCTAATTAGACTACAGTACACTACATTTGCACTCTCTCTAGTGAGGCTTCTGCGAAGCCTGCCGAGCATTCCTACGCGTTTTCCCGCCTTCGAAATTAGCTACTTTATTTGCTCGTTCCAGCTAAGGCGGTCATCAAAAACTATACCTAGATAAGTGAAGTGAAAAACCCGCTTAATTACATTGTTATATTTTGAGACAATGAGTGCTATTTATGCCAAATATCACGTACAAATCATGCTATTATTTGTTTATATTACTACCCACAAACGGTCTGTAATTTTCACACGTAGGTATTTCAAATTCAGCTGAAATACCACTGTTTATAGCCAATCAAATTGCTGAAATTTCTAATGTAGTAGTATAACAGACGCAACGTTCCGTCTATAACTGCGATGATCTTCTTATCTTTTTCTTCACAGCGCAGTTATCATGTATGATTTTCAACTATTCATAACTTCAAAAATAAATATATTTATCTGGGTCTTGAACAACTACCCTGGACAGGCCATGTCCCAAGTCCTGACACTGTCTCTGTAAACAAACACGATAGCAGCATCCAAAAAAGGGTAACCAAGACAAAGAGGCGATTGAACACTACACAGACCTAGCTAGAAAATTCGGCAAAGGCGGGCCATAATTACGCAAAATTGTTAAGTCTTTGGCGATTGAAGTGCGCTATACACAGGAAGGCCTTCAGCCGACCCAGCAACTTCTGCTCTTTGAGGTTTTAGTCAGAGGCGCTCAAGGAAGAGGAGTTGGCTTAAAGACCGGTCTTATATTTCGCTGCAGACTACAACTTAGGTCCTATGCAATCAAAAGAGATATGCGAGACGGTGAGTAAGTGAATAGATTTGCCTTGAGACAAATGAAAGTTTTTTTTTCTCTACTCCTTTTTTGACGGTCTATTGTTTTCTCACATTACAAACAGACCAGACAGCAAGGGTTCTCTCTTTAAAATTTCAAGATTTGTATTCGTTAATCCACTTTTGGATAAGTTTTTTCTCCCACAGCTACAACAGTAGACTTGCCATTGGACGGAGAATACTGGTCAGTCTATTATTCAGTGACTCACGTTGGTGGAGCAAATAGGAGGACTGCTTAAATATTAGTTTCGTTTGGGGATATCGAGCCTCTAATACCCCAGAACAACAAAATTCCTCCAGCAAGTTGTAGAGATCATCTGTTTATACTTAATAATCCCTTTCAGGACCTTTGGAGTTGGCTGCTGCTATCGATGCAAGAATCCATTTTGCAAATGCTACATATCATCAACGTGACGGTCTTAGCGTCTTCCAGGTGTTATGGTAGTTGTTGCAGTCAATTCTTATCGTAATACCGAGGTGGTTGCTCATGAAATTGCAAACTAGGCAACTTCCCTAATCCAAGGCCTATATTCGGCCTGAAACACAGTTTCATGATATGCACAGTTAGAGCTTTTAAAGTAGCACAACTCTCTTACCCAGTTCAAGTGCAGGTCCTAATACCTCTCATTCGGCAGCTCTTTAATGTAGGGGCTCTTGAAGAAATTTATTTTTTTGAACAATACATTGAATGGTAATGCTAGATGATGCTCAGTCTCATTGATTGTGAAATGTCTATAAATCGTGCTAAGGACAAATGATCAGTGTTAGGGACAGATGATCAGCGACAGTCAATCAGTACTAGGGACAGTTGATCACTGCTAGGATAAGTGAGAGTGATGGGCGACTATATGGCATACTGGCATGAATTATATACCACTTTTCCGTATGGAATACAAGGTATCTGTAATATCATTTTGCATGTCTTAGGGCTTCAGTCATGCTACTAAGGCTAAAAATTCTAAAACTGTTGGTTGAAAATCTCTAAATAAAGAATTGCTATACAATAGCGTATTAACAAAAGTCTTAGTGGTTTTTTTTGTCTCCACTCCTTTTTTGACTGTCTATTCTTTTCTCATATTACAAACAGACCAGACAGCAAGGGTTCTCACTTTAAAATTTCAAGATATGTATTGTTCGTTAATCCACTTTTCGATAAGTTTTTTCTCCCACGGCTACAACAGTAGACTTGCTAAGGCCTATATTCAGCCTGAAACACAGTTTCATGATATGCACAGTTAGAGCTTTTAAAGTAGCACAACTCTCTTACCCAGTTCAAGTGCAGGTCCCAATAACTCTCATTCAGCAGCTCTTTAATGTAAGGGCTCTTAAAGAAATTTATTTTTTTGAACAATACATTGATTGGTAATGCTAGACGATGCTCTCTCTCACTGATTGTGAAATGTCTGTAAATCGTGAATTTACATAATTTTTATTTGAGTGCAAATCTTCTCTACCTTTCCATATGGAATACAAGGTATCTGTAATATCATTTTGCATGTCTTGGGGCTTCAGTCATGCTACTAAGGCTAAAAAATCTAAAACTGTTGATAGAAAATCTCTCAATAAAGAATTGCTAAACAATAGCGTATTAACAAAAGTCTTAGTGGAGACTTTTTTTGAGCAACTTGTCGGTATTCTCTTAATATTTTGAGCACTGTTTTGGCCTTTTTTCGAGCACGTTTAAAGGGTAAAACGAGCCCAATTAGAAGAAAGGCCATATTCATCGGCCTCTGCAGAAATTCCCAGCTTTTTTCGTTGCACTTTGATGCAGAACATTCCGTGAAGCTGATTGGAGGTGTTTTTGAGTGATGATGCATGTTGGTTATTAACATTGCATCGCATCGAGATGTCACTTTTTATGAGCTGAACATCAGACAGGAAGGCGCCGTTATTGTTTCACTTCTATGTTAATACTGTATAATTATATTTTTAAATTTCGTTCTTTTTGTTAAATATCATTTCTGCACTGTGTACAGGTTCAAACATTTATGTTGTCAGCTTTAAAGACTATCAACTAAGGATAATGCAGTTTGACAGACTATTACGGAACGAATGTGCGGATTTATCTGAAGAGTCTCGCGGGCGTTGCGTAGTAAATTGAGGCTTTACAATAGGAAGTTAGGAACAGCATGCATATCCATGTTATCACTAGAAAACACCGAGCCACGGGAAGATGAAATGAAAGTTGACCTAAGCAGGGAAGCGAAATCTACCGACTGTTACTCGCATGAGCTTGTCTACCTTTAGAGAACGGACCTCTTTGTAGAAACTCAGAGGCCGCTCTTTCCATGTTCCTTGTGTGATTGCTATTGCTCTTAAGCTCCTTTGATGAGTATTTTATTGTATGGATCGAAAAACCCATAATTTTTGATGTTTTCTTAGTTGTTTGAATTTGCCTCTGTTTTCTCCTACTAAATTAGAGTAGACAAGACCTTTTACAAATGTAACTCATTACAAATCTGAAGACTCCTTCAAGTCAGATATTTTTCCGTGCATGAATGAGATTGAATGGGAGTCCTTAAAGCTATTTTTACCCTTAGGGGTCTCCAACCAGGGCTCGCGTAGGAGGAGTAAGGAGCTGCTGAGACCAGTATTAACATTCATATTAGCGGAAATAATTATCCATTGAAGAATTAAAAAAACGTTTGGTTTGCGGGCACACCATATTAAATTTTTAAGATATTTAATTAAAGATGCTGAAAATTACATCTCAGAGCCAATCAATTTTATTGGGGGTGGGAGAGAATGCCGAGTTCCCAGATGTCCATTTAGAGCTCGGAAGTTTAACCTCGGCCTGATTTTTCTGACAGTACACTGAGGGATTCTGCCTTGATCATTGTTGGTGACCTTGCGTGGAAAAAGACGTGCTATAACGAGGAGGTGAAGAGTCAGTTTGCCTCTGCGGCCGAACTGTATACCTTAATACTATCTCAACGGCTGGCTGACAGGTATGCAAAGTAAACTCATAATGAACCTATCTGACATTTTTGGGCTGAGGATAGTAAAGTGAGACCTTCAGCAGCATTGAGTGAGTAAGGAGAAAACGGGCTTAAAAGGTCATTTAGTAAGTGGACTCACAGGGTTCTAATAACTGGATAGTTTAGGAATAATTAATAGAGACCTTTAGATTCAATGACGAGTACTATTATGAGTACGAGATTTGACTTGTTTTTTCGCGTATTCTAAAAAATAGACTCCCCGGAAAGCTTCATTATACCATTTTTCACTAGAAAAGTTAACACTCTTACCTTTAGTGAAGGAGGTAACACCCTCTCCCGATAGCAAAATGATAAAACTTCTAACATTTGATAACTTGTTTCCGCGACATTCTCGCTAAAACTCGTTGCAGACTGACGACGGCTACCAAATTTTCCCGCCAAAATGACGTTGGTTCGCGCGCGTGCACTACTTAGTGCTGAGTATTCTCGTACTCGCTCGTTGTCGTACTGGTCTTCACTCGTCTTTTGGAATCTAAAGATCTCTAATAAGATTTTTGTTTGATGGAGACTGACTGACTGACTGGCTAAAGTTTAGTTTTTCGATTAGTGTTGCTCTTTTACTTAAAGGGATTTGGCAAAACACTAAAACGAGTTCGGGACGCGTTCTGCTTTATATCACAGATTTATCAGAGAAGTTGTACATTCTAAATTTCAAACTGAGAAAACATGGAGAAAACATCGTATGGCTCATAACTTCGATTTTTCTGTTAACGCTTACCCATTGAACATGGAAATTGCTTCTTTTTCACTTTACAAACTTGTTTCGTGCTGAGTTTGATAAATTTGACTATTTTATGTGAAACAAATCAGTGGTAACTTTCTTTTACAAGACTCAGTTGTTATAATTTCACATTGGATTAAGAGCAGTGCAGTGCTACTTAATGAGCCGTCCATGTACATTAAATGTTGCCGGCATAATCTTAAGCATGATATTGAAGCAAGCTGATTTACCGAGCATTCTGCTTGCATAACAGTGCAAAGTATTTTCTTACTTTATTCTGGAAGACAAAAATTAATTAAATGTCTTTCTTTTCAATTTCCAAAAATTGATTCTAAAAACCGGAAGATTTAGTCATGATTACTAAAAAAATGTTTGATGGTGATACTGGGGAAAGTTTGTAATTCTGTAGTTGTTGCGAGCTTTAGCAAACAGTACTCAAGTTCTGAACTCATATCTCAGACGTGTACGTGCCAAATTTTGGAGGCTCTCGTTATTAATGAGGAAAAACCTGTTTTTCATAAATTATACTTTTGTAGTATAAAAGAAGTAGTAGAATGCTCTAGTAAATCCTTTTGCATTGTTATAGCTAATTGAAAATTATACCGGATTTAAAAGGGAAGGGTCTAGAAAGAACACTGCCGTTTTTCGAATGTGAAATTACGTAAAATGGGAACTTTTACGTCTCTCATTTAATTTCATATTATTTGTTTGTGTTTCAAGAGAATCCCCGGCTTTTTAATATACCAAAGGCTGGATAAAATACTGAGCGTTAATGACCCTTGGGGCCATCGATGTATTTTACCAAGGCCCACGGAGGGCTCTAATCTTGACATCTCCAAACCTGTTTACCTTATGTTCTGTCTCCGGTTCAAATTAGAAAGACATGGACCAGGAAATAATTCCGAGATACAGTTTTTATGATTGACGGGAACTGATAACAGCCCAAAAATTGTTATCGGCAATTTGTTTAAAGGTGGTTTACTCTTTTGAATTGAGGTAGCCAGTGGTGCAGAATTAACATCAAAGGCACTCACCGCCAACAAGAATGCTCAACTGCCGCCTACCATTAACCACCATAAATAATTAAAATTTAATTTTAAAAATGTATTGCGGCAACAACAAATCACTAATTCATTTATTCGCTCTTATGTTTAACGCTACCTCGGGTGTTTTGAGGCTTACAAAGACATCGATGTAGGCAGCCAAATTAGAACGCTTCAAAGCGTAAATTAGTGACATATTTAATTTTATCTTGCAGCTTCCCCATCTAAAATTAAACATTTTTCTCATTTGGGTATAAGCAACTTTTGCTTCTTGACAGTCCTTTTTTTTTCATCTATTTAATCATCGAATCAGATAAACGAGTTATCCCCTTGCAAAGTGCATGTTAGTGGAACTTACCAAACATTTCGACGTTTTTTGGCCCCTTATTTAAAAAAAGTATAATAATTTTGCTAACCAAGCAGATATCAGTGAGTATTTGGTTTTTCTAAGGAAAGACCGAGAAGATTAAGATTAAGAATTTGAAATCATTTTGGTGAGGTAAACATTTAAAAAATACTGTCAATAAGATATCAAATGGCTAACATTTTTCTGAGTTTGTAAATCAATTTGTCTATTTTTCTAACTGAGAACGTTTTATGCGCCTCATAAAGGCTTAAAAAGCTAGGTAAAAGCATTCGATATAGTTATGTGCTTTCAATAAAACAGAAAGGCGAGAAAACAGTGCATGAAATTTATATGTATTTTTTATTGTTCCGAAGGGGATTTAAGAGCAGTATCTGCAAAATGTGAGCTAAAAGGAGTAACAGAACAATTCATTTTTACATAGAAAGCTCTGGTTCATCAAAAAGTTATGATGAAATATTTCAAATTTCTTTTACGGACAATTGTTCATAATAGACAACACTGATAAAGTAATGACGTCAGCATCAGAAGCTCTCGGTCTTTGACGCCGCAGGCAGGGGGTTCAAAAGCCAGTGGTATTTCCTGTTCAACAACCATTAGTTGCCATATATAAATCTTCATTTGCTCTTCAACATCAAAAAAATTCATCTTTTATTGATTTTCGTGCCATGTTTATTTCGGCCACTAGTTAATTTTAAAAACACGTTACACTTCCACATGAAATTAACTACTTCAGCATGTGTTTTGCCCGGCAATTAAACTAACTCTTTTCTCTTCTTTCTAGTTTTATTCGGTAGTATTGGCGTTTAAGTATAATGACATCGACTGGAACCAAATCGGCACCAGTAAATGGTCGAGTTTGGTATTTTACATTCGAAGTTTTTAGCAAAGACGTAATTCGGTGAAAGATGATATAATAATGGTAATAATAATAATAATAAGCTTGCTCTTATCACGTAACTAGTAAGCTATAGTGCACCAATAATATCAATTAAAAGCACTTTTCGTATTTTCTTATCACACTTACATATTAGTGGCCTTATTGAATTAAAGAAAAATGTTTATTGAATAAAATTGGATCGAATGCATTTGAACACGTTCTTAATCAACATGTTCTCATGCTGCGCTTTGTGTTTATAAAAAAGTTCCCGGAATTAGTTTTTGTACCAAAATGTGCATTCAAGAAAAAGAGTTGAACAACACCTCTCCGTGATATAAGGCAACTCCGCTTGTATCTGTAGTCAATTTTCACTGTTGTCATTAGTATCAGCATTGAGGTAAGTGAAGCTTAAAGAATGATTCCTCTTTCTTATGTTCGGGGCAACAAAACAAAGGGGAAAAAAAAGAAACATCCGCTCTTACAAGATTCCCTAAAACGTACACTACCTAACAAACAAATATGATAAAAATAACTTCATAGCTAACTTAACTTTTGCTGAAAAGTTTACCCTTGTTAAATCCGCTTTGACTCAACACTTCTGCGTCACATTTTCCTCAACTACAGACTTTTTTCCAATCAAGTATTTCTTTTTTCTCAAATAATCCTATTTCAACCTTCTGTACTCTAATCCTGTGGTTTCTACACCTTCAATACAGCCGTTGTTCCCTTGTTAAAATGCTAAATGATCAGTTCATGAAGACGAAATATGGTTCTAACCAAGAGGCCATTTATCCAGTAGCTGACTGATATCTAAAATATTGCCACAGCAATTTAGTTTACCTCTATATCTATAAATCAGACTTTTCGTTTTTACAGCGAAGCCGGTCATGTCTAAAGCTGTATGGAACTGAATTTTCCATACCCAAGCTTAACACGAATCTTCAAAGACACCTGCAAAAGTTACTTAATATGTCTTCCTGTTACTGAAGAATGTTGTCAGATGATCGAAGACAAGATAATTCTCTTGTTTCTTAATAATGCTCCTTATCCAGACGGCGCTTGCAATTTGGCTGTTTTCTTGGACTGGAAAATTAGCCATAAGTTTATTTTTTAATTAGTTTCTTTTCGTCTTATGTAACACTAGAATATGCAGATCAATCTTTTGAGCAATTTTTTTGTCTGCAATGTCATACTATGGGGCTCCAAATGTATTTTTATTATTTAGAGTGGTTATTTGTATATAACCAAAACAAGGCTGGTTATTTACAAATAACCACATTACAGTTTTATTATTTCTAAACAACCAAAGTATAAAATTGGTTATTTACAAATAAAAAAACTGAAATTTTGTTATTTGGCAAATAACCAAAAAATAAAAAGTGGTTTATTTTTAAATAACCAAAATGAAAAATTGGTTATTCGTTAAATAACCAAAATGCGAAGTCATTGAGGTTCATATTTCATATTCCGTATTTCATTTTGGTTTCGTTTTACCCACAGTTGATAGTGACTAGTGAAGTGTCTCATTGGCTATGGAAAAAACTGACAACATCGAGGTTTACATTTCCTGTTATTTTGCTGTCATTTTATCCACAGTTTGTAAACTTGTAAGACATTTTATTCCCCAACTTCGTTTTCATACATAGTCTGTTAGGCTAATTCCCACCCACCCCCCGAAAAGCCTTGGTGTGGGTTACAAAACTGGCAACAAGATTTTTCTTGTTATTTGAGGTCTTCTTAATACTTCTAAACCAGTTGCTTGCTTTCAGCACGAACTTCCCACGAGAGCTATATTTCTTACAGATGCATGCTCCTGGACTGGTTCAATCCAGTTATCATGCTTTTATTGACACTATAACTAAAGAGCATTCACATTCAAATGAAAGTGGTTTCGCTCCCACTTCTTAGCCAACGGCTACTGTAAGTTATAAACTGTATAGCGAGATTTTCCCAAATCTGTCCACATTCTTGGTATGCTCGTGTTGTACCAACTATTATGCATGGTATGTGGCTGCGAAGAACCTGATGTTGAGTGACAATCATTGTTCGATTCGCAAGCACACGTAATCGGCTCCTGACGTAATTCAGGAACACAAGTACTGCATTATAAATATGAGCCTTTTCGATTTGGCTTGCCGGATGGGAATCTTTTTACCCAGGAAAATGAAAGTTGAGCCTGATCTCGGCTTAGTGCGGGACGAGCTTTCGGTAAGATACGAGCGTTAGTAGACTGCAAAACAGTCCGTATTTTTGCGTATTCAAGTACACTGTACGCACGAACAGTTAAACAAAAGCTGAAAACGGAGAGCGAGACTGGGGAGGGACGCTAAAAATACGGACTGTCCGTTTTGAATAAGATATATTCGTTCGAATTTCCCGCTTCTCCCAGCCACGGGCAATTCCCATTGGCTAAATTTTGATGCCAGTTCTTAGAAAATTGTCAAGTTATGTTTGCAACAAGTCATTTGTGATGTTCCCTACCGTGATGAATTCATTGTCCGTTGGCGTGTTCAGTTGCGAAAGAATCGCAGCGTTGTGGAGAAAGATTCTCCTTCGTCGAGGACAACGAAAAGTTCGTTTATCAGAAGGCCGGCCAATTTTGGTAACGTTTCACCTTTTTCTAGTACTAGTAGAGGCAACAAACATATTTTCAGAGCTTATCCATCCACTCTTAAAATTACCAAACTGTGTTTTGAAACAACAGCTGCACATTCTACAATAATCTGAAGCGCTCTGCTCGGCTTTCTCCCTCTTCGAGAAGCACGAACAGGCTTTGTCGGCGTACTGCCACTTCCATCCACTCTTGATCTTCCAGAAAAATAATAATAATAATAATAATTTATGAACTTATTGTGCGCAGCTTAACATGAGAATGATCAGTTGCGCATTATAACTACATTACTTTAAAAGAAACAAATAAAAGATAATGCATTAAAAAATGAAAAATAAAAAGAATATATATGAATGCAAGTAAGAACTGAATATAAAATTGCTCACCAATATAAAGTTTTAAAAAGATAAGCCTTAATATGCACCTTAAAACTGTTCACATTAGTAATCGCCGAAGTTCTTTTGGAAGATAGTTCCAGAGCCTTGGCGCTGCTACCATAAACGCTTTATCACCTAACGTCCTCGATCGAGCAGCTGGCATAGAAAGTAAAATACTATCTGGAAGATCTAAGGTTATATAAGGACGATTTAAATGTTAGTAAATCGCATAGATATTTAGGAGCAAGGCCGTGAATTGCTTTGAACGTAATAAGCAGTATCTTAAATTCTATCCGGGCTTTAACAGGAAGCCAATGCAGACCACGAAGAAGGGGTGAGACGTGGCAAAACCTAGGGGCATTACAAACTAGCCTGGCTGAGGCATTCAAAACTCTCTGCAATTTGTTAAGCTGGTAGTTGGGCAGCCCATGAAAAAAACTGTTACAACAATCAACACGAGATGTAATAAATGCATGGACAAGCATTTCCGTTGATTCTCGAGACAAATACTTGCGAATGCGTTTGATATTATGCAAATGGTAAAAGGCAACACAACATAACTTGCTAATATGAGTTGACATAGTGAGCTGCTCATCAAACCATGAGCCTAGGTTTCTAGCTACTGTTTCAGGACAAACATCAGTCGACCCAACCCTAATGCAATTGATGCTAACCTTGGCCAGCTGCTGCCTAGTACCTATAATTAAAAATTCTGTTTTATCATCGTTTAACATAAGATTATCTGAAATCATCCAACTCCTAATGTCACTGATACAGTCAGTCATGGACTTGATGGCAAAATCAGCATTCACTGATCGATTGGGGCTGAATGATACATACAACTGTGTATCGTCCGCGTAGCAGTGAACTTGTGAGAGGTGGCGTTCAATTCAACGATCTGAAGCCGTTTGCGCGTGTAGATAGTGAAAAGCAAGGGGCCCAAACATGATCCTGGGGAACACCTTGTCTGAAAGGAAGCTGATCTGAGAGACTACCATTTACAGAGACACACTGGAACCGGTCAGATAGATACGATTTAAACCAGGCAAGCGCATTGTCAGTTATTCCCAAATCAGACTCAAGACGACCAATCAGCTTATCATGATGTATCGTGTCAAAAGCTGCACTTAAATCTAATAATACAAGCAAGGTGACATGTTGCTCATCCATAGACATCAAAATATCATTCTTAATTTTAAGTAAGGCCGTCTCCGTGCTGTGTTGCTGTTTAGAAAACACTACATTGTTCACGGAAACAACTCTCGAGACTGCTTTCGCTATTCTCTCGCGAAATCAATCACCGGATGTATCAAATTTACATAGAGGACGGAGTTGTGAATAGATTTTTGACAGCTCGACGACATTTTTGAACCCCCCGGTCAGAACGAACTCATTATATGGAAAACGGACAGTCGGTTTTTTTTATCTCGCCTCACCTGCCCTACGTTTTCGGGCATGTGAGGCTCACGCGCTTGCTCTTACTCTGCTCCTACCCTACTTTTAACCAATTTTGGGGAAAAAATCCGACTGTTTTGCAGTCTAGAGCGTTAGCGAAGTCTAAAAATTCATGTAAATTAAGTTTATTCAGGTTTCGCTCCAGTGCATGGTTTTTATATCTTTATACGTTTCCAAGCATATTACGTTATTACTTGTCATCTGAAAGCTTCAATAACCTTTAAACTCCAGTGGTGAACTGAGCTTTTTTCATTATTTTCTACTGCATATCAATGGCCTATGGTCATTGAACACAGATTGGATATAAGACTTCGTGCAGTCGTGTCTGTATACATTTCAGGTTGAGCGTATAGTAGTTTATGTCACGCATTTTAAATACTGTTTTGATTGTATCTTTCACTGGGAATTCAGCCTTCTTTCCACTCTCCTCACCATATGCAGGCTGATTGTATCTAAACAACTGTGAATAAAGTCGTTGAGTTAAATTTGAGTTTCTACTGTGTTGAAAATGAAGAAATGATCGTCGCAGTGAATGCAATTTATGCAATTGCGTAAAGAAGCCTGAAAAATATTCAGGACTTCAACGGGGTTTGAACCCGTGACCTCGCGATTACCGGTGCGATGCTCTACCAACTGAGCTATGAAGCCACTGACGTTGGGAGCACGTCAATTGTGGGTTCATATGTTCCCGTGAAAGAAATGAGTGTTAATGATATGTGAAATAAACAATATATGAACTGCGGAAATGAAATGAAAATGAAGAAATGATGTGGTGTCAATTCAGTTTTCATGCTCATGATCCGCAGTGATTCATTTTGTCGACACTGGAACTAAAAGGGCTTTCTCTGATTCACCTACACAATTATGAGAGCGGTTCTCATTAATCACATCTCTAAGGTAGACACACATGTTCGCCCACACTTCCTAACCAACAGCTACTGCTAGTATAATTAGGTTACGACTCTGTGATTTGAAGTCACAGACGAGTTAGCGCTTGTTCCCCCGACATCATGAATCATCCAATGAATACTTTTCTTAATTTTTAGTCAGCCAATCAAAAAGCAAGACATTCATCCACCTAGAAAGTAATAACGAATAGCACATGACCAATGAGTGAGATTAGTTAACCCGCGAAAAAGGAAATTTGGTTCCCACTATACTACTAACCTCCTCTCAACTTTTACCTGTATTCATTTCAGTTTTCCCATTTTTTAATAAAGGAAAGTTTCACAAATTTATGAACTCTGTGTTCATAAGTGATTGTCACCACCTTGCTGATGCATGATGCAGACGTAGAAAACAAGCTTTAATGATAAGTGGGAATTGCAAGAATTTTTTTAGCTTTCGGACCAAAGGAACTGTCCGTTATAGAGAGTTGTCCTGATGGAGAGGTTTTAATGAAGTTGAAAGGATGTTTTTCGTTGCATGTTTTCCCCAGACCGGAACCAGCTTCGGACAGTCCCTTATTCAACATAACTAGTTTTGGCTAATTCGCTATTAAAACGATGCATGTTTTTTTTTATTTAATTTTACAAAACTGAAGATAATATCTTTATTTTGTTAAGGCGTTGGCTTTGATTCCTAAAATCGGTTTTCTGGTAGAGTAAACCATGATGAGTCTTTTAAAATGCACAATTTGGGAAAATAGCATGCGTTTTTGACAAATATTTTATCCTACCCCTCTATAAGATTCCTCAAGGTGTCTAGAATTTCCCTTATTGAACATTATAATGTCCGGCCACAATCTTCATTACTTTACTTTCATTTAAAATATTCCTTGCGGGAGAATGAATGTTAACAATCTAGCTGTGCAATAGACGGGGTTGTAAGAAAGTCGTTACGGGTTTGAAATCGTCCTCGATGTACGCAAATTATTGTGCACCCGGCCCACTCTTCACATCCCTCCGAGGATTGATGGCGTTTATAAAGCTCTTTTGCCATTTATTTTTCAGCTGTAAATGGACGCCTTGGATCAAATAGAAAATTGTACCATTCCTGAATGTCAACAAAACGAAGAAAATAACGGTGGTAACCAGGAAGAAGACAATGTCACCAACATAATCTTCGTTGCTGCTTATATCGTCATTATCATGCTTTCATTGGCTGGCAATTCGCTTGTCATTCACCTTGTGCGAACTCGCAGGGACATTCGCCAAAACCCGTTCAACTGGCTTTTGGCCAACACGGCTGTAGCTGACGTATTGGATGTGTTAACAGCTTCCAGCTTTACCATGTCGTTCTTCATAGCTGGAAACCGATGGATACCTGGAATAGTGGGAAACCTTCTTTGCAAGCTCATACCATTCATCTTGACTATCTCTATTAGTGTTGCTATCTGGACGCTGACAGTGATTGCCGTGGACAGATTTCTGGCTATTGTGTGCATCCGACGGAGGCCCATGTCTTCTAGAGTAGTGGTGCGTTCAGTCTTTGGTTTGTGGTTGTGTTTCAGTGTGACTTCCAGTGGCCAGCTGTACACGTTTAAAACCAGGGAGATGGAAGATGGAACTGCTGAGTGCATCGAAGAGTGGCATGATTTCCCTGAAATAGCTCACACTCTTTTCGAAGCCGAACTGATGTTTAAACTTGTTATAACCTATGTAATCCCTTTGACCATCATGGCAGTCCTATATTCGTTGATCGCCCGCTTTTTATGGAGACATAAACCACCCGGACATGTTAACCAACAGGCTTATGCAAAACAAGCAAAAAAACGTCGTTCAGTCATCAAAATGCTGGTGACAGCTGTCAGTGTGTTTACGATTTGTTGGCTTCCTGTGCATGTAGTTCACATGGTGTCAGTGTTTCACACCAATGCTTATCAAGACATTCCCAGTGTTTTCAAGTTGTTCTTCTTTTGGCTGGCGCATGCAAATGCCGCAATTCATCCCTGGTTGTTTATTGTCTTCAGCGAAAAACTGAGGGTAGAAACAAAATTAATGTTTCCGCGATTCACTAAGTACAGGCCAAGGAAGCAGGATCGATTTCAACTACCAGCGTTAAGTACCTTTTCACAGCAAACTTTGGGAAATTCTTCACTTGAGTTGAGAGCTTCTAGATTTCTCCACACATCAGTATCTTCGACTGGTATCAGCAGCCTCAGTTTGGATACGAGATTTTGAACAGATGTGCACCACGGGATCTATGCCATGAGCAAACAATGTAAACTGAAAGTACATCACTAATATGAGGGGGTAAAAAATGGTGAAATACTAAGATTTAAGATTTAAAATTTAAGATACTACGAGAGTTTAAACAGATGTGCACCACGGGATCTGTGCAATAAGCAAACAACGTAAACTGAAAGTATATCACTAAGATTTAAGATTTAAGATTTAAAACTTAAGATACAACGAGATTAATTTTGAACAGATGTGCACCACGGGATCTGTGCCATAAGCAAACAACGTAAACGGAAAGTATATCACTAAAATGAAGGGGTAAAAAATGGTGAAATACTAAATTAATTAGGGAAGCATGTCAATTTCATTGCTTTATTGCTTCTGCTGCTGCTGCTAACATTAAAAATTGTGCTCTGTGCTATAGCTACCACGTGCATGGAACATCACTAAACGTGGTGCAACGGACGTGGTTTCTCAAAGAGACAGAGGACGGTCACGAGATGTCACGTGAAAATAGATAAATGTTTGATTCGTGGATGCCAGCAAATGAGACAAGCCGGCTTTGGTACCCAACGATCATCACAAGAGTTTGCTCGATAGCTGGCTTGCCCTTTAGTAAAAGAAAAAATGAGAGTGACGCAGGGGCGGATCCAGGATTTTTCTTGTGAGGGAGTAAACCACTAAGGAATGGCGTAACTGACTGGTGACGTGAGGTGCCAAACTACCATTTTTACGGCGTTTAACATAAATTCTTCAACCTCATCTCATGTTTTACTTCAACAACAATAAACCACATAGTTTTTTTTTTGCAGAATACCGGTTGTATTAGAAAGCCGCAGGTCGTCTTAGGAGGGTGCGCACCCCCTTCACCCTCCCCCTAGATCCGCCCCTGTGACGGGAGACAACATAATTATATAGATCAGTAAGCTCCGAATACTACCAGCTTTCCTCGCTCCACTCCGCTAGGGACGCTTGTGCGAGAAGCGAGAAGAGATGGCTGTATTCGCGGGCTTAAACATCAGTGGATTCTTCTCAATCAAGAAAAAGCGTTCGTAACTCCTGTGGAATAGTAAGGCCTGCTTTATTAAAACACAATTCATGATTGGAATTCGATGTCAAAAACCCCCCCAATTTTCTGTCTCAAAACCAGCAAACAGTATGCCAAAACTACAAAAGATTTACTCGTGTAGTTGTTAAACTTGTTATTACCTATGCAATCCTTAGCAGTCCTGTGTTCGTTGATCACCTGCATTTCATGATGGAGATATAAGCCACCCGGATAGATCATCGGCCGATGCAAGGGGAGGGTCCGGGGGGTCCAGATCCCCCCTATAAGACCTGACGCTTGTTTGAGACTGAAATTCGTACATCGACAGGATCGTATATCGTTTTTTAGCTGGCTGATTTTTTTTATCGTGCGTGTTGGCAGTGGTGTGCAAACGGATGCAACAACTCTCAACAATGTTGGGACCTGCAGTGCATCGTGGGAAGGATACAACCCATAAGTCTTTGTAAACCATGCGTAATGAGCGTGCGTGGCCCCAACAATGTTTGAAGAGCTGTGCAAACGGATCCAACATTGTTGCGATACGCTTCGGCGATCACAGAACAAAAGAAATGTTGGGAGTTGTTGGCTGAAAAGTTTGACCGGTTTCAAACTTTGCGCAACAACATGCAACAGGGTGTACAAACGGATGCAACATGTAACATCCAACAATGCTGGGAGTTGTTGCACACCAATGTTGCGTCTGTTTACCCGCAGCCTTATTGTCTTGAGCAAAAAATTGAGAGTAGAAAGAAAAGTGATGTTTCAATTCATCAGTAAGAGGCCAAGTAGCCAAAGTCATTTTTAACTACCAGACTGTCAAATTTAAGAACCTTTTCACAGCAAACTTTTGGAATTCCTTCTCTTGAGTTGAGGGACATCAATATCTTCGACAATTTTCTATGAGACTGCGTGCAAACGGACGCAACATTGCTGACGAACAACCCTCAACATTGTTGGATGTTACATGTTGCGTCCGTTTGCACGCCCTGTTGTATGTTGTTGGATGTTGTTACGTGTTGTTGCGCAACGTTTGAAACCGGTCAAACTTTTACCCCGTACAAACGGATGCAACATTGTTGGCTTACAACTCCCAACATTGTTGGTAGATAACGCGCCCGTTTGCACGTAGCCTAAGAGATTTTCAAAAGATCTGCACCCCTACGTCTATCACTGAGAAATCACTGTAATGTAAATTATGGAAATGAAGGGATAGAAAAAAGGTGAAACTCTGATCTCGAACATAAATAGGGAAGCATGACCTAAACATATATTACAACAAAATCAATTTTTCCGCTGTTATTGCTGCTGCTGCTATAGCTCTTCTTTATTGCGCATTCGCAGCCCTAAAATTCGATGGCTATATTAAAAATCGTGCGCAGGTGTTACCACGTCCCCATCTTCGACCCCACTGCTAACACATTCTGTCTGGGGTCGAGATTGCCACGTCCCTTGCACCACTTTGGTCTTGTTTCCTCAAGTTACGCACGGTTGAGATGTTTCCCGGAGGGTACTCCCTTACAAGGGCTTAATGGGGATGTGCGGCCAGTCAGGGTATGTTTTTGGGGATTTTTGTCTTAAACAGGGTATCGATTTTATCATTTTTGTCTTAATCAGGGTATCGATTTTATCAATTTTGTCTTAAACAGGGTATCTTTTCTTGGACGATAAAGAGCCTGCGCGTATGTTCTACGAACTAAACTACAGCAAAATTTTTATATATTATTGTCTTACACAGGGTGTGGTTTCGGGTTAAATGTCTTAAACAGGGTATCAAAAATCAGAATTCTGTCTTAAACAGGGTAGGAAAATCAGCGAAATTTGTCTTAAACAGGGTCAGGGTATGAGGGGCCGGGCCGCATCTCCCAACCCAAGGATATATCGAGTACCCCCCCCCCCCCGCCCCGGGATGTCACGTAGGAATAGCTTAATAGGGAGTTTAAACAAAGACGTGGTTTAGCGACGCACGTCAAACGGAAATGAGTGGTTTCCCCTTTCAATATGGCATGAGGGTGTATTCCCAAGTGTCTTTTCTCTCATAGGGAAGATATGCCTTAGACATGTCTTTTCTTTCAAATAGACGATTTGTCCGAAAATTTGGTCAAAATCACGCCCCAAAATTGCAAAAATTAAAGTCCACTTTCGGTTGACGTGAGTCGCTCAAAAACTAGCCCGTGTACAGCCGCACCCTTCCCCCACCCTTCTCCGATTTTTTCTGAGAGGAGGGGGCGGCTGTACCCAGGCTACTCAAAAACGTCCTAACGGTTGACTCATGACGCAAGCCGGATGCTGAAAAATAAGAGTGACAGAAAATATTAATGTGTCCTCTTTGACAGCAAAGATAACTGAATAATAAAGGATTAAATTAACTACAAAAACCGTGGACGAAGATCCTGCTAGTTTTAAACGTTGGATCTTTAGAAAAGAGATCTAATCAGCCAAAATATAAAGAACCAAGAACGAGAAGAAGAGAAGATAACTGACAAGCTGGTTTATGAACATAATGTTTACCATAAAAATTTTTGGTGATGTTTTGGCGGGTTTTAACGCGAGCTTTATTAAACTAACCAATAAAATGTGAATACATGCCGTGAGCGTTTATCATTTCTCGTAGGAAATAGATGGAATGACTCATTCTCACGAATATTGAATCCGCTGGAGACATTTGAGTACTCAGTACATGAAGGAAAAGCTTGCTTATCAGTGGGAGACTGGTTCTAGTTTGGCGGCCATCTTGCATGCATGCATGCGATCAAGGACTTTTTTCTTGTTTTCTCTTCCATTTAAAAGATCAGGTTGCTCCAATTAAGCCCGAAGTGGTCATCAGAGCTGTGCAAAAGAACTCAGCGTTCTTCCTCTCTGGAGCATGCTGAAGCACTTCGCTAATGTTGCCGGAGTGGCCAAATGGTTCCCCCATCGGGTACTTTCTGGTAATCACGGTCACTGTCTCAGCCAAAGGCGTTATTCTTCTTCGAAATCCGATCTAGATGTCATCATCAAAAAGATGAAGTTTCGAAGATATAGGTGCTTTGAGAAGCTCGAAGAGCCTCCATCTGGTTTGGAACCGCTGAGGACTATGTATGAAGAACTAGATGCCGTTCATGTTCGAAAGCGTCAACCGCACATGTTATTTCTGAGAAGTGAACTTGTTCTTCAGAGGCTGGAGTACCTTAAGCCGTCAGGGTTATTAGCTCGACAGAAAAGGAAGCTCTTGGAAAGATCTCCTCCGGTTCTTGTACTCGCTGAAGATTCTCAAAAAAGAGGGGGGCTAAATTATCTCAGAGGAGTTATTCGTGTCCACAATGACGGCTTAGAGGAGAAAGTACATTTGATGCATCCATGTTCTAGACTGCTAGTAATGCGAACGTTTGATCTTGAGAATCGTGTTAAGTTTATCATGGAAGAGCTGCGAATGGCTCAGCGATCAGCCTTGAAAATGCTGCTGGAACTGCCAAGCTTTTTGCTACATACTATTCCAGACAAGTGCGTTGTCCTACACAAGTATGATCTCCCTGAGGGCTACAGCTTAGATCAGCATACAGCCAAGGTCTTTCCCCCTGTTTTATCAAATAACATTGAAATCAATCCAAGATTATTCAGACAAGATTCTGGTGAGAAACTGGCTCTGAGTTTTCCAAAATTGATGCTTGCTGATTTGTTAGATTATTCTTTTGCAAAGCAGTTTGGAGAAGGACAGCCAGAGGATCTGACTAAGTTTCTCATCAAAGCTGAAAAGAGAGAACTCCGTGAAAAGTATAACAAAGTCTTGTAAAAAAAAATTGTGAAGAAAATTGTCTTAATAGTCAAGCTGCTTCAACAAAGGCGTGCTTGAGATGGTTTGCTTTATTAGGTTTGTGATCAACTTCTTGTGCTTTGTTAAGATGACAATACATGTACCTTCAAACTGAAAATTCCTTGTTTGCTTTTTTGTTTGTTGTTGTTGCCCTATTGTAGATCATAATATGATTGTAACGAATGTTAATCTATATAGGGGTTTACGGTTGTTTCGCCTGCACCCTGTTCACTTACATCTTAAGTCGTTTTCACTCACATGTTAGGTCATTTCACTTACGAATTTTTACTTTCGTTGAAAAAGTTAGTGTTAATATTGATTTTTACACTTAAGAAGTGGACAGCAACTATCACCTAATAGCAAAATTTGAAACACTGTGGTCCTTCCAAAAATATCAATGTACGAAATGATGAGAGTAGTGCCTGAAAAACCATTGCTCCGTTTGTTAGTGGTAACCGCTCAGCTGTAAGGAAATTTTGCTCTCATTCAAAGAATGACTTACAAGATGTTAGCAAAACGACTCAAAAAACATTTGTGAGACGACTTATAACACATTAGCTAAACGAACTGACACACATAAGCAAAATGACTAAGACATGAGTGAACAGGACATAGGCCAAACGAACAGTCACCAATTTAATACCAGGGATGTAAAATGTTAAATGTAAGCCTTGGAATGTGGATCTTGGGATGAGTCCTGCTTTGACCACTCCCCGAACTCTTTCTTGGCAGTCCTGAGTTTATCTCCTCCGAAATGCCTGTAAGTAACTGGCTGGTTATTTATCATAATTTCCTTGTGACTACATATTTATTTGGGTGGTGACGTGTGCCCTTAAACGAGATAGATCACAGAGCAACTGCACTACAAACAATGATTTACATAAACATTAATTTTGTTCCTTTTTTGCCAGATTTCTGTTAAACCCTTCTTTATGTACATGCACAACCAATGCATGTGAAACTTTTGTCAGGTCCAAATTACTTAAGCAAATATTATTACATATTTTGTTCTTATAAAACATTTAGACTGCTTACTTACAAAGTCATAAGGTACCTTAAGCCCTCTTTCAGGTATCAACCAAATTAAGTAATATTGTTGTTAACATATCATAAATGCGTCCTTGTCTTTGTAACATGTTGGGAATAACTTACATGTAGGTTGGTTTAAATGAAATTAACATTTGATGAAAAAATAAAATTGTTGTGAGTGAAAATAATACAGAAAAATGAAAAAAAAAAAGATACAAAATCTACTTTTAAGAAATAAATATTATTATTTACAAAAGTTTAAGATCAGATGCTTGGCTTCTTGTAGGCCACTCACTTCTCCGTTGGCAAGTATTTGAAAAGCAGCCACTCCAATTTGCCTGTCTGAAGACAGTGTCTCAACTCCCAAGAATTTCACAACTTCTTGTACTGGTTTTGCTTCTTTAAGATCTTGCTTGCAAATAAGTAGAACCAGAGGCACTCCCTTGAGTTTCGAATCTGACAAGATCTCTAACAAGGCATGCTTTGATTGGTCAAATAGTGCAGGATCACCACTATCAATGGCATAAACAATAACACTGGTATCATTGACAAAATTAGGCCAGTAAGACTGAAATTTCCCTCCAACTGGAAGAAAAAAAAGAAAAAAAATATTAATCCCAAACTTCTCAGAGCAGCTTATCAATTTAAGACTTTGACACCTCGCCCATATGGGACCTTGTCACCCATAATCTTCCGGGGGTACACCCATATTTTATGGAAGTCTTCAGGGTTGAATGCAATTTTATTTAATCTTCAGGGCCCGATTGTTCGATAGCGGGTTAAATACTAACCTCGGGTTAAATTGGCTTAAACCAAGGTTAAATTTTAATCGCAGGATTGTTGTGTTGTTCAAACACCGGTTAGCTCAAACCTTGGGTTTAACAGCGGGTTTAATTTAACCCTGCTAGCTAGGTAGGTTAGATAACTAACCTTAGGTTAAATGATAATAAAAGCAATGTCACTGACAAAATGGCTGCCTTGTTGTCATACTTTACTGGCTATCAAAATGACAACAAAAAAGACTCACAGATATTTCAGACAAATGATAAAAATTAAAAATTTTACAAATGAAGATTACTAAGAGCTTGCTACAGGTTTTTAAGCAGGTCAGTCCTCCTCCAGTTCATTTTGTTTCTGTTTGAAAGTTTGTGAATTCAATAAACTTTGCACAAGAAATGAAGATTCTTCCACTTCCCTCAGACTTTGCCACTTACCTCTTCTCCACTCCTACAGCATTGTGTCACTGTTGTTGGTGTCCAATTTTTTTGCCATTGGTTTGTCACAATGTTTGTCAACTTACTTTGCGAAACATGCAAGTTTTGTTCCACATTCTCAAGTTACAATAGCAATTTCTGAGGCACTGAAATAAAATTGTTTTTTTATGGGATCCTCCAACGACACCATTTTAGGGCGTAAACAAACCAAGAGGTATTACGGGATACTAACCATGAGTTAGTCGCGGAAAACCCAAGGTTAACTAACTGGTCCTCTAACTGTGCTTTGAATAACGCAATTTTGAACCCAAGTTAACAAACCTGCAGATAAGAAATTTAACCTCTGGTTTGTCCTAGCCCGAGGTTAACCCTTTAAGCCCCAATATCCACATACAAATTCTCCAAACTGATCTCTATATATTTTCTTAAAGAATGTGTTGAGAGAATTTGATAGAAGATCAAGGAATTTTCTCTTGGTGATCATTTTATTAATTCTCATAACTTTTTCTCTTGATGATGTATGGATATCATTAGGAGAAAATTGATGTTGGTCACCATTGGGACTTAAAGGCTTAATTCAACCTGTCTCTCGAACGACCTGGCCCAGGGGTAAGAAGAAAAGCTAAGCCCTTAAAACGGGGTGTACCAATATTTTTAACAATTATTCCTCGAGCCCGAATGGGCTCTGATTCAATAGCCCATGAGGCTGAAGGCTGAATGAGCTATTGACTCAGAGGCTATGAGGGCGAGAGGAATAATTGTTTTAGTAAAATCCAACTAGTTGGTAAAAAATATCGAGAATAAAAAAAAAGTAGCTAGTTACAGCTAGACTTTAATCCTTTTTTGCCAACAAAAGCACATGCTTTTCGCTACTAGTGGGCTATAACATATAGCCTAGTAGTAGCTCAACTAATCAGAATGCAGCATTGATAACAGACCACTAGTTGGATTTTCCTAAAATGCAATAGCCTAATGCAAGCATACAGAGCACAAGCACACTATGCGAGGTGCTTATGCTTGCATTTCACCAGTAAACAGGGCTTTTATGTACATACGACCTTACAATTTGTTAATGTCATAAGTTTTCAGCTTAGTTATAGTCAGGTATACCACGTTACTTACTCTCCCAAACATTCAGGCTGACTCCCTCGGTTGAAACGCAAACAACATGAAAACCTTCGGTAGGAGTTGTGCCTTCTCGTTCTGCGGAGGTTATTGGACTGTCATGCTGTGCCAACGCAGCGAGGAAAGTACTTTTTCCGCTGCCCTCTATTCCTAACACAAGCACCTTTTTCTCAGAGATTTCGCTCGCGGTTTCATCGCGAAGAGATGTTTTATCTTGTGGTTGTTCTTTTTGGTGAACATAACATCTGTACAGGCCATAGGCACTTGACACTACAACGACGCCACCAAGAACACTAATGGAAACTTTCCATGGAACTCCAAGATCCCGAAACCAACTCGAAAAACCCATATCGTCTCTTTAAAGTAATGAAATTAAACAATTAAACTCTTCTTTATCATCATAACGACCCCGACACTCCAAACACAAAGTGATCAGCTTGCAGTAATTGTCTAGTTCCTAGTCCCCTTTCTTGTCATGGTGTAGAAACCGTGCGTTCCTGGGGCCCAAAAACAATATGGCGGGGAATGTGAGCGAAAACGAAGATTTGTCAGAGGTACCGTAAGATAAGTTTGTGAAGATCTGTGAACATTTATTCATTGTGATATGAAGCCTAAAAGTGTGCAAGGAAAGTTTTTGTGTAACGTTCGTTACCACAGGGGGTAGATCAACTTTATTTTCATTTTTTTTTTCAAGATTCAATATGGAGGAGCTGGATATGGGTCTGAGTTTGACGAACAAGAAACGTTTGAGAGGTAGTACAAATAATGAAATACCTTGTGTTTACGAGTTGAAGATAGCTCAATAGCCGTCCTTTATTGCTAAACCTCTAAAATATGTTAACTAGGACTTGAGTGCTGGGGAAGTACAGTAATCAGTGGTAGTTCAATTCAGGTAGTTAATTCCAGAAATGACTAAAAAATTTTCAAGTTTGTGTGGATTATTCGAATAAAAGGATACAAACATTTAAATCTCTTTTTCTCAGAGATGAGGGTCATCCTCCCACCCACCCCCATCCTTATATACTGGGGTAGAAATAATTATTTTCCTACAACATGCAACATGGCCTTGAAACAGCAACATACAATGTACCGCAAGTGCAATACCGAAGGATTGATGGACAGCAATAAATATTGCAAAAAAAAAACAAAAACAAAAAAAAAACAAAGAACAAACAAGTAAATAAAAATGAAATTCAAGGGCGGGTCAGCTGTTGTATGACATGTTTTTGTTAATGTTGTGTCACTGTGTCACAGGAGGAAGACTTGGAGAGATGATGAACTGTCTGGCATCAAGAGAAAGTCCAATACAACTTCTGGTTTACCAAATAAACGCATGGTTTCAAATGAATATAGCAGGTAACAGGTCAAATAAATTGATTAGCATTGCTTGTATCATCAACCAATGTTAGTCAAAGTTTCTCTACCCAATAACCTTTTTCAAATTTTTTTTTGTGCCCCTGACGCATTCCTTGTGACTCAGGGATTTTTCAAGTACATGTGTGGAGTCAGGATTAGCCAGTCAGAAAGAGGTTGAGATCAGAGGGCTGTATAAGGGCAAATTATTTTAGCCTGGATGGCCAGATTGAAGAATCCTATATGGGACTTTCTTGGGTCTCTGAGTTGAGTTCCTGATCTTCTTGAATAACGGTATGAAACACTTTGTAACAAAAGCAGTTTGTTTTGATCTTCTGTGGTCTTTCCCATCTCTGACTCTTTTGGCTCTACAGTATTTCTTTTCAATAGGATTCTTCTGTTGTAAGCTGTAATTTTGAGATTGAAGTTGGTAAGACATGCCAGAAAAGTTGCTGAAAACTATTTTTGGTGTGATCTAGTTGCCCTAATAATTTGGTACCCAGTTATTCTTTGTTTGTTTGTGAAATCATCTGATAATGCCATTAATATATGTTGAACTTTTCAGGGTAGAGGCAAAAGGTCAAAAATATGAGTTCATAGCCCTGGATGCAGTATCTTTTTTTAATATTATAATAACTACCAGTGGCAGATCCAGATCTTCAGAAAAGGGGGGGGGGGGGGGGTCCGGTCATCCAGACCCTGAGATAAGGGGGGGACCTAGTCTTAAAAAAATTTTTTTTTGGCCCTTCGGGTCTCATTTTGGTCTAAAAATAAGGTGGAGGAGCAGGCCCCCCAGACCCCTCCCCTGGATCTGCCACTGATTACTTCAGGGAAATTAAGTCATTGCTATTTCAGGCCTGCCTTTTATTTGTTGCCAAGATTTGATACGACTTGTACTTCAATATCACTGGAAATCCACATAAAATCATGATAACACCGATCTTGTCAAAAGTTACTTAACCACTGTAGTACATGAGCTATTAATGAATATTAAAAGAAATTCTTTTAATGTTCACTATCTGGTCATTTTGTGTATGATTGTACATTTTATAAGGGTGTGTACTGTACCTTTTGGGGGCTATTTAAGATCCGACAATCTTAATCTCCAAGTTGCTGTTACACTTGCTTGGCAAGTATGTAGCCAGCATTCCTTTGGACTTCCACCGAGTCAAGAAGAAATGGAATGAATAGAACGTAATCTCATCATTCATGTTTTTACCCTCTAGTACCTTTTAATCTGATCAGCCCGTATTATTTGACCATGTCTATCACGTGAAACACATGCAAAGCACCAGCGTTAGCACAAGAGCATTTTTAGCTTTGATCAGAAGCTGGAAACTCACCTGCATTCCCTAACCTTTGGCTATTAATAGAACTGGCATTAAGTTTTCACAAAAACACATGCCACATATGACAGATGAATGCAACCTTATTATGTACACGTAGTTTAATCAACCTTGTACTAACTGATATTGTACAACTAATGTATTATCTATAGGATGGAGTGAAAATAAAATGCAAAATACAAATAAAAAATGCAAGAAAACTTGTGAGAATTTCAGTAATACTGTTACTTAAATTTGAAAAGGAAATGATATAAACTAAAGAGGTTCCTTGACAATTTAGTACTCAAAACACAAAAAGATGATCAATGACTATATATTGTATTATGGAAAAGGAATAGAGCATTACAAGAGAGACAGGTTTGTGATTCACATATTTATCAAAGACAAAATTAAAAGAAAAAATTACTATAGTATTCGCCCAGTTTGTTACAAGTAATATTATTCTTCTATGAATCTGTAATTTATTTTGCCCTTCTTTTATCTTGAAGCAGATTCTTATTCTTTTCAAAGAAATAAAGTGCTGCTTACTTATGTTTATGCAGTGAAGTGCATTCAGCTGCATGCCTAAAAATGAGTTATCGACTGTGCCACATATGACAGATAAATGCATTTTTAGCCACTATAATAGTTACTGGTCAATCTTTTTCTGAAACAATAAAATCATTGACAAGAGCTCATTCATACTTATATTTTCTATTTCCATACCCCAAATTTTCAGAATAATTATTATTTACCCCAAGGGCAATGAGTCTGGATAATTAACAATTATTAATTAATATTAAAAGAGCAGAATAATAGAAAACATCTTCCAAATTTGATCAACACTAGCTGTTTGTAAAGAATAAGCCAGGGGTGATTTTTGAATGAAAAATGATCAAGGTTCCACTGTAGTGAATATATATAAAAATGCAATTTTGTAAGGCTAATTATTTTTTTCTAAGTCCTATGTTTTAATTACCTTTATTATTTGTGTATAGCTCCAGAGACAAATCTGACTTGGATGTCATAAAGGAAGAACACAGGTATGTAGACTTCCATTTAAACTCATTGCAATACCATACTGGGTTGATAGCTTTATTCGCACTAATTATTCCTGGGTTACATCCAAACTTGTGGTCTCTGTTTTGGTACCGTTTAGTCAGCCAATAACCTCAAGCTTTCTTCAAGACTACACAATATTTTATGGGGAATGAAACAACTTATACCGTTATATGAAATCTCTATTCAGTGGTATCAGTTTTCTGCTCCAAAGTAAGTAGTCATTAAATTACTAAACATATTATTTTCTCTGATCTGATAGGTGCTTTTGGGGAAGAAAGGGTGGGGGGGGGGGGGGGTCTGGACCCTCGGGACCCTCCTTATATCTCCCACTGTATTGCACAATTCCAAAAATTCTAAACTCAATACCACACTTAAAATTAGAGGGTGTAAGAATTAGAATCGTGAAAAATAAGGCAGGGTTTATAAAACTATAAATTTTAGATTAAGCTGTCTCAGTTTGGTGACTTTTTTTAAAATCAAGGAATGAGAGATTAGATGCTAGTTGAAGTGAATGCAAATCACTGTGTACTGTACCGTTAATGACATATTATCACTTTCTTGATAGATTCATTTGGAATGAAGAGGACAATCCAGAGAGTACATGGTAAGTTGTTTGATATTTCAACATCACTGTGATGGTTATGCAGACACTAACATCTAACCTTTTACCATTTCTACTATTGAGCTTCCTTTTTCTCTTTTTAGGGAAAAGCGTTTGGCAAAGAAGTATTATGACAAGTTGTTTAAAGAATACTGCATTTCAGATCTTAGTAGATACAAGGAAAACAAGGTACACTATATTTGACCCAATATATGTTTTATGTAAAACCATCATCCTCCCCTTTTCTGTTCTAATATAGATTCATAAGTATGGACCATGAGCTGAAGTAATGTATAAAACTTTCCCATAATTTCCTTGATGGGTCTGAGGCAGTAGACACCTCAGCAAGAAAGTGAGGCTGAAAGACTGATCGTTGTTGATAGTTAAAATGCATAAATTAAATAGATTTCCTCTCTTGAATTTCCCCATGCTATCTAAATGTTAGTTTATAGATACACCTCATCACTCACTTGAACTGCCCAAATACAGACTTACTGATAGTTTTGTGTTAAGTTTTGTTTTGTTTTACATGTACCTTACAATAAATTTGAAACCGCGCTTGTTTGTTATTTTTGTTAATTACAATCGTCTGACATTTGGAACCTTCTTGCAGGTGGCCTTGAGATGGAGGATTGAAAAAGAAGTTATTGATGGAAAGGGTAGGGAAGGAAAAAAAATTCATTTTGAAAATGAAAATCAGTCTATTTTGGAAATTGAAACATTATTTCAGATATCAAAATCATGTTAAAAATCAAAATTTCTTTCAACGTTTGGAGTGCCCATTGGAGAAATTGAGACTTCTATTTTGGAAATCATTTTGAGAAAGTCCCTTTTGGAGATGTCAGTCTTGATTGTAGGAGTCAAAAGTCTTATTTTGAAAATTTCTCTTGGAAATTAAAATTTGATTTGAAAGTTCAAAAGTCTTATTTTGGAAATCACAATCTTGTCTTGGGTAATCAAAAATTTCATTTTGATAGTCAAAAGGTGATTTCAAAGTTTTCATTTTCACCTCTTGATGTGAGAAGAAAGAATCCAATTGTAACGTTTACGATCCAGGCCTATTCTAAAAGATTTATATGGAATCGTCGCAGCATAATGACGCTTATATCTCGTCACCAATTTTTTTTTGCACCAATTGGCTGATTTTTAAGAAGGGAACATTTTTCATCTTGTTCTTTCTGGATTTGCCAACAAATCCCATAGTTTCACAAGTTAATTCTTGTGACGTCATCGCTTCTTTTCACTATTAAATAGTAATTGAAGTAGACATCAGAAGGTGTCTAAGTAGAGAGCGAACCTAAACTCTGTAAGATGTCCATGCATATAAATAAATAAGTAAATAAACTCAAGATGTAATCACCGGTCGTCACCTAGTGGTTATAGATACTGCAAGGCATTAAGTCTGGATCACAAAGGAAGAAATTGGTGAACAGTTATGGCACACCATATACTAAATGTATGTTTCTTTATTAAAGGACAGTTCATTTGTGGCGATAAAAAGTGTACAGAAACAGAGGGACTTCGTAGCTGGGAGGCAAGTTGTAAATGTTTGTGATCATGACATTATAAGAAACTATTGTTTTCATTGACTGAATGTGGGGAGTGGCAAAAGCCAGCGAGACAAGGGTGCTGTAGTTCTTATGTCAAGTTGAAACAATTGTGACCGTGCTCAAGCCATTTTTTTTGTTGTCATACTATTATTTTCTCTGTTGATTAGTACTACAGTGGAACCTCCACTAATGGGGTACAACAGCCACCTCTCTACCACAGCCACTATTTTTGGCAGACAGTCCATACATTGACTCACAGGGTTCTATCTAGGATTTATTGTTTGGCGGAGAAGTCCCGAGTGGCCAAAGGCAATGAGCTTCCCAGGGGGGTCTGGGGGCATGCCCCTCCAGAAACTTTTTGAAATGAACATGCGCTGAGATGCAATCTGGTGCATTTTGAGACTCAATTTTGCGAAATGTTACAGTGTATGCACTAACCTCGTCATGTCCGGATGATTTTTCCGATATAGTTACTTATATACTGTAATGAGAACAATATTTTTGGGGGGGGAAGCTGGGCATTTTAGGGGGGGAAGCTTCTACCCCTCAAACACCCTAGATAGAACCCTGACTTCTGTTTAAACTTCTCTACAATGGCCAACTGTCTACAATGGCTATTTTCATCTGTTCCCCAAGGTTGCGATTATGGAGAGGTTCAACCGCTGTATCATTAAGAAACCGATATAATACGTATATTTATCTTGGCAGTTCACTCTCTCTTGTTTAGATGTCAGGGTTGAACTGTATCTTTCTTTTCGAAGTTTAGTTGCATTTTCAATATACACCGGCGTTCTCTTTTAATTAGCAATTTTTCTCTTTGTTTTTACAGGTTAACTTTGGTTATGTGGAACATGGAGAAAAGAAAAATACGCTGATAAAACTTAGTACGTCGCTAAACTTACCAATTAAATGATTTTAATCGAATTACGGCTGTGAATTTAATGATTTGTTTTATCTGTGGGATTAAAAGTGTAAAGATGGACTTAGTGATTTCATTGAAATTAAAATCTTTTTAACCGATTTCTATTGAACCTTTTCCTAACACAGGGCTTTGTCCAGATTGTTCTTATAAACTCAACTATCGTCACCAGTAAGTGTTTTTTTTTATTACTAGATTAGTATGTATTCATGGGGACAACTATTACTGGTGCGTTCAGTACTGTTGACCTTATACCCAGGAATTGGAATAATAAAATATTAGAATATTCTCGAATATCCGTTTGATTGACCTGTTTCATATCTACACGATTTATCCTTCTCAGACGGATAATTCATCTCTAGTCTAAATTCGGCCAATGAATGAGCTCAATCAAACGGATATTCCAGAATATTTTAATATATTTGTATTTTAAACTTGTTTAGTCTGGCAGCACGTACGTCTATCAGACGAGACGAATTTGGAACCAAAATTCGTCTAAACACCGGATTTATATCCAGACCATTTATCCTTCTCAAATGGATAATTCGTCTTAAAAGACAGTTAATTGAAGACGCCTCTAGTATAAATTCGGTCATTTCTTTGGATTAAGACGGTTAAATGACTTTTCTTACAGGTTATTTTATAGAAGGAAAGCCAATTTGAAAATGGCTCAGATTACGGTTTTATCATGAGACTGCTTTTCAGGGTATCCAGCTATAGAGCCATTCATGTATATGTAATGTTGACAGTCAAGTCAGATCAAACTGCGAAGATTCTATAACAGATTGTCTAATGAGTTCATAGATTGCGTATATCTCTAATGAGTTCATTTTATAAAAAAATTGATCTGTTGCTTGTTGCCAATATAAGTATGTAAAAAAGGATGCAGTATTGTTTAAATTATTCTGGTACAATGTTTTTGTCCAATGAAAGTTCAAATTACTCAATTTTCTGATGGATTCCGTCTTAATACAACTCTTGGAATTTGATATTTCGTAGTCTTGTATACTTATTTCATATCCAAGAGTTACGGTGGACTGAACTGTCTTTTTGTATCCATAGGAGGAAACTCGCGAAGCAAAGAAAGAAAGAAAAAAGTACGACATCGGTAGAGTCTCCTTCAACTAAAGAGAAGGATAAGAAACACAAACACAAAGACAAACCAGTACCATCAGTGGTTTCTGGTAGCCATTCCGATGATGAAAGAGGTTAGTTTCTGACCAGAACTCGCGCTTGCGCTGTTGTTAACTTATAGATCGGTCGCCAGTGTGACTTTGAGCGCTTTCCATTTGTATGGAAAACCCGGCAATTCCGGTGAGAATTCAAATGGAGTGGTTCATCCCGGTGGACAAACTCGAGGTAATATCTTCCGAGATGTTACCTTTTTTCCCGCTTTACTGAAGGAAATGACCGAAATTTTCTGTACCATGTTTGTGGATTACCAGTGCCGGGCCTCCTTTCGAGAGAAAGGATTTACCGGAATTTTGTAAATGGTACAACTAAATCCCATTCCTGTTTGCGTTGCGAACAAAACACGAGAACCATTTGTCGGACAATTTTCACCGAAATTTCCGTACAAATAGTAGGCGCTCTTTTTTAAAAGAATTTTGCACGGAGTAGAGGATCGCTGTAAGCAAATGTGGGAGCGACACCGATTTCGGTCATCCTTCATTCTCGAGGGAACCCACCAACAACTAGCTCTCCAGTAGAGTGAGAACCCTAGTACTTTGCTTAGGGGCCATTCAAATGACGAGGTGATGCGCTGTCACTTTCTTTATGGGTCACGTGGTGCATGCGTATCTGCTCTTGCGCGAGCAAGATTTCCTTATGCTGGCTAAGGTAGCTCCAAGGTGGTCGACTTTGTCATGTCGGACTGCAGTACAAACTTCATCCTGGAGCGAAATTCTTTCTTGAATGAAAGTCATTCCTGTAACATGTGGATAGTCCCTCACTCTTTCCTACTCGTGAACGGGCCACAAGAGCATAACATGCTGGTCCTAACATAACATGTTACTCATTTTAAGTCAGTTTCACCACTGCAGGGCAGGTATTATTCCTCATCCAGTTTTAAAAGTATCATGTTGAGTTGGAATATAAGTCAAGCTTGAGCGGTAGTAACGTCATGACCATAACATCACAAAAAACCTCTAGTAGTGTAAAACCAGCTCTCAGTTTCGATTTTGTAATTTCTTTCATCAACAGTACCCGATTTTGCATCAATTTTAAGCCACCTTTACTACTTTGCATTTTTTTAACACATAAATTATTTATTCGCAAGAAAGGACCAGAACGGTTTGATTATCGTTTGTTCTACTATAGTCACTTTGTTATTGATAATAACGTTTGATTGGCTGTGTAGGACAGGAGCCCATAGGTAGGAGTGAGATGCACCCATACAATGATTTTGCCACGGCATTTTCACGGACAGGTTTATTTTTAGTACAATTTACAGCACTCTTTCCCACGAAAATGAGATAAGAAAAGATATGCAAAAGGAAAGCGAAATTAAAAGGTAAAAAATACCCTTTTCAGGTCTGTAGTTTTTGCTGACAGGTTTGTGGGACTCCAAAAGATACTCTAATTCGCACCAAAACCGTTCTACAAATAATTTATCGGTGACAAAAGTCGTGACACAAGGACATGGAAGTTGCTCGCTGCGGGATATTAGCTCCTGGCAAGACTATTAGTAACACTGTTGTTGGTGTTGACTGGTGCAATTCAACACCACCAATGAAGACCAAAATACTGTAATCAATGAGAAGGTGACAAATCACACAAAAACCATGATGCACAGACTAATAATTGTCTCACAGGTCACTCTCAGGTGCTTATGTGGTTATTGGTTTAAAAATTTACACCATTACGGTTTTTTTCGGTTATATACAGATGTAGCTTCCGGCTCCGCCCCGAGTAAGGAGGCTTCAAGTGTTGAAGATATCTGGAAAGGCCCCGCCAAGAAAACCGTAGACAAGACAAGGTATACGTCTTTGTTGCTTAAGGATCCAAATAGACGTGCATCGAGGTCATTTATTCTGATTATTTTCAGTCTGGCCCCAGTTGTTCGAAAAGTAGATAACGCTATCCGCAGGATAATTCCCTATCCACTGGATAACGCATTTGGGTTCCCTCACACGTATCCCCTGGACAGTAATGTTTCCGGTGGATAGCGCTATCCAACTTTCGAACAAGTGGGGCATCCCATAGCACAGGTAGACCACCCACTGTTCGTGTGGCAATTGTCGTTGCAATCTGTAAATATTTCAATAAAAGGTCAAACGAAATGTTAATCGAGTCACTGTCATGTTTTTTCACCGTTCCGAGTTGTGTACAACGATATTTTGCGAGGTAATTATTTGACTGGCGGCTTCAAGGCGACTCAGTAATTTTGTTACAAAAATAAAGCATTAAACAGCTCGGGACAGCGAAAAAATGAGACATGAATTAGTTAACATTTCGTTTGATCTTTGATTGAAACAGGTACTGTCCAATCTGTAGCTTGGCGCACACCCGCCGTATACCAAGTTTATCCATTCTGCATCTGCTCTATACAGTACTGTAAATCGATGATCACATACAGCCTCACAAACAGAGGGTGGTGGCCCTGTGCTCATAGGAAGCCCTATGAGTCAACTGACTGCAAAAACAAACAAACAAACAAAGAGCTTACAAGAAATGACCTTATTTTTTGGCTAAGTATTGAAAAATTCCTGTAGGTCCTAAGCTGTCCAAGTGAGCTTTAATTTATGATTGTATGCAGAGATGATTAAATTTTGTATTCTCTAACTTTTTAAATCGATAGAGAAGAGGAATTTGAAGAGTACTTCCGAGATATGTTCCTTTGACCAAACTCTTTTTTTCGTGCTAGGCCAAAGCACAGGATGCAGGTAAGCATAATTTTTCTGGATTCGAGGCATTTTTTCCAATTGGTTGCAGGAATTTAATCACAGGCAATCACTCTTTAGCTCTACTCTCGGTAATATTCATACAACTGAAACGTTAGGGGAGGGATTTGAATTCAGTCTCTGAAGAAAAGCAAGGAGGCCTTCCCATCATTCCCTGCTCCCGCCTCACGCTCATCCCCAAGCCTCAACATTAAAGTCGATGCTCCTTGCTTAGCCTTAGAAAAGCCTGTGGAGAGACAGCTATCCGAAAATGCTGCAAAGAAATCCAGCCCTCATTTGTTTCGTTCTGCGTTTTTTAATTAATCCGCTTCTAAAACACAATACAATCAATGTACGTCAACCAATAACATAGGAAATGCTATGCTTTAAAAAACAGTTTCCATCGTTGGGGCCTGGACTACTAACATAAAACTTAATTCCTTTAAAAATTTATTGACTAAGCGCCGGTCCCAGAGGTCTTGTAAAGAGTTAAGTGTTAAGAATTTACATAATAATGTATAAAGCAATTTTTATAGTTAAAATTACTAGGGAATGGTTTGTACAAGTGTCAAATTTAAACTGGACAACCTTGTGGATGTTTTACGTAATTGATCCCAGGACTTCACTCATCCAGATCAACAAATCTAATTACCAATTTCATTAAGTCACTCAATTCTTAAAAAGTTTGATGAACCATTCTCAGACTGAGAATAATAACTTGTAACGATCTCTCCACTAGGTACTGCAAATTGTCATCACGGGCACTATCACTGCGGCTGATTAACGACACTAGGCTTGGCATGTTGATAAATATCAAAACCTGAATCCAAAGGTATGGGAATGGAGACAGGCAATGCTTTCATTCGTGGAAACACACTTGCTTTGCCTTTCACCACCGTGGAGCAATACCTCTCCCAGTCCACTGGGCCATGGCTTGTAAATTCATGTCCCGCGACACCAAGCAAGGGCCAAGCATCTGTGGAACTGTAGTTAAAACACAACATACGCCGTGAATGACGGGACAGGTTAGGTGCGGATCCGTGCACCGTTAAGACATGGTGAAACGAGGCTCCACCAGCGGTTACTTCCACATGAACAGCAGTGCTGGGGTCAAACGCTGGATCTGCTATGGCCGATACAAAAGCTCCATCCTTAAAGTGTGAATACAGGGGGCCCTTGTGTGATCCTGGAACCACTTGTAGACATCCTGTATAATTTGGAATTTAAAAAAGCTTAAGATGAAGAAGCTGAAGCTGAAGATTAAATTGAAGAGTTTCGAAAAAAAGGTCACAACATATACCGTAAAATTCCGCTTATAAGCCGTAGGGCTTATAAACGGGGCGGGAGGGGGGGGGGGGGAGGGGCTTATAGCCGGACTATGAAGCGCTTCAAAACAGGGTACCTAGGAGTGCTGATCAAACTACTTTTGAAATTTACTCAAAACGTCATAAAAAATCGAATTCGTTTCAATACAAGCTAGAGGGGGGCTTACATTCGGTGTGGGTGGGGTGGGGGGTTGTAACCGGACGTGTTTTTTTATTACAGGTAGGTGCACTTATAACAGTGGGAGCTATAAGTTAAAGGGCTTATAAGTAAAAGTTTACGGTATTTCTGTTACCGTTTTCCCTGCTGGAGTCATCAATGGCAATACAAACAGTAACCAAACTGTCATTCGTGTGAGGAAAAAATGCCCAGTCTTGATGCCATGTAACAACCGAACTCTCACTTTGTGGCGGCTTCATGTTCACTTTCTCTTGATTAATGTAACGAATCGATGGTCCAATCTTAATGGAGAAAGAATTATGCGTTATGGATGCGTTATTGATATAGATGTCAACACATCTTTTTCTCAAGGACTCACGCCAGAGTTTCAATCAATCAATCAATCAATCAATCAACTTTACTTAAACACAGTAAATGGCTCAGCAATCTGGTTTTCAGACATGCCGTGTGATAATTACAAGTTATAAAAATTAAGACTAGTGATTAACTAACAATAATTAGCAAAGTACCGATAAAGTGGGCACTGCTGCCCCGTATAAGTGCCCTCATTTCTGTTCCAAGGCATCTTTGACTTGGTGGAGGTGGGGGAAGGCACTCCTTTTGTCACCTAAATGGCTTCTTGCTTTGCCGCCAAACAGGGTATGGTTTTAGGGGTCTTAAATCTCAGACGGGTTTACAATTCTACCATTCAGTTAGCATCTTGAACAGTGTACGTTTCAAAAATGGATCCATTAAAGAGGGTATGAACCTCGGTGATGCCTGCTCTGAACAATTAACCTCATGGAGGTTAGAATGGAAAACAAAGCTGTAAATTTGTAAAGGAAATTCAGGGCTGTCATTAAGAGCCGGGGGCCGGGGATTTCCCTCCTGCGTCAAGGTGAGGGGATTCCATGCCTAAGTAAAAGATCTAATCTAACATAATCTAAGATCTTAAAGATTTTTAACAGAATTTGACTATTACTTTTGGAGGACATATGTAGCAAATAGCGCGACATACCCCCTTTTTAAACTTCACCGATAACTCACGCAGGTAAAGAAAAGTTGGTTAGTTGATCTTACCAGTTCAGACGCAATTTCTACAAGTTTGGGATGACAAATTGTGTCATGGAATAGTTTGCTGTGATTTGAGACGCAGCGAAGCCTCAGTAAAACAGGCTCATCTGGAGTGTGAAGAGCATCTAGAACAAAGAGATTGTTTGTTCGTTCAACTGAGCGGGACCTGTAGGAAACAGAGATTGGCCAAGTCATTTCCAGTCATTGACAATCGTGATGCTAATTGCCACTAGTACACAGATATCGCCCCATGTAAGGGAATAAGGATTCCGGAATCTGGGAAATTTTTGCTTGTGGATTGTGGAATCCTGGCCTTTAGAATGCGGAATACAGTTGAGGGAATCCGGAATCCTACTAACGATTGAAATCCAGAATCCAAGTTCCACTGACAAAGACTGAAATCCAGTACCTGGAAATCCGGAATCCGCGGCGTGGAATCCAGAATCCAAGACTGTCCTGGAATACCTTACATGGGGCGACAGATAGTCAAAATTATGTCAAAGAACAAAATTCAAAAAAATTTAATCACTATACTAAATAATTATTATTTTGTATTAATAATCATTTCAGTATCAAATCAATTGCCTCTGAAGTAAATCACTAAGACTCGACCACACTTCCTTTTTTACATGTACATTGGATATAATCTCTCACTTTCACGAAGCCTTCATTCCGCGGACTATGTCCGAGATCGCTCGGTTTTCTCTCAGACTTGTGATCAAAAAAGGTAAATTTGCTTATTTTACTTCGGTAACTCGTAACAGTACTTCAACTGACAAACCTGAGAACGACGGTGCCCTCATTTTGCACCTCTCTCTCCATTAGTCCTGATTAGTGCTCCCTTTTACGAGTATTTAAAGCTACTTAAAGCTGCACGGAAAGAAAAGAAGTTGAAACAAGGACTTGAGGTCACAGCTGCAAATCAGTTGAATTGCTACACGAAAAAACATGCACATCATATACTCACTGCTCAACATATTCATCCAAAACCTTTCTCATCTGATCAATATGGTCCTTGCTAAAGATATCTTGGACTATTGTAAAACCATCTTTTTCATACTATATACATGGAGTTAAAGAAAAATAAAATAAAAAAAAAGAACTTTTTTTTTTCTAAAGGAACAATTTTGAGGGGCGAGAGGGCTATTCTCTTTAATCTTTGAACAATCGTACGGGATAGAGAGGAACTATTTCTATTTTGAAACTCCTGATTTAAGAGTCATGTGCTTATGGCAAACGGCAGATTCAAGTCGAGAATTTTTCAAAATAGAAAACTTGCAGCTAAGTCCAAAACAATTGGTATAGACAAAACTAACATGAAGCTACTAATCTTGGGGTAGACTTAACGAACAGTAAAGCAGAAGGGAAAACTTGGTCACGTGGCACACTGAAATTCATGTTTGTCGTTTGCGGTAAACGTGACCCCACTCTAAATCTCTCTAATACCAGTGGCGGATCAAGGGGAGAGGCCCAGGGGGCCCGGGCTTCCCCTTATTTTTAGACCAAAATGAGGCCTTTCCATTGAACAGGTTATTATTTGCAATAAATGGAAGAGCAAGTCACTAAGGTGGCAGAGGTTATTATTACGAATAATAACCTACTGCTAGTCCATTTCAGTGGCCACAATAATGACCAGCTGGTTCTAAAACAATGGGAATGTGTTCTAAATCGGATAATGCCCTCCTCAAACACGATAGGGACCTTAATGATCCGAAGACAGCGACGGCAACGAGAACATCGAAAAACCAATAGGTTTGATAATCAGTCCGGAATATCCTTAAATTTAAGGACAGGTCCGGAACTGGTCACGCGACACTATTCAACCAATGAGAAGGAGCGCTTGTGTTTATCAAAACATCGACCCAGTTTTTTTATCTATAAATCACTAACCGAAAGAATTTAACACCCCGCCAAAAAATAAACACCAACGAGCTGGGCCCAGCATGACAAAACATTGCAGGAAATTATCGCATTCCCTGACAAAAGAAAATCGCTTTTAGTAATTCAGATCCAGGAGACACTTTGGAGAATAAATTAAACGACCTGAAACCCTTATATAGTCGCAAGAAGAGTTTTGCGTTTCAAGAGGAAGTTAAAGAAAATGCTCTTGCATTTGAAGGTATAAACTCTTGCCGACTAGCCTGTACACAGACGTTTTATTTTTCTTTTCGAAAAGAACGGGGAGCCAAGCGAGAAAGAAAGAAGAAAGACAGAATAAGAATATTTTCTTCTTCCCCCACCACTACCCCCCTTACGCTGGCGGTTAATAAATCCCTTGCGGTTTATATTTTATCACCCGCGCTCGATGGACTTTGAAGAGAAAAAAGAGGATCGATCTGTGAACAGGCTACTTGCCGACCAGAATAAACAACAACCGCAGGAAATTAAGATGCGTGTCACGTTCCACACATGACCTCTCAGTGTGAAACAAACCTTTGATCGGCACATGCCAATATCGTTCGACTAGCTGAGCCAATCAGGCGCTGCGTTCGCTGGCGACCGCAGCTTTTCAGGGTTTCCTTCCTTCCTTCCCCTCTCCCTCCCCCGTCTTTCATTTTTTGGCTCTCGTTTCATTTCTCGCGCGGTCAAAACCGAAAATCTCCTTCCTCGTTCTTTTTTGGCTCCGAAACTAAACGGAAACGCTTGCTACGCAGGCTATGACATACGCTACCAATTTGTTCGCGCGGAGCACTCGAACTAAAATACGTCCCCTCTGATGAGATGCTCATAGACATTCTAACAAAGCCACTGGCAAGAGAACGTGAAAATTCTCTCTGCACTTAGGAATAAAAACTGTCAAATAAGCATTGTCGAAAAGTGGTCGTTTTGAAACAGAGGGGCATTCTGTCTGCGCATGTGCAGTACAAAGAGGCTTTT
>OZ037996.1:13422131-13479631 GCA_964035705.1 Porites rus
TCGTTTTTTGGAAACTAGGAATAAATATGATTTTGACACGTCTGAATGTTAAAGGTTCGTGAGAGCTTTGAGCTCGTTTGGCTGACTTAAATTCCTGGTGTCAACTAATTCTCAGGTCATCCCCAGGCCTCTCCGTGTTTGCCAGTAAGTCGCTTATATGCTTTTGGTTTTCTTCAAGTTCTTCTAGACGATCTCTGACAGTCATGATATCCCGCTGTTGACGATCCTGAAAGACATATTTTGTTGGAAGTAGCTCCAAGAGTGACCGTAAAAGACTAGCATACGCCTATCACTAGCAGACCTTTCATACCCGAGACAGGCTTTTTTGAGCCGTAACATTAACATGCATAATTCCCGGTACCCCACATGAGTGTTTGACGGGTTTATGAGTGTAATCGTCTTTTCAATGGGTTTGTTAATTTGAGGTTTAATTTTTGAAGTAGGTTTTGCTTGGGATTTAAGCTGACCTTGGGGTTTACCTACATCAGAGTTCCTGTTTTGGATGATAGACCAACTCTGAAGTTGTATCGTCAAATTTTCATTGTTTATCTTGTACTTGACACGTTCACCCATCGCAGTATTGTTTTCAGTCACTGTGGTGAACAACGGGAAGTGCATTAAAATCAATAGGAAGTCCATAAAAACGCTCAGGAAATGCAAGCCCAAACAAGTCTACAGTTTAGCTATTTAGGTCGCCAACAGGAGTATTGCATGTATTGGAGTATTGTATCCCCCCCCCCCCCCTCAACAACACGTTATTTGAATGGATTAGGTTTGGTATCAATGAACTTGAAAGTTTGAATAGTTACTCCGTAGTCCGGCGATCGTAAAAGAGATTTAGAGGCCATTGCCTAGCTGCCTGAAGAAAGCGTAATAGGTGAAGTTCCTCCTTTGAACTGGGTCTATGGCGTCCCAAGAACACACACTTTTCAGAAGTATAATTAGGTAAAATATAGAAGATGAAGTTTTGTCGTTCTTGCGGATGTAAGAGCTTATTGTGCATTGATCTTTAATTCCTCTGTTTACCTGATCTAGAGTAGAGTTAAATGGCACCGGTGAACTTGAGGTAGGGAAAAATGTCACTCCTGCACCCTGACCACCGTCTAATACACTCTTGAAACGATTCTGCCTTTTCCTGAACTATAAAAGGTTCATATACAATGTATGTAAGTTGTATTAAAGGAGCGAGTTAAGTTTTTTTTTGTTGGGAACTCATTTTAGTGTAAATCCCACCAACGACTACACCCACAAAATTTGCAAATTTGAAATGCCAGCCTGGTGGTCCTATTTGGTTTTGAGGAAGTCTTCTTTAAGCAAGAGAGGGACAAGCAAGACAATAACATGTAGCAGTGTAGCAGATTTCTTTAAATTTTCATTTTCACGCACTGTACACTTGTAGATTATGAAAAAATCCCGTTTAACAGAAATTAGAAACGTAAAAAGATTAAATGGTCTGCAAACATTGCTTACTTTCTGATTTTTTGTCGTGCTTAAAGATTTTGTAAATTTACAAAAACAATAATAATATAAACTACGACTCCCACCTTTTCCATCTGTCTCCTAAGCTTCTCATTCTCTAGCTCCAAATGTTTCCTGCAAGTCATATTAAAAAACCAAGGATAAAGTAACTCGGTCGCTTCGGTGCAAGATCAAATCAAATTAAGGAGAAATTTATTGTTGCGCTATTGCTATTGCATGCTTTTGTTTGGGAATTTATTCAGTGACGATAAAACGTTTTCCTCATCAAGGAAAACAGGACGAACCATCTCGTACCATACGTAAATATCTGCTCACTAAATTGAAACCAGACAAGAAATTTACGAATACCGTATTCTTTTAACAAAATTAATTTAATTTCGCTAGGAAAAAAGGATGTACACATATCCAAAATTGTCGGATTTTGATAAAGAGGAAGAGGATTCAACTTTTTCACATAAAACATAGTGCACCTTGTTTACTCCAAAAAACAAACAAACAAAACAAAATGTACTTAAGCATTGTTTTCGATTTCTCTCGGGACGACCGTTAGAAACAATGGCTATGCAAATCTTTTTTTCGGGAGAAGAGGGGGGGAAGGGGGGTAAGCAAGGTGCAGTGTGGTCTATTGGAAAATGGTTTTAACGCCTGCCACACAAAACTATTGCTTTGAAGAGTGCTAAACCTATTCACTTCTACAAAGTTTGTCAAAAAACGCTGTTTGAAGCTAGTCAACTATTTCTTGGTCTCTACCTGGCAAAAAGCAAGCCACAAGTCAAAGGCCAAGCTGGCCTTCGTTGTGGTGAATGATAGAACTTCCTTAGATTATCTTTCAGATTTTTCAGTCACAGTTACGTGATCTTTTTCTCATCTCTTGTATGTTTGACCGAATCCTACACATTGAGGCATACTTCGGCATATCTTTTCATCCTGCAAAAGGTAAGTGTCGAGGTTATCTCAGTTTAAACGCTAAAACTGATATGATCAGCAGTAGTGCAAGAGGCGTGATTCCACACGGGTGATTAAGGGCGGTTGAGGCGTCAAATGCGTTACGTAGGACCTGAACCTTGACGTTGTGATAACTTACTTCACCGAATCTTTTTCTAATTTGAGCTGGTCTTCTTTTGCTTCTAAAACCTGTATCTTGTCCTGGAGTTGGTTTATCGTTTGTTTGTGTTTTTTGGATTTCTGAAAGAAAAAAGTGTAAGCTTTCTATAGTTAGAGAAAATAACAAAGTAAATGTACTACAGTAAAACCCCGTTAAAAAGGTCACTGAGGAGGGCACAGAAACTGTCCATATTAACGGGGTGTCCGTATTAAATAGATTGAATTTAGAGAAATTGTAGGGGATTTCTTTTCCCAGGGACAAAGTAAACAGTCCGTAATACTGAGGTGTCCGTATTAAGTGGGTGTCTCTGTCTGTAAAGCCGGGTTTGACTATACCATTGATTCGACTTTATTGCCATTTATAGCCTGCGTGGCAGGTGTTTGAAAAGGAAAGGAAAGGGGGTTTTGGACGCGAGGGGCGCGCAAGAAGGGAGGGAGCGAGGGACTAAATTTTAAACAAGGTTTCCTTCCCTCCCTCCTCGCGCGCTCCCTTGCGTTTGTCTCGCGCCTAAAACTCCCTTTCCCTTCCCTTTCAAACGCTTGCCACGCAGGCTATGCCTTTACGGTCACGTTGACAAGAAGACGGAGGAACAACTTTGTCCGCAACTACTGTTTTCCGCGCGCATAAGTAAAAATCCAATCCGCACAAGGGAGCTTAAGAAAAGACGTTTCTGAGCGACGCACGTCAAAGGGAAGTGATGCCTTTTTCCGTATAATAGAACTTGAAGCTACTAAATTTGTATTGTCAAGTGTCTCTACTCTCACAGAGGCAATTTGCTCGAAAATTTGGGCAAAACCACTCTGCATAGTAACCCGAAATTTAGTTTTGAGCCTACGTGCGTCGCTCAAAAAACGTCTTTACTTAAAGTCACTATTATTCTTGCGCCACCGTCGCAAAAACAACAACAAAACGCACTCTGGCGTTAAATCCCTCCAATTATGCATTCCAAAAATCATTACCCTGAAACGGGTTATATCAACTATCGCAAACCTTTTTGTTATCTTTCTCTTGCTTCTTTGAATTTTCTTCATTTTTCTTTAATTCTTTCTCTAGTTTGGTTATTTCAGCTTCTAATCCATTCTTTTCATTTTGCCACTGTTGCCTGAGGACAAAAACTCACGAATGAATCTCTTGACAACACCAAGACATCAATACTTAAAGTTACTTAACTATACAGTATGTGCCCCTTGGTCCACGACTAGAAATTATTATCAAGAATACCTTACCTGAATCAAAACATAACGAGCTGAAATAATCCCTGAAGATAGCTTTTATGTTCCTCTCGATAACAGTGAAGCTGCCAGTTCCAAACTTAAGTATATTGCTGGCAATTCGAGAAAAGGCGACCGTGTTCGATGGTCCTTGGTCCGCGACCGAGGTAAACAACACGAAAAAAGCGTAAAAATGCGATAGTTTCCACACGAAAACGTGATTTTCACAATAGCCAGTCTCCCTCGAGTCTCCCACACGGGCGTCGACGAGAGGTTCAGCACGGTCGAAACTAATAACTAAACGGCTCTGTGTGTATTCGAGGTATTAAAAAAAGAGAACTTGTAGACATGTATAGGGAAGATTTTCAAAACATTCTTCGAAAACAAAGGCCGTCTCTTTTTATTTTGCGAAGTTTTATTCAACCAAGGTCATAGGTCGCGGACCAAGGACCACTACGCGAAATTTGGTGATATTTTTCAAGAGTCGATAAAACAAAAAATTCAGAGTCTGCAGCAATATCCTTCCAACAGCAGAAGTAGGTTGATCTAAAAACCTATTCTGCAAAAAAGGCACGTCTTCCCGTTGCGTTTTATTTATTCACAAGCTAAGTAAACATGATCATGTAATTAACGGAGCCGCAAAAGTCCAAACTTAACCTACCTGTCAACAAACTTTAATTTCGCGCCTTCACCCACAGCAAGAAAGCCGAAACTTCGTCATATGAAATACTTCTAACCGGTTAATCACGGGATCTTTCATTTTTCTCCGCATGTTTTTTCCGGACGAAATATTTTATCATTTTCGGAAAAGTCGCGGACCAAGGGCCACAAACTCTACATGTGGAATGCTCAGTCCCCGGGGGGGGGGGGGTGTACTGCCATATATGGGCTATATAGGTATGTGCCGCTGAGAAGGGTATGATTTTCCAGCAGTTTACACTAGGATAGGGTATATAAATCAGAGCGTTTGGGTCTAGAATAGGGTGTCATTTTTCAGGAAACTGATCAGTTGGTTGAAGATTTTATCTAGACCAGAGGGAAACCGGGAATTGCCACTCAAACATATAAAAAAATCAAATTGGCAAGTTGAAATTTACGCAACTCAACTTGTTTCGGCTAAACTGTGCAGTAGTTTCTGGAAAACAGCTACTCTAGGATAGGGAGGGTTTTGGGAGTTTACTCTAGTAAACGGTAGTAAAATTCAGCTGAACTAGCTCTGGTATAGGTTAAGGGTTCGAGGGTCCCAGCGGCACATCCCTACCCAAAAATTCCTAAAGGGGCTCAGTCTAATTGAGACACAATGACATGTACAGTCAAATCCCGTCAATAAGGACACTGAGGGGGGTAGAGAAAGTGTCCGTATTAAGCGGATAGGCCATTTCCGAGTTCCCCCGGGCCTCTGTATCAAAACGAGGTTCAGTGCTCAGCCTTTGGTATGAAAATGATTTTTCGTTCTCATGCAAATAAACTCATTTTCACAAGAAAGGTTGTGCACTTGGTCTCATTTTGAAAGTGAGGGTTTTTTGAACTCGAAAGTGGCCTATTGAATTTATAGAAAATGTAAGGGCTTTCTTTCGCCAGGGACAAAGCAAACTGTCCGTCTGTGGTGACCGTATTATGCGGGTCTCCGTAAAGCGGGCTTTGACTATATCTGTTTCATGAAAAACTGGAATGCGGTTTCGTAGACTGAGGCCCCGTCAACACGAAACCGGATACTTTTGAAACGGCGTTTTTTTTTCCGTCCACACGCAACTAGTGAATCTGCTTACCGAAACCGAAACCACATCTTTCTGAAACCGCTTTCCGGAGTGGTTTGAGGCCCCGCGTCCACACGAATCCGGGAAATATGCGCTTTTAAAATTGTCCGCATTCGGTACACAGGGCCTGACAGTTACTTACTTTCTGCCAATTAAATGTGAAGGGAAAGAATCAGAGAAATGTTTTGTCGGATTCCATGCTCGGGGAGTATACATGGTTCTAAAACTGTTTCACTAAGAGTGAATTCCCACAGGCTCTCCGGGTATTCATGTAAAATTTGCCCGCCACAATTTTACCCCTATATCCCATCCTGATTAGCTTCCAATTTCAACTACACTGAATAATAAATCAATCAATAAATAAGCGCTGTCGGTTTGACTCAGTACCTGTTTTGTTCAAGAGAGTTATTACTTTCGTCTTGTTGTCTTTGTAGATCAGATCTCAATATACCTAAAAGACATTGAAAACCACAGTTAAAACCAATTTAAATAATCTTTTGATCTATTAAACCACACCCGCTCTTCAACGGTTTGAGTTTTGAAAGAGCCCCACCCCTCCCTATAAAGCCACTCATTCACCTTCCCCCCTCCCGTCCTCCTCCAGCCATAAATCACAGAAAACAAAGCGACTTGACAGTTTGGCTAAAATCAGATCATAAGGTTTATCTCGACATTTTCAACTTTTAATTTCACATGAGTCAGTTTTACCAGTTCAGGTCCTACACGTATTTTCAGTACATCAATGACGAAGTCGATTTTTGTGTTGTTACAGTTGTTCAGTGTCTTAGAGCGATTTTCGTACGACCTTGAAGAATGGTTTTGTAAGTGTTGGTTATTTGCCTAATCAGCCAATGGATGAAAAGTTAAAAACATAGCCTCTTCCTTTTCCCGCCAAAGCAACCCTAATATGGAGAAGGCAATGTTCGATTGGCCAATGAATCCTGCCGCAGTATGACGTCAAAGAGAAGTATCGGTTTATTTCTAGAAAGTTCTTGGGGCATGACGTTTTTTCACCCGAGCGTTCGTTTAACCAATCAAAAGCCACGCGTGTTTGCATCCGCTCGATAAACCAATCAAATCGCTCTACTTCCGTTCATTTGTTGTTTCTGTTTTGTTCTCGCGTTTTCATTTCAAGGTCATATAAAAATCTCTCTATCAATCTTTTGTGTTACTCCATTTGGTGATTGCCCCCGTCCGCAACAAAAAGAAACTAGTGTTTGCCCTTCACTATTTACGTCCACCTCTAGAAGGCCTGAAAGTAAGCATAAAGAAAGAGATAAAGATTGGTATAAAAGGCACTGAACTGTATTTACATACTTAGTTCATCATTTACTAACTCCAGGGATGTTTTTAGTCTTTCATTTGCTGCTAACAGTTGCTGTTCATTGCTTAGGAGACTGAATAAGAGAGAAAATAATCAAAACTAAGATCATAGTGGCTGTCTTTAAGATGACCACGTCGCAACTGGCAACGTAATTATAATGTTAAAAGGACAAGTACTGTTGTCCTATCATCCGCGACATTGCATAACAATACAATACTCAGCAGGCTAACGCACAAAAAAAGGCTGGAGAAGAATGTTTGGAAAAACATCACCTCTGACACTGGTTTTGCAGTTGTTGGTGTTTCTGTTTCAGCTCTTGAATTCGAGTTTTTTCCTTCATAAGAAAAGAAATATCAAACCAGTTATTTAGGGCCATAAGAGTTGGACAATTATTGGACCATTGGTGAGTGCCCAAACTAATGCGTTATTAATTACTGTATAGTACAATATCCTTTTTATTACAAAAAATAAATAAATAAATAAGAGGAAGTGCAGGCTATGCAGTAGAAAATATATAAAAGTGCTAAATTAACATTAAATAACACTTACTTTGTTCAATTCATCTGCCACCTTCGCCGAGTCTTGAAGTTGCGCCTTGAGTTGATTACATTCCTTTTCTCCCAAACTCTGTGTGATATACAAAGGTAATGCCCAAGATAAGACTCAAAGTGAATGTCAGCACGTATCTTACTATTACAAATTATAACTGATAGCTAACATCCTCTTTGCACCCAGCGGGAACCCCTAGTGGGGGGAGAGGGGGGATGGCAAGGGATGTCTGGCATGACTAAGGATGACTAGAGCTGACTAGGGATGACTAGCGATGACTGGGATTACTACGGATGACTAGGGATCACTGGCATGACTACGGATGACTAGGGATGACTAGGCATGACTGGAATGACTAGGGGTGACTAGGGATGACAAAGAATGACTGGGATGACTAATAATGACTACAGATGCCTAGGATGACTAGGGATGTCTTGAGATGACTAAGATGACTAGGGATGACTAGAAATCACTAAGATAAATGGGGATGACTAGGGATGACTGAGATGACGACGGATGACTAGGGATGACTAGGGATGACTAAGGACGACTGGGATGCTAGCGATGACTAAGGATGACTGGGGTGACTGGGGATCACTTGGGATGACTAGGGATGACAGGGATAACTAGGGATGACTGGGATGACTACGGATGACTACGGATGAATAGGTACGACTAGCGATGACTGGGATGACTAGGGATGACTAGGGATGACTAGGGATGACTGGGATGCCTCCTGATGACCAGGGATGACTGGGATGACTAGGGATGACTAGAGATCACTGGGATGACTAGAGATGACGAGGGATGACTGAGGATAACTGGGATGACTAGGGATGACAGGAATGACTACGGATGACTAGGGATGACTAGAATTGACTAAGGATGACTAAGGATGACTAAGGATGACTAGGAATGACTAAGATAAATAAGGATGACTAGGGATGACTGAGATAACTACGGATGACTAGGGATTACTATCGATGACTAGAGATGACTAGGGATGGCGGGGATGACTAGAGATTACTAGGAATGACTAAGGATGACTGGAATGACTAGGGATGACTAAGGATGACTGGGATGACTGGGGATAACTAAGAATGACTAGGGATGACTAAGATAACTAGAGATGACTGGGATGACTAGGGATGACTAGAGATGACTGGGATGACTACGGACGACTGGGGATGACTAGGGATGACAAGGGACGCCTAAGAATGACAAGAGATGACTAGGAATCAATAACGAGGACTAAGGATAACTGGGATGACTAAGGATAACTAAGGATGCCTAGGATGCCCAGGGATACCTAGGGATGACTGGGATGACTAGAGATGACTGGAATGACTAGGGATGACTAGAGATGACTAGGGATGACTAAGGATGACTAGGGATGACTGGAATGACTAGGGATGACTAAGGATGACTGGGATGCTAGGGACGACTAAGGATGACTGGGATGACTAGGGATGACTTGGGATGACTAGGGATGACTTGGGATGACTAGGGATGACTGGGATAACTAGGGATGACTAGCATGACTAGGGATGAAGAGGTATAACTAGCGATGACTGGGATGACGGGGATGACTACGGATGACCAGGGGTAACTGGGATGAGTAGGGATAACTAGAAATGACTGGGAAGACTAGGGATAACTAGAGATGACTAGGGATGACTGGGATGACAAGGAATGACTAAGAACGTTTAGGGATGACTAGGAATGAATAACGAGGACTAAGGATGTCTAGGGATGCCTAGGATGACCAGGGATACCTAGGAATGACTGGAATGACTAGGGTCGACTGGGATAACTAGGGATGACTACGAATGATTAGGGATGACTGGGATGACTAGGGATTACTAGGGATGACTGGGAAGACTACAGATGACAAAAATGACGAGGGATGACTATGGATGACTAGACATGACTAGGGATGACTGGGATGACTAGGGATGACTGGGATAACTAGGGATGACTGAAGATTATTAGGGAGGACTGGGATGACTAGAGATGACTAAGGAAGACTGAGATGACTAGAATGACTACGGATGACTAGGGATGACCAGAGATGACTAGGGATGACTAGGGATGACTAAGGATGACTGGGATGCTAGGGATGACTACGGATGACTGGGATGATTAGGGATGACTTAGGATGACAAGGGATGACTGGGATAACTAGGGATGACTGGGATGACAAGGGATGACTAAGAATGATTAGGGATGACTAGGAATAAATAACGAAAACTAAGGATGACTAGGGATGCCTAGGATGACCAGGGATACCTAGGGATGACTGGGATGACTAGGGATGACTGGGATAACTAGAGATGACTAAGGATGATTAGGGATGACTGGGAAGACTAGAGATGACTAACGATGACTGGGATGACTAGGGATGACTAGAAATGACTGGGATGACTATAGATGACAAAAAAGACGAGGGATGACTATGGATGACTAAAGATGACTAGGGATAACTTAGGATGACTAGGGATGACTGGGATGACTAGAGATGACTAGGGATTATTAGGGATGACTGGGATGACTAGAGATGACTAAGGATGACTGAGATGACTAGAGATGACTAGCGACGACTAAGGATGACAAGGGACGACTGGGATGACTAAAATGACTAAGGATGACTAGGGATAACTAAGGATGATTAGGCATGACTGGAATGACTAGGGATGACTTAGGATGACTGGGATGCTAGGGATGACTATGGATGACTGGGATGACTAGGGATGATGGGGATAACTAGGGATGACTGGGATGACTACGGAAGACTAGGGATGACTAGGGATGACTAGGGATGACCAGGCATGACTGGAATGACTAGGGGTGACTAGGGATGACAAAGAATGACTGGGATGACTAATAATGACTACAGATGCCTAGGATGACTAGGGATGTCTTGAGATGACTAAGATGACTAGGGATGACTAGAAATCACTAAGATAAATGGGGATGACTAGGGATGACTGAGATGACGACGGATGACTAGGGATGACTAGGGATGACTAAGGACGACTGGCATGCTAGCGATGACTAACGATGACTGGGGTGACTGGGGATGACTTGGGATGACTAGGGATGACAGGGATAACTAGGGATGACTGGGATGACTACGGATGACTACGGATGAAAAGGTACGACTAGCGATGACTGGGATGACTAGGGATGACTAGGGATGACTAGGATGCCTCCTAATGACCAGGGATGACTGGGATGACTAGGGATGACTAGAGATCACTGGGATGACTAGAGATGACGAGGGATGACTGAGGATGACTGGGATGACTAGGGATGACAGGAATGACTACGGATGACTAGGGATGACTAGAGATGACTAAGGATGACTAAGGATGACTAAGGATGACTAGGAATGACTAAGATAAATAAGGATGACTAGGGATGACTGAGATAACTACGGATGACTAGGGATTACTACCGATGACTAGGGATGACTAGGGATGGCGGGGATGACTAGAGATTACTAGGAATGACTAAGGATGACTGGAATGACTGGGGATAACTAAGAATGACTAGGGATGACTAAGATAACTAGAGATGACTGGGATGACTAGGGATGACTAGAGATGACTGGGATAACTACGGACGACTGGGGATGACTAGGGATGACAAGGGACGCCTAAGAATGACCAGAGATGACTAGGAATCAATAACGAGGACTAAGGATAACTGGGATGACTAAGGATAACTAAGGATGCCTAGGATGACCAGGGATACCTAGGGATGACTGGGATGCCTAGAGATGACTGGAATGACTAGGGATGACTAGAGATGACTAGGGATGACTAAGGATGACTAGGGATGACTGGAATGACTAGGGATGACTAAGGATGACTGGGATGCTAGGGACGACTAAGGATGACTGGGATGACTAGGGATGACTTGGGATGACTAGGGATGACTGGGATAACTAGGGATGACTAGCATGACTAGGGATGACCAGGAATGACTAGGGATGAAGAGGTATAACTAGCGATGACTGGGATGACGGGGATGACTACGGATGACCAGGGGTAACTGGGATGAGTAGGGATAACTAGAAATGACTGGGAAGACTAGGGATAACTAGAGATGACTAGGGATGACTGGGATGACAAGGAATGACTAAGAACGTTTAGGGATGACTAGGAATGAATAACGAGGACTAAGGATGTCTAGGGATGCCTAGGATGACCAGGGATACCTAGGAATGACTGGAATGACTAGGGTCGACTGGGATAACTAGGGATGACTACGAATGATTAGGGATGACTGGGATGACTGGGGATGACTAGGGATGACTGGGAAGACTACAGATGACAAAAATGACGAGGGATGACTATGGATGACTAGACATGACTAGGGATGACAGGGATGACTAGGGATGACTAGGATAACAAGGGATGACTAAGGATTATTAGGGAGGACTGGAATGACTAGAGATGACTAAGGAAGACTGAGATGACTAGAATGACTACGGATGACTAGGGATGACCAGAGATGACTAGGGATGACTAGGGATGACTAAGGATGACTGGGATGCTAGGGATGACTACGGATGACTGGGATGACTAGGGATGACTTAGGATGACTAGGGATGACTGGGATAACTAGGGATGACTGGGATGACAAGGGATGACTAAGAATGATTAGGGATGACTAGGAATAAATAACGAAAACTAAGGATGACTAGGGATGCCTAGGATGACCAGGGATACCTAGGGATGACTGGGATGACTAGGGATGACTGGGATAACTAGAGATGACTAAGGATGATTAGGGATGACTGGGAAGACTAGAGATGACTAACGATGACTGGGATGACTAGGGATGACTAGGAATGACTGGGATGACTATAGATGACAAGAAAGACGAGGGATGACTATGGATGACTAAAGATGACTAGGGATAACTTAGGATGACCAGAGATGACTGGGATGACTAGGGATGACAAGGGATTATTAGGGATGACTGGGATGACTAGAGATGACTAAGGATGACTGAGATGACTAGAGATGACTAGCGACGACTAAGGATGACAAGGGATGACTGGGATGACTAAAATGACTAAGGATGACTAGGGATGACTAAGGATGATTAGGGATGACTGGAATGACTAGGGATGACTTAGGATGACTGGGATGCTAGGGATGACTATGGATGACTGGGATGACTAGGGATGACGGGGATAACTAGGGATGACTACGGAAGACTAGGGATGACTAGGGATGACTACGGATGACCAGGGGTCACTGGGATGACTAGGGATGACTAGAGATGACTAGGCATGACTAGGGATGACTAGGGATGACTGGGATGACAAGAGATGACTAAGAATGATTAGGGATGACTACGAATGACTAACGAGGACTAAGAATGACTAGGGACGCCTAGGATGACCAGGGATACCTAAGGATGACTGGAATGACTAGGGATGACTGGGATAACTAGGGATGACTAAGGATGACTAGAGATGACTAAGGATGACTGGGATGACTAGGGATGACTAGGGATGACTGGGATGACTATAGATGACAAGAATGACGAGGAATGACTATGGATGACTAAAGATGACTAGGGATAACTTAGGATGACTAGGGATGACTGGGATGACTAGGGATGCCTAGCGATTATTAGGGATGACTGGGATGACTAAAGATGACTGGGATGACTAGAGATGACTAAGGATGACTGGGATGACTAGGAAAGACTAGGGATGACTAGGGACGACTGGGATGACTACAGATGACAAGGATGACCAGGGATGACTATGGATGACTAGAGATGACTAGGAATGACTTAGGATGACTAGAAATGACTGGGATGACTAGGAATGACTGGGGTAACTAGGGATGACTAAGGGTGACTAGGGATGACTGGGATGACTAGAGATGCCTAAGAATGACTGGGATGACTAGGGATGACGAGGGATGACTAGGGATGACTGGGATGACTACAGATGACAAGGATGACCAGGGATGACTATGGATGACTAGAGATGACTAGGTATGACTAAGGATGACTAAGGATGACTGGGATGACTAGGGATGACTAGGGATGACTGGGATGACTAGAGATGACTAGGGATGACTGGGATGACTGGGATGACAGGGATGACTAGGGATGACTAGAGATTACGAGGGATGAGTAAGGATTACTAGGGATGACTGGAATGAGTAGGGATGACTAGGGATGACCAGAGATGACTAAGAATGATTAGGGATAACTAGGAATGAATAAGGAGGACTAAGGATGACTAGGGATGCCTAGGATGACTGGGATGACAGGGATGACTAGGAATGACTAGAGATGACTAGGGATGACTAAGGATGATTAGGGATGACTGGGATGACTAGGGATGACTAGGGACGACTGGGATTACTGGGATGACAGGGATGACTAGGGATGACTAGAGATGACTAGGGATGACTAAGGATGACTAGGGATGACTGGAATGACTGGAATGACTAGGCATGCCTAGAGATGACTAGGGATGACTGGAATGACTACAGATGACAAGGCTGACAAGGGATGACTATGGATGACTAGAGATGACTAGGGATGACTTAGGATGACTAGGGATGACTGGGATGACAAGGGATGACTAGGGAGGACTGGGATGACTAGGGATGACTGGGTTAACAAGGGATGACTAAGAATGATTAGGGATGACTACGAATGACAAACGAGGACTAAGAATGACTAGGGACGCCTAGGATGACCAGGGATACCTAAGGATGACTGGAATGACTAGGGATGACTGGGATAACTAGGGATGACTAAGGATGACTAGAGATGACTAAGGATGACTGGGATGACTAGGGATGACTAGGGATGACTGGGATGACTATAGATGACAAGAATGACGAGGAATGACTATGGATGACTAAAGATGACTAGGGATAACTTAGGATGACTAGGGATGACTGGGATGACTAGGGATGCCTAGCGATTATTAGGGATGACTGGGATGACTAAAGATGACTGGGATGACTAGAGATGACTAAGGATGACTGGGATGACTAGAAAAGACTAGGGATGACTAGGGACGACTGGGATGACTACAGATGACAAGGATGACCAGGGATGACTATGGATGACTAGAGATGACTAGGAATGCCTAAGGATGACTAGAAATGACTGGGATGACTAGGAATGACTGGGGTAACTAGGGATGACTAAGGGTGACTAGGGATGACTGGGATGACTAGAGATGACTAAGAATGACTGGGATGACTAGGGATGACGAGGGATGACTAGGGATGACTGGGATGACTACAGATGACAAGGATGACCAGGGATGACTATGGATGACTAGAGAGGACTTGGTATGACTAAGGATGACTAAGGATGACTGGGATGACTAGGGATGACTAGGGATGACTGGGATGACTAGAGATGACTAGGGATGACTGGGATGACTGGGATGACAGGGATGACTAGGGATGACTAGAGATTACGAGGGATGAGTAAGGATTACTAGGGATGACTGGAATGAGTAGGGATGAGTAGGGATGACCAGAGAAGACTAAGAATGATTAGGGATAACTAGGAATGAATAAGGAGGACTAAGGATGACTAGGGATGCCTAGGATGACTGGGATGACTAGGGATGACTAGAGATGACTAGGGATGACTGGGATGACTAGGGATGACTAGGGACGACTGGGATTACTGGGATGACAGGGATGACTAGGGATGACTAGAGATGACTAGGGATGACTAAGGATGACTAGGGATGACTGGAATGACTGGAATGACTAGGCATGCCTAGAGATAACTAGGGATGACTGGAATGACTACAGATGACAAGGCTGACAAGGGATGACTATGGATGACTAGAGATGACTAGGGATGACTTAGGATGACTAGGGATGACTGGGATGACAAGGGATGACTAGGGAGGACTGGGATGACTAGGGATGACTGGGTTAACAAGGGATGACTAAGAATGATTAGGGATGACTACGAATGAATAACGAGGACTAAGGATGACTAGGGATGCCTAGGATGACCAGAGATAGTTAGGGATCACTGGGATGACTCGGGATGACTGGGATAACAAGGGATGACTAGGGATGACTAGGGATGACCGGCATCACTAGAGATGACGAAGGATGACTGGGATGACTAGGGATGTCTAAGGATGACTTGGGATGACTGGGATGACTACAGATGACAAGGATGACAAGGGATGACTATAGATCGCTAGAGATGACTAGGGATAACTAGGGATGACTGGGATGGCTACAGATGACAAGGATGACGAGGGAGGACTATGGATGACTAGAGATGACTAGGGATGACTTAGGATGACTAGGGATGACTGGGATGACTAGGGATGACTAGGGATGACTGGGATGACTAGGGATGACTAGGGATGACTGGGATGACTAGGGATAACTAGGGATGACTCGGATGACTGGGATGACAGGGATGACTAGGGATGACTAGAGATGACTAGGGATGACTAGAGATGACTAGGGATGACTGGAATGACTGGAATGACTAGGGATGACTAGCGATGACTAGGGATGACAGGGATGCCTACAAATGACAAGGATGACGAGGGATGACTATGGATGACTAGAGATGACTACGGATGACTTAGGATGACTAGCGATGACTGGGATGACTAGCGATTATTAGGGATGACTGGGATGACTAAAGATGACTGGGATGACTAGAGATGACTAAGGATGACTGGGATGACTAGGAAAGACTAGGGATGACTAGGGACGACTGGGATGACTACAGATGACAAGGATGACCAGGGATGACTATGGATGACTAGAGATGACTAGGAATGACTTAGGATGACTAGAAATGACAGGGATGACTAGGAATGACTAGAGATGACTAGGGATGACTAAGGATGATTAGGGATGACTGGGATGACTAGGGATGACTAGGGACGACTGGGATTACTGGGATGACAGGGATGACTAGGGATGACTAGAGATGACTAGGGATGACTAAGGATGACTAGGGATGACTGGAATGACTGGAATGACTAGGCATGCCTAGAGATGACTAGGGATGACTGGAATGACTACAGATGACAAGGCTGACAAGGGATGACTATGGATGACTAGAGATGACTAGGGATGACTTAGGATGACTAGGGATGACTGGGATGACAAGGGATGACTAGGGAGGACTGGGATGACTAGGGATGACTGGGTTAACAAGGGATGACTAAGAATGATTAGGGATGACTACGAATGACAAACGAGGACTAAGAATGACTAGGGACGCCTAGGATGACCAGGGATACCTAAGGATGACTGGAATGACTAGGGATGACTGGGATAACTAGGGATGACTAAGGATGACTAGAGATGACTAAGGATGACTGGGATGACTAGGGATGACTAGGGATGACTGGGATGACTATAGATGACAAGAATGACGAGGAATGACTATGGATGACTAAAGATGACTAGGGATAACTTAGGATGACTAGGGATGACTGGGATGACTAGGGATGCCTAGCGATTATTAGGGATGACTGGGATGACTAAAGATGACTGGGATGACTAGAGATGACTAAGGATGACTGGGATGACTAGAAAAGACTAGGGATGACTAGGGACGACTGGGATGACTACAGATGACAAGGATGACCAGGGATGACTATGGATGACTAGAGATGACTAGGAATGCCTAAGGATGACTAGAAATGACTGGGATGACTAGGAATGACTGGGGTAACTAGGGATGACTAAGGGTGACTAGGGATGACTGGGATGACTAGAGATGACTAAGAATGACTGGGATGACTAGGGATGACGAGGGATGACTAGGGATGACTGGGATGACTACAGATGACAAGGATGACTATGGATGACTAGAGAGGACTTGGTATGACTAAGGATGACTAAGGATGACTGGGATGACTAGGGATGACTAGGGATGACTGGGATGACTAGAGATGACTAGGGATGACTGGGATGACTGGGATGACAGGGATGACTAGGGATGACTAGAGATTACGAGGGATGAGTAAGGATTACTAGGGATGACTGGAATGAGTAGGGATGAGTAGGGATGACCAGAGAAGACTAAGAATGATTAGGGATAACTAGGAATGAATAAGGAGGACTAAGGATGACTAGGGATGCCTAGGATGACTGGGATGACTAGGGATGACTAGAGATGACTAGGGATGACTGGGATGACTAGGGATGACTAGGGACGACTGGGATTACTGGGATGACAGGGATGACTAGGGATGACTAGAGATGACTAGGGATGACTAAGGATGACTAGGGATGACTGGAATGACTGGAATGACTAGGCATGCCTAGAGATAACTAGGGATGACTGGAATGACTACAGATGACAAGGCTGACAAGGGATGACTATGGATGACTAGAGATGACTAGGGATGACTTAGGATGACTAGGGATGACTGGGATGACAAGGGATGACTAGGGAGGACTGGGATGACTAGGGATGACTGGGTTAACAAGGGATGACTAAGAATGATTAGGGATGACTACGAATGAATAACGAGGACTAAGGATGACTAGGGATGCCTAGGATGACCAGAGATAGTTAGGGATCACTGGGATGACTCGGGATGACTGGGATAACTAGGGATGACTAGGGATGACTAGGGATGACCGGCATCACTAGAGATGACGAAGGATGACTGGGATGACTAGGGATGTCTAAGGATGACTTGGGATGACTGGGATGACTACAGATGACAAGGATGACAAGGGATGACTATAGATCGCTAGAGATGACTAGGGATAACTAGGGATGACTGGGATGGCTACAGATGACAAGGATGACGAGGGAGGACTATGGATGACTAGAGATGACTAGGGATGACTTAGGATGACTAGGGATGACTGGGATGACTAGGGATGACTAGGGATGACTGGGATGACTAGGGATGACTAGGGATGACTGGGATGACTAGGGATAACTAGGGATGACTCGGATGACTGGGATGACAGGGATGACTAGGGATGACTAGAGATGACTAGGGATGACTAGAGATGACTAGGGATGACTGGAATGACTGGAATGACTAGGGATGACTAGCGATGACTAGGGATGACAGGGATGCCTACAAATGACAAGGATGACGAGGGATGACTATGGATGACTAGAGATGACTACGGATGACTTAGGATGACTAGCGATGACTGGGATGACTAGCGATTATTAGGGATGACTGGGATGACTAAAGATGACTGGGATGACTAGAGATGACTAAGGATGACTGGGATGACTAGGAAAGACTAGGGATGACTAGGGACGACTGGGATGACTACAGATGACAAGGATGACCAGGGATGACTATGGATGACTAGAGATGACTAGGAATGACTTAGGATGACTAGAAATGACTGGGATGACTAGGAATGACTGGGGTAACTAGGGATGACTAAGGGTGACTAGGGATGACTGGGATGACTAGAGATGACTAAGAATGACTGGGATGACTAGGGATGACGAGGGATGACTAGGGATGACTGGGATGACTACAGATGACAAGGATGACCAGGGATGACTATGGATGACTAGAGATGACTAGGTATGACTAAGGATGACTAAGGATGACTGGGATGACTAGGGATGACTAGGGATGACTGGGATGACTAGAGATGACTAGGGATGACTGGGATGACTGGGATGACAGGGATGACTAGGGATGACTAGAGATTACGAGGGATGAGTAAGGATTACTAGGGATGACTGGAATGAGTAGGGATGACTAGGGATGACAAGAGATGACTAAGAATGATTAGGGATAACTAGAAATGAATAAGGAGGACTAAGGATGACTAGGGATGCCTAGGATGACTGGGATGACAGGGATAACTAGGGATGACTAGAGATGACTAGGGATGACTAAGGATGACTAGGGATGACTGGGATGACTAGGGATGACTAGGGATGACTGGGATGACTGGGATGACAGGGATGACTAGGGATGACTAGAGATGACTAGGGATGACTAAGGATGACTAGGGATGACTGGAATGACTGGAATGACTAGGCATGCCTAGAGATGACTAGGGATGACTGGAATGACTACAGATGACAAGGCTGACAAGGGATGACTATGGATGACTAGAGATGACTAGGGATGACTTAGGATGACTAGGGATGACTGGGATGACAAGGGATGACTAGGGAGGACTGGGATGACTAGGGATGACTGGGTTAACAAGGGATGACTAAGAATGATTAGGGATGACTACGAATGAATAACGAGGACTAAGGATGACTAGGGATGCCTAGGATGACCAGGGATAGTTAGGGATCACTGGGATGACTCGGGATGACTGGGATAACTAGGGATGATAAGGGATGACCGGCATCACTAGAGATGACGAAGGATGACTGGGATGACTAGGGATGTCTAGGGATGACTTGGGATGACTGGGATGACTACAGATGACAAGGATGACAAGGGATGACTATAGATCGCTAGAGATGACTAGGGATAACTAGGGATGACTGGGATGGCTACAGATGACAAGGATGACGAGGGAGGACTATGGATGACTAGAGATGACTAGGGATGACTTAGGATGACTAGGGATGACTGGGATGACTAGGGATGACTAGGGATGACTGGGATGACTAGGGATAACTAGGGATGACTCGGATGACTGGGATGACAGGGATGACTAGGGATGACTAGAGATGACTAGGGATGACTAGAGATGACTAGGGATGACTGGAATGACTAGGGATGACTAGCGATGACTAGGGATGACTGGGATGCCTACAAATGACAAGGATGACGAGGGATGACTATGGATGACTAGAGATGACTACGGATGACTTAGGATGACTAGCGATGACTGGGATGACTAGGGATGACTAGGGATGATTGGGATGACTAACCATGACTAGGGATGACTGAGATGACAGGGATGACTAGGGATGACTAGAGATGACTAGGGATGACTAAGGATGACTAGGGATGACTGGAATGACTACGGATGACTAGGGATGACTGGGGATGACTGGGATGACTAGGGATGACTGGGATAACTAGGGATGACAAGGGGTGACTAGGGATGACTAGGGATGACTTAGGATGACTGGGATGACTAGGGATGACTAGGGATGACTGGAATGACTAGCGATGACTAGGGATGACTGGGATGTTTGGGATGACAGGGATGACTAGGGATGACTAGAGATGACTAGGGATGACTAACGATGACTAGGGATGACTGGAATGACTGGAATGACTACGGATGACTACGGATGACTTGGAATGACTGGGATGACTAGGAATAACTGGGATAACTAGGGATGACTAGGGGTGACTAGGGGTGACTGGGATGACTAGAGATGACTAAGGATGACTGGGATGACTAGAGATGACTAGGGATGACTAGGGATGACTGGGATGACTACAGATGACAAAGATGACCAGGGATGACTATGGATGACTAGAGATGACTAGAGATGACTGGGATGACAAGGGATGACTAGGAATGACTGGGTTGACAAGGGATGACTAAGAATGATTAGGGATGACTTCGAATGAATAACGAGGACTAACGATGACTAGGGATGCCTAGGATGACCAAGGAATGTTAGGGATCACTCGGATGACTCGGGATCATTGGGATAACTAGGGATGACTAGAGATGACCGGGATCACTAGAGATGACGAAGGATGACTGGGATGACTAGGGATGACAAGGGATGACTAGGGATGACTGGGGATGACTAGGGATGACTGGGATGACTAGAGATGACAAGGATGACGAGGGATGACTATGGATCACTAGAGATGACTAGGGATAACTAGGGATGACTACAGATGACAAGGATGACGAGGGAGGACTATGGATGACTAGAGATGACTAAAGATGACTAGGGATGACTGGAATAACTGGAATGACTAGCGATGAGTAGGGATGACTAGGGATGACTGGGATGAAAAGGGATGACTAGGGATGACTGGGTTGAGAAGGGATGACTAAGAATAATAAGGGTTGACTAGGAATGAATAACGAGGAGTAAGGATGACTAGGGATGCCTAGGATGACCAGGGATAGTTAGGGATCACTGGGATGACTCCGGATCACTGGGATAAATAGGGATGACTAGGGATGAGTAAGGATGACCGGGATCACTAGAGATGACTAAGGATGACTAGGATGACTAGGGATGACTAAGGATGACTAGGGATGCCTAGGATCACCAGGGATTCTTAGGGATCACTGGGATGACTAGGGATGACTAGGGATGACTGGGATGACTACAGATGACAAGGATGACGAGGGAGGACTATGGATGACTAGAGATGACTAGGGATGACTGGGATGACTAGGGATGACTAAAGATGACTGGGATGACTAGGGATAACTAGGGATGACTGGGATGACTGGGATGACAGGGATGACTAGGGATGACTATAGATGACTAGGGATGACTAAAGATGACAAGGGATGACTGGAATGACTGGAATGACTAGGGATGACTAGCGATGAGTAGGGATGCCTGGGATGACTACAAATGACAAGGATGACGAGGGATGACTATGGATGACTAGAGATGACTACGGATGACTTAGGTTGACTAGCGATGACTGGCATGACTAGGGATGACTAAGGATGACTGGCATGAGTAATCCTGACTAGGGATGACTGGGATGACAGGGATGACTAGGGATGACTAGAGATTACTAGGGATGACTAAGGATGACTAGGGATGGCTGGAATGACTGGAATGACTAGGGATGACTAGGGATGACTAGGGATGACTGGGATGACTAGAGATGACTAAGGATGACTGGGATGACTAGGATGACTAGGGATGACTAGGGATGACTAGGATGACTACACATGACAAGGATGACGAGGGATGACTATGGTTGACTAGACATGACTAGGGATGACTTAGGATGACTAGGGATGACTGGGATGACTAGGGATGACTAGGGATGACTGGGATGACAAGGGATGACTAAGAATGATTAGGGATGACTAGGAATGAATAACGAGAACTAAGGATGACTAGAAATGCCAGGGATGACCAGGGATACTTAGGAATGAGTGGGATGACTAAGGATGACTGGGATAACTGGGGATGACTAGGGATGACTAGGGATGACCGGGATGACTAGAGATGACTAAGGATAACTGGGATGGCTAGGGATGACTAGGGATAACTGGGATGACTACAGATGACAAGGATGACGAGGGATGACTATGGATGACCAGAGATCACTAGGGATGATTTAGGATGACTAGGGATGACTAGGATGACTAAAGATGACAAGGGACGACTGGGATGACAAGGGACGACTAAGAATGATTAGGGATGACTAGGAATGAATAACGAGGACTAAGGATGACTAAACATGCCTAGGATGACCAGGGATACTTAGGGATGACTTGGATGACTAGGGATGACTGGGATGACTAGGGATGACTAGGGATGACTGGGATGACTAGGGATGACTGGGATTACTAGGGATGACTAGAATGACTAAGGATTACTAGGGATGACTAGAGATTTCTAGGGATGACTAAGGATGACTGGGATGCTATGGATGACTAAGGATGACTGGGATGACTAGGGATGACTGAAATGACTGGAATGATTAGGGATGACTAGGGATGACTGGGATGACTAGCGATGACTAGGGATGACTGGGATGACTGGGATGACAGGGATGACTAGGGATAACTAGAGATGACTAGGGATGACTAACGATGACTAGGGATGACTGGAATGACTGAAATAACTACGGATGACTAGGGATGACTAGGAATGACTGGGATGATTAGGGATGACTGGGATAACTAGGGATGACTAGGGGTGACTAGGGATGACTCGGATGACTAGAGATGACTAAGGATGACTGGGATGACTAGGGATGACTAGGGATGACTAGGGATGACTGGGATAACTAGAGATGACAAGGATGACCAGGGATGACTATGAATGACTAGAGATGACTAGGGATGATTTAGGATGACTAGGGATGACTGGGATGACTAGGGATGACTGGAATGACAAGGGATGACTAAGAATGATTAGGGATGACTAGGAATGAATAACGAGGACTAAGGATGACTAGGGATGCCTAAGATCACCAGAGATTCTTAGGGATCACTGGGATGACTATGGATGACTAGGGATGACCGGGATGACTAGAGATGACTAAGGATGTCTGGCATGACTAGGGATGACTAGGGATGACTAGGGATGACTGGGATGACTACAGATGACAAGGATGACGAGGGATGACTATGGATGACTAGAGATTACTAAGGATAACTAAGAATGACTAGCGATGACTGGGATGACTACAGATGACGAGGGATGACTATGGATGACTAGAGATGACTAGGGATGACTTAGGATGACTAGGGATGACTAAGGATGACTAGGGATGACTGGGATGACTAGGGATAACTAGGGATGACTGGGATGAGTGAGATGACAGGGATGACTTGGGATGACTAGACATGACTAGGGATGACTAAAGATGACTAGGGATGACTGGAATGACTGGAATGACTAGGGATGACTAGCCATGACTAGGGATAACTGGGATGACTACAGATGAGAAGGATGACGAGGGATGACTATCGATGACTAGAGATGACTACGGATGACTTAGGATAACTAGCGATGACTGGGATGACTAGGGATGACTAGGGATGACTGGGATGACTAGCGATGACTAGGGATGACTGGGATGACTGGGTTGACAGGGATGACTACGGATGACTAGAGATGACTAGGGATGACTAAGGATGACTAGGGATGTCTGGAATGACTACGGATGACTAGGAATGACAAAGGATGACTGGGATGACTAGGGATGACTGGGATAACTAGGGATGACTAGGGGTGACTAGGGATAACTAGGATGACTAGAGATGACTAAGGATGACTGGGATGACTAGGGATGACTAGAAATGACTAGGTATGACTGGGATGACTACAGATGACAAGGATGACGAGGGATGACTATGGTTGACTAGAGATGACTAGGGATGACTTGGATGACTAGGGATGACTAGGGATGACTGGGATGACAAGGGATGACTAAGAATAATTAGGGATGACTAGGAATGAATAACGAGGACTAAGGATGACTAGGGATGCCTAGGATGACCAGGGATACTTAGGGATGAGTGGGATGACTAGGGATGACTGGGATAACTAGGGATGACTAGGGATGACTAGGGATGACCGGGATGACTAGAGATGACCAAGGATGACTGGGATGACAAGGGATCACTAGGGATGAATAGGGATGACTAGGATGACTACAGATGACAAGGATGACGAGGGATGACTATGGATGACTAGAGATGACTAGGGACGACTGGGATGACTAGGAATGACTAGGGATGATTGGGATGACTACAGATGACGAGGATGACGAGGGATGACTATGGATGACTAGAGATGACTAGGGATGACTTAGGATGACTAGGGATGACTAGGATGACTAGGGATGACTAGGGATGACTGGGATGACTAGGGATGACTGGGATGACAAGGATGACTAGGGATGACTAGAGATGACTAAGGATGACTAAGGATGACTAGGGATGACTAGGGATGACTGGGATGACTAGGGATGACTGGGATAACTAGGGATGACTAGGGGTGACTAGGTATGACTGGGATGACTAGAGATGACTAAGGATGACTGGGATGACTAGGGATGACTAGGGATGACTAGGGATGACTGGGATGACTACAGATGACAAGGATGACGAGGGATGACTATGGATGACCAGAGATCACTAGGTATGACTTAGGATGACTAGGGATGACTGGGATGACTAGGGATAACTAGGGATGACTGGGATGAGTGGGATGACAGGGATGACTTGGGATGACTAGACATGACTAGGGATGACTAAAGATGACTAGGGATGACTGGAATGACTGGAATGACTAGGGATGACTAGCCATGACTAGGGATAACTGGGATGACTACAGATGAGAAGGATGACGAGGGATGACTATGGATGACTAGAGATGACTACGGATGACTTAGGATAACTAGCGATGACTGGAATGACTAGGGATGACTAGCCATGACTAGGGATAACTGGGATGACTACAGATGAGAAGGATGACGAGGGATAACTGGGATGACTACAGATGAGAAGGATGACGAGGGATGACTATGGATGACTAGAGATGACTACGGATGACTTAGGATAACTAGCGATGACTGGGATGAGTAGGGATGACTAGGGATGACTGGGATGACTAGCGATGACTAGGGATGACTGGGATGACTGGGTTGACAGGGATGACTACGGATGACTAGAGATGACTAGGGATGACTAAGGATGACTAGGGATATCTGGAATGACTACGGATGACTAGGAATGACAAAGGATGACTGGGATGACTAGGGATGACTGGGATAACTAGGAATGACTAGGGGTGACTAGGGATAACTAGGATGACTAGAGATGACTAAGGATGACTGGGATGACTAGGGATGACTAGGGATGACTAGGTATGACTGGGATGACTACAGATGACAAGGATGACGAGGGATGACTATGGTTGACTAGAGATGACTAGGGATGACTTGGATGACTAGGGATGACTAGGGATGACTGGGATGACAAGGGATGACTAAGAATAATTAGGGATGACTAGGAATGAATAACGAGGACTAAGGATGACTAGGGATGCCTAGGATGACCAGGGATACTTAGGGATGAGTGGGATGACTAGGGATGACTGGGATAACTAGGGATGACTAGGGATGACTAGGGATGACCGGGATGACTAGAGATGACCAAGGATGACTGGGATGACAAGGGATCACTAGGGATGACTAGGGATGACTAGGATGACTACAGATGATAAGGATGACGAGGGATGACTATGGATGACTAGAGATGACTGGGATGACTAGGAATGACTAGGGATGATTGGGATGACTACAGATGACGAGGATGACGAGGGATGACTATGGATGACTAGAGATAACTAGGGATGACTATGGATGACTAGAGATAACTAGGGATGACTTAGGATGACTAGGGATGACTAGGATGACTAGGGATGACTAGGGATGACTAGGGATGACTGGGATGACTGGGATGACAAGGATGACTAGGGATGACTAGAGATGACTAAGGATGACTAAGGATGACTAGGGATGACTAGGGATGACTGGGATGACTTGGGATGACTGGGATAACTAGGGATGACTAGGGGTGACTAGGTATGACTGGGATGACTAGAGATGACTAAGGATGACTGGGATGACTAGGGATGACTAGGGATGACTAGGGATGACTAGGGATGACTGGGATGACTACAGATGACAAGGATGACGAGGGATGACTATGGATGACCAGAGATCACTAGGTATGACTTAGGATGACTAGGGATGACTGGGATGACTAGGGATGACTAGGGATGACTGGGATGACGAGGGATGACTAAGAATGATTAGGGATGACTACGAATGAATAACGAGGACTAAGGATGACTAGGGATGCCTAGGATGACGAGGGATACTTAGGGATGAATTGGATGACTAGGGATGACTGGGATGACTAGGGATGACTAGGGATGACTTGGATGACTAGGGATGACTAGAATGACTAGGGATGGCTAGGGATGACTAGAGATTTCTAGGGATGACTAAGGATGACTGGGATGCTAGAGATGACTAAGGATGACTCGGATGACTAGGGTTGACTGGAATGACTGGAATGATTAGGGATGATTAGGGATGACTAGGGATGACTAGGGATGACTGGGATGACTAGGAATGACTAGGGATGACTAGGGACGACGGATGACTAGGGATGAGCAGGGATGACTGGGATTACTAGGGATGACTAAAGATGGCTGGGATGACTAGGGATGACTAAGGATGACTGAGATGACTAAGGATGACTAAGGATGACTGAGATGACTAGGGATGACTAGGGATGACTGGGATAACGAGGGATGACTGGGATGACTAGGGATGACTAGCGATGACTAGGAATGACTAGGGATGACTAGGGATGACTGGGATGACTACGGATGACTAGGGATGACTAAGGATAACTAAGGATGACTGAGGATGACTGGGATGACTAGTGATGACTAGGGAGGACTAGGGATGGCTAGGGATAAATAAAGATGACTAAGGATGACTGGGGTGACTAAGGATGACTAGGGATGCCTGGGATGACTAAGGATGACTAGGGATGCCTGGGATGACTAAGGATGCCTAGGGATGACTGGGACGACTAGGGATGACTGGGATAACTAAGGATGACTAGGGATGATTAGGGATTACTGGGATGATAAGGGATGACTAAGGATGACTGGGATGACTGGGGATGACTAGGGATGATTAGGGATGACTAGAGATGACTGGGATGACTAGGGATGACTAGAGATGATTTGGATGACTAGGGATGAGTAGGGATGACTGGGATGACAAGGGATGACTAAGAATGACTAGGGATGACTAGGAATGAATAACGAGGTTTAAGGATGCCTGGGATGACTAGAGAATTCTAGGGATGACTGGGATTACTAGGCATGACTAGGGATGACTAGGGATTACCAGGGATGAGTAGGGATGACTGAGATGACAAGAGATAACTATGGTTGACTGGGATGACTAAGGATGACTAGGGATGACTGGGATGACTACGAATGACTAGGGATGACTGGGATGACTAGGGATGACTGCGATAACTAGGAATGACTAGGGATGACTATTGATGACTAAGGATGACTAGGGATGACTAGGGATGACTGGGATGACTGGGTTGACAGGGATGACTACGGATGACTAGAGATGACTAGGGATGACTAAGGATGACTAGGGATGTCTGGAATGACTAAGGATGACTAGGAATGACTAAGGATGACTGGGATGACTAGGGATGACTGGGATAACTAGGGATGACTAGGGGTGACTAGGGATAACTAGGATGACTAGAGATGACTAAGGATGACTGGGATGACTAGGGATGACTAGGGATGACTACATATGACTGGGATGACTACAGATGACAAGGATGACGAGGGATGACTATGGTTGACTAGAGATGACTAGGGATGACTTGGATGACTAGGGATGACTAGGGATGACTGGGATGACAAGGGATGACTAAGAATAATTAGGGATGACTAGGAATGAATAACGAGGACTAAGGATGACTAGGGATGCCTAGGATGACCAGGGATACTTAGGGATGAGTGGGATGACTAGGGATGACTGGGATAACTAGGGATGACTAGGGATGACTAGGGATGACCGGGATGACTAGAGATGACAAAGGATGACTGGGATGACAAGGGATCACTAGGGATGACTAGGGATGACTAGGATGACTACAGATGACAAGGATGACGAGGGATGACTATGGATGACTAGAGATGACTAGGGATGACTGGGATGACTAGGAATGACTAGGGATGATTGGGATGACTACAGATGACGAGGATGACGAGGGATGACTATGGATGACTAGAGATAACTAGGGATGACTTAGGATGACTAGGGATGACTAGGATGACTAGGGATGACTAGGGATGACTGGGATGACTAGGGATGACTAGGGATGACTAGGGATGACTAGGGATGACTGGGATGACAAGGATGACTAGGGATGACTAGAGATGACTAGGGATGACTTAGGATGACTAGGGATGACTAGGGATGACTAGGGATGACTTAGGATGACTAGGGATGACTAGGATGACTAGGGATGACTAGGGATGACTGGGATGACTAGGGATGACTAGGGATGACTAGGGATGACTAGGGATGACTGGGATGACAAGGATGACTAGGGATGACTAGAGATGACTAAGGATGACTAAGGATGACTAGGGATGACTAGGGATGACTAGGGATGACTGGGATGACTAGGGATGACTGGGATAACTAGGGATGACTAGGGGTGACTAGGTATGACTGGGATGACTAGAGATGACTAAGGATGACTGGGATGACTAGGGATGACTAGGGATGACTAGGGATGACTGGGATGACTACAGATGACAAGGATGACGAAGGATGACTATGGATGACCAGAGATCACTAGGTATGACTTAGGATGACTAGGGATGACTGGGATGACTAGGGATGACTAGGGATGACTGGGATGACGAGGGATGACTAAGAATGATTAGGGATGACTAGGAATGAATAACGAGGTTTAAGGATGCCTGGGATGACTAGAGAATTCTAGGGATGACTGGGATTACTAGGCATGACTAGGGATGACTAGGGATTACCAGGGATGAGTAGGGATGACTGAGATGACAAGAGATAACTATGGTTGACTGGGATGACTAAGGATGACTAGGGATGACTGGGATGACTACGAATGACTAGGGATGACTGGGATGACTAGGGATGACTGCGATAACTAGGAATGACTAGGGATGACTATTGATGACTAAGGATGACTAGGGATGACTAGGGATGACTGGGATGACTGGGTTGACAGGGATGACTACGGATGACTAGAGATGACTAGGGATGACTAAGGATGACTAGGGATGTCTGGAATGACTAAGGATGACTAGGAATGACTAAGGATGACTGGGATGACTAGGGATGACTGGGATAACTAGGGATGACTAGGGGTGACTAGGGATAACTAGGATGACTAGAGATGACTAAGGATGACTGGGATGACTAGGGATGACTAGGGATGACTACGTATGACTGGGATGACTACAGATGACAAGGATGACGAGGGATGACTATGGTTGACTAGAGATGACTAGGGATGACTTGGATGACTAGGGATGACTAGGGATGACTGGGATGACAAGGGATGACTAAGAATAATTAGGGATGACTAGGAATGAATAACGAGGACTAAGGATGACTAGGGATGCCTAGGATGACCAGGGATACTTAGGGATGAGTGGGATGACTAGGGATGACTGGGATAACTAGGGATGACTAGGGATGACTAGGGATGACCGGGATGACTAGAGATGACAAAGGATGACTGGGATGACAAGGGATCACTAGGGATGACTAGGGATGACTAGGATGACTACAGATGACAAGGATGACGAGGGATGACTATGGATGACTAGAGATGACTAGGGATGACTGGGATGACTAGGAATGACTAGGGATGATTGGGATGACTACAGATGACGAGGATGACGAGGGATGACTATGGATGACTAGAGATAACTAGGGATGACTTAGGATGACTAGGGATGACTAGGATGACTAGGGATGACTAGGGATGACTGGGATGACTAGGGATGACTAGGGATGACTAGGGATGACTAGGGATGACTGGGATGACAAGGATGACTAGGGATGACTAGAGATGACTAGGGATGACTTAGGATGACTAGGGATGACTAGGGATGACTAGGGATGACTTAGGATGACTAGGGATGACTAGGATGACTAGGGATGACTAGGGATGACTGGGATGACTAGGGATGACTAGGGATGACTAGGGATGACTAGGGATGACTGGGATGACAAGGATGACTAGGGATGACTAGAGATGACTAAGGATGACTAAGGATGACTAGGGATGACTAGGGATGACTAGGGATGACTGGAATGACTAGGGATGACTGGGATAACTAGGGATGACTAGGGGTGACTAGGTATGACTGGGATGACTAGAGATGACTAAGGATGACTGGGATGACTAGGGATGACTAGGGATGACTAGGGATGACTGGGATGACTACAGATGACAAGGATGACGAGGGATGACTATGGATGACCAGAGATCACTAGGTATGACTTAGGATGACTAGGGATGACTGGGATGACTAGGGATGACTAGGGATGACTGGGATGACGAGGGATGACTAAGAATGATTAGGGATGACTAGGAATGAATAACGAGGACTAAGGATGACTAGGGATGCCTAGGATGACGAGGGATACTTAGGGATGACTTGGATGACTAGGGATGACTGGGATGACTAGGGATGACTAGGGATGACTTGGATGACTAGGGATGACTAGAATGACTAGGGATGACTAGGGATGACTAGAGATTTCTAGGGATGACTAAGGATGACTTGGATGTTAGGGATGACTAAGGATGACTCGGATGACTAGGGATGACTGGAATGATTAGGGATGACTAGGGATGACTAGGGATGACTAGGGATGACTGGGATGACTAGGAATGACTAGGGATGACTAGGGATGAGCAGGGATGACTGGGATTACTAGGGATGACTAAAGATGGCTGGGATGACTAGGGATGACTAAGGATGACTGAGATGACTAAGGATGACTAAGGATGACTGAGATGACTAGGGATGACTAGGGATGACTGAGATAACGAGGGATGACTGGGATGACTAGGGATGACTAGCGATGACTAGGAATGACTAGGGATGACTAGGGATGACTGGGATGACTACGGATGACTAGGGATGACTAAGGATAACTAGGGATGACTAAGGATGACTGGGATGACTAGGGATGACTAGGGAGGACTAGGGATGGCTAGGGATAAATAAAGATGACTAAGGATGACTGGGGTGACTAAGGATGACTAGGGATACCTGGGATGACTAAGGATGCCTAGGGATGACTGGGATGACTAGGGATGACTGGGATAACTAAGGATGACTAGGGATGATTAGGGATGACTGGGATGATAAGGGATGACTAAGGATGACTGGGATGACTGGGGATGACTAGGGATGACTTGGGATGACTGGGATAACTAGGGATGACTAGAGATGATTAGGGATGACTAGAGATGACTAGGTGACTAGGGATGACTAGAGATGATTAGGATGACTAGGGATGAGTAGGGATGTCTGGGATAACAAGGGATGACTAAGAATGGCTAGGGATGACTAGAAATGAATAACGAGGTTTAAGGATGCCTGGGATGACTAGAGAATTCTAGGGATGACTGGGATTACTAGGGATGACTAGGGATGACTAGGGATTACCAGGGATGAGTAGGGATGACTGAGATGACAAGAGATAACTAAGGTTGACTGGGATGACTAGGGATGACTAGGGATGACTATTGATGACTAAGGATGACTAGGGATGACTAGGGATGACTGGGATGACTGGGTTGACAGGGATGACTACGGATGACTAGAGATGACTAGGGATGACTAAGGATGACTAGGGATGTCTGGAATGACTAAGGATGACTAGGAATGACTAAGGATGACTGGGATGACTAGGGATGACTGGGATAACTAGGGATGACTAGGGGTGACTAGGGATAACTAGGATGACTAGAGATGACTAAGGATGACTGGGATGACTAGGGATGACTAGGGATGACTACGTATGACTGGGATGACTACAGATGACAAGGATGACGAGGGATGACTATGGTTGAGTAGAGATGACTAGGGATGACTTGGATGACTAGGGATGACTAGGGATGACTGGGATGACAAGGGATGACTAAGAATAATTAGGGATGACTAGGAATGAATAACGAGGACTAAGGATGACTAGGGATGCCTAGGATGACCAGGGATACTTAGGGATGAGTGGGATGACTAGGGATGACTGGGATAACTAGGGATGACTAGGGATGACTAGGGATGACCGGGATGACTAGAGATGACAAAGGATGACTGGGATGACAAGGGATCACTAGGGATGACTAGGGATGACTAGGATGACTACAGATGACAAGGATGACAAGGGATGACTATGGATGACTAGAGATGACTAGGGATGACTGGGATGACTAGGAATGACTAGGGATGATTGGGATGACTACAGATGACGAGGATGACGAGGGATTACTATGGATGACTAGAGATAACTAGGGATGACTTAGGATGACTAGGGATGACTAGGATGACTATGGATGACTAGGGATGACTGGGATGACTAGGGATGACTAGGGATGACTAGGGATGACTAGGGATGACTGGGATGACAAGGATGACTAGGGATGACTAGAGATGACTAGGGATGACTTAGGATGACTAGGGATGACTAGGGATGACTAGGGATGACTTAGGATGACTAGGGATGACTAGGATGACTAGGGATGACTAGGGATGACTGGGATGACTAGGGATGACTAGGGATGACTAGGGATGACTAGGGATGACTGGGATGACAAGGATGACTAGGGATGACTAGAGATGACTAAGGATGACTAAGGATGACTAGGGATGACTAGGGATGACTAGGGACGACTGGGATGACAAGGGATGACTGGGATAACTAGGGATGACTAGGGATGACTAGGGATGACTGGGATGACTACAGATGACAAGGATGACGAGGGATGACTATGGATGACCAGTGATCACTAGGTATGACTTAGGATGACTAGGGATGACTGGGATGACTAGGGATGACTAGGGATGACTGGGATGACGAGGGATGACTAAGAATGATTAGGGATGACTAGGAATGAATAACGAGGACTAAGGATGACTAGGGATGCCTAGGATGACGAGGGATACTTAGGGATGACTTGGATGACTAGGAATGACTGGGATGACTAGGGATGACTAGGGATGACTTGGATGACTAGGGATGACTAGAATGACTAGGGATGACTAGGGATGACTAGAGATTTCTAGGGATGACTAAGGATGACTTGGATGTTAGGGATGACTAAGGATGACTCGGATGACTAGGGATGACTGGAATGACTGGAATGATTAGGGATGACTAGGGATGACTAGGGATGACTAGGGATGACTGGGATGACTAGGAATGACTAGGGATGACTAGGGATGAGCAGGGATGACTGGGATTACTAGGGATGACTAAAGATGGCTGGGATGACTAGGGATGACTAAGGATGACTGAGATGACTAAGGATGACTAAGGATGACTGAGATGACTAGGGATGACTGGGATAACGAGGGATGACTGGGATGACTAGGGATGACTAGCGATGACTAGGAATGACTAGGGATGACTAGGGATGACTGGGATGACTACGGATGACTAGGGATGACTAAGGATAACTAGGGATGACTAAGGATGACTGGGATGACTAGGGATGACTAGGGAGGACTAGGGATGGCTAGGGATAAATAAAGATGACTAAGGATGACTGGGGTGACTAAGGATGACTAGGGATGCCTGGGATGACTAAGGATGCCTAGGGATGACTGGGATGACTAGGGATGACTGGGATAACTAAGGATGACTAGGGATGATTAGGGATGACTGGGATGATAAGGGATGACTAAGGATGACTGGGATGACTGGGGATGACTAGGGATGACTTGGGATGACTGGGATAACTAGGGATGACTAGAGATGATTAGGGATGACTAGAGATGACTAGGTGACTAGGGATGACTAGAGATGATTAGGATGACTAGGGATGAGTAGGGATGACTGGGATGACAAGGGATGACTAAGAATGGCTAGGGATGACTAGGAATGAATAACGAGGTTTAAGGATGCCTGGGATGACTAGAGAATTCTAGGGATGACTGGGATTACTAGGCATGACTAGGGATGACTAGGGATTACCAGGGATGAGTAGGGATGACTGAGATGACAAGAGATAACTAAGGTTGACTGGGATGACTAAGGATGACTAGGGATGACTGGGATGACTACGAATGACTAGGGATGACTAGGGATGATTAGGGATGACTGGGATGACAAGGGATGGCTAAGGATGACTAGGGATGGCTAGGAATGAATAACGATGATTAAGGATGACTGGGATGACTAAGGATGACTAGGGATGCCTAGGATGACTAGGGATGACTGGGATGACTAGGGATGACTGGGATAACTAGGGATGACTAGGGATGACTATTGATGACTAAGGATGACTAGGGATGACTAGGGATGACTAGGGATTACTAAGATGACTAGGGATGACTAGGGATGACTAGGGATGACTAGGGACGACTGGGATGACTAGGGATGACCAGGGATGACCAGGGATGACTAGGGATGGCTGGGATGACTAGGGATGCTAAAGATGACTAAGGATAACTGGGAAGACTAAGGATGACTAAGGATGGCTGAGATGACTAGGGATGACTAGGGATGACTGGGATAACGATGGATGACTGGGATGACTAGGGATGACTACGGATGACTAGTGATGACTAGGGATGACTAGCGATGACTGGGAGGACTACGGATGACTAGGGATGACTAGGGATAACTAGGGATGACTAGAGATGCCTTGGATGAATAGGGATGACTAGGTATGACTAGGGATGAATAAAGATGACTAAGGATGACTCGGATGTCTAAGGATGACTACGGATACCTGGGTTGACTAAGGATTCCTAGGGATGACTGGGATGAGTAAAGATGACTGGGATAACTAAGGATGACTAGGGATGATTAGGGATGACTGAGATGACAAGAGATGACTATGGATGACTGGGAGGACTAGGGGTTACTAGGGATGACTAGGGATGACTAGGGATGGCTGGGATGACTACGGATGACTGGGATGACTAGGGACAACTAGCGATGACTAGGGACGACTGGGATGATTAGGGATGATTGGGGATGACTAGGGATGACTAGGGATGTCTAGGGATGACTGGGATGACTAGGGATTGCTAGGGATGACTAGGGGTGACTAGGGATGACTGGGTTGACTAGGGATGACTAGGCATGACTGAGATGACTAGGGATGACTAGGGATTACTAGGGATGACTAGGATGACTAGGGATGACTGGGATGACTAGGGATGACTGGGATGTCTACGGATGACTGGGATGACTAGGGATGACTAGGGATGACTAGGGATGACTAGGAATGACTGGGATGACTAGGGATGACTAGGAATGACTGGGATGACTAGGGATGACTGGGATGACTAGGGATGACTGGGATGACTAGGGATGACTGGGATAACTAGAGATGACTAGGGAGAGGGGTGGGGAGCGCACCTACCTTGATGTCTATGGCTGATCTGAGCTGCTCCTCAAGTTTCTCTGTCTCCGCACGATGTGAGGCATCAGAATCAAGTTTTGTTCTGCGCGAGAAAACACGCAATTTGTGACACTGACATATATAAAGTCTTTAGAAAAAACGCTTTAGGAAGTGCTTGGTAAATAGGCTTTGATTTTGTTATAACTTAACAATACTATGGTTCTAATTTAATTGTAACTTTTAACTCAATTTTAATTTTCCCAACATTGGTAACTTTAGTTATGTACTTTATCGACTGAATTGTTCATACCTTTCCAAATGTCCGATGCTAGCCTCGAGCTACCTCAGGAGAAAAAATATTTTTAAAAAATCAGGAAAACAGAAACAGGTATTGATGTGGCTACAAGGCTGCTGCCTAACGGGGGCCCGGTCACCACAGGCCCCTACGATTTCCTTGCAGGGTGACTAAAATTTAAACAAGGAGCCCGCACGGGCGCCTAAAACTTATAATTCTTTTGGCAATAACCTCTATGCCTGCTTCCAAAGAAGGAACGACAGAATTCCCTGCTCATTTTGCGCTTTTGAAACGAAAACATAAAACGTGTGTTTGTCAAACGTAGGTGAAACTTTACAGCAGCTAAAGTCAACAAAGAAATTAGAAACTCGAACAAATCGAGTTTAAAGTATCTGCTTACTTATTTAAGTTTATCGATCAATGGGCTGCTAGAAACGTGGCTCGGGCTTGTAACTTTTTATTTTAGGAGCCTGAAGCACTCCCAAAACTTTCATTAAGCAGCAGCCTTGAATTACAGATTAGTTTTCTGGCAGAGTGAAGTGATTGGTAACAAATCATGCCTAAGGTGTGAGTCACAATACTGACCTGAAGCTTTGCTTGCTCCAGTTGAGTGATCTTCTCCCATTCAACTTCTACTGCCGACTGCACCCGCTTGTTAAGTTCAAGTTCCTAAGTAAAAAAGTAAAACTACTTAAGCAAAACATTCAAGGGCTGTCCCAATCCCAGGCAGCCCTCCCTGCTCTTATATGGTGTATAAGGTGACTTGGGAAGGTTGTGCCTGGGGATGAGGTAGGCTTAACCCTTTAATCCCTGAGATAAAAATTTGAATTCTCACTTGTTGTCCCCATTCATTTCCTACAGAAGTAGTGCGGAGAAGTTGATAAAATATCAAGCAAATTCATCTTGTGTGATCACGTCCGTAATTCTCATGACCACTCTGTTTTACAAAGCATTGATATTACAAGGAGAAATTTGATACTGATCAGTCTTAGGGTTTAAAGGCTTAAAGGTTTGTTTCAAGAGAAAATAGTAGTTGGATTTGTGCTTGACAAGGAGCAGGGATGACGCAGACACAGTAGTAACAGCACTGTAACTTCCACCAATGTGGCCTCGGTTTCGGGTCCCCACCTCGACGCCAAAAGTGGGTTGAGTTTGCTTTTAGTTCTCTTCGCTGCTTTGAGGGTAGCCTGCTGTGTGAGCGGCTCACTTGTGCGAGTTCAGAGAAAACTTTGGAGGTGGAGCAACCATTGTGCGAGGAAAAGTGACTTGCCCGAAACTCACACAAGTATTTAGCCTGCTCGCAGGCTACTTCGACAGGTTTTTTCTACGGGTACTCCAGTTTTACCCTCTCCTCAAAAACCAACGTTTAAACTTTCACTTCGCTCTGAAAAGGCTTACAAGGCAAAAAGTTTATCTGACCCTGGAACTGTCAAGTGCCACTCTCTCAGAAATAACGTTAGTTTGATTGTAAGGAACACCAAATAACAAGCCAAGGTAAAAATTATGGGTAAGTTATTTGAGTGGAACTTGGCTTCCGCTTCAAAAAATCTCCTTCCAAGTCATTTTAATTATTGGTTTATCCTAGTAACGGAAAGGCTGTTCATTCAAACAGTGTTGAGTAGGCAAATAAAGCAAACGAGTAAAGCATTTATCTTATTGCAAGAACCTACCGATGGAAAGTTTGTGAGGTTCACTGCTTGTTGAAAACAGTGGTCTAACTTTATAATTACCGGCCCTGTGTGCTTGCTGGAAATACCTTTTCGTTAATTGTTTTCTTCAGATGTTCTATTGTCCTCTCCAAAACTTGTACTCTGTTGTTGTAATTGTCTATTTCAGCTTTCAATTCATCTCTCTCTCTTTCCAAGTCTCCTTTGTTTTTCATTAAACTGTGAAATGATATCAAGGTAAAATGTTAGAAAACGCCAAATGTTATAAACGCCATTAATTTTTAGCAACCAAGACATTAAGACTTTCTAAAATGGCGTTTATAGGGCAGGAAACAGTACGAAAACAACACAGACACACCTCTTTAAGAGGTATGAATACCGTACTTTAATAGCTGTTTATGTACATTTTAACTGTTTTATCGATCTTACGATAAATCCACATACAAATCCTTATAGTTTGGCTTCCAGTAAGCTGTTGTAAGTCTGGGCCCTCTGTGATGAAACTTCACTTTTTTGCCAATTCAAAAAGTCAAATATATTTTTGTACACTTAAAAGATTTCATGTAATCGGATTGAGCGTAATCCAAAGAAGCACGTGTAACACTATAAACCACGAATTGCTTTCAGGCCTGAGACTGCGATATGGTTTACATTTTTCATACTTTAGCTTAACATAGCTTTGTAAGAGATGCAGTTAAGCATAGTGTTACTTTTTATAGCTTTATCAGAGAAAAATGAGAATGTGGTTTGGAAGACAAATACTTCATCACAGAATCCGATTAAGATGACTTAAAAGGGAATTAAGCAACTTTAGTTGCAGTAATTAAAAAGGGAAGATTATTGAGAATCTCAACTAATATACAACTAACTAAACCTCTATACAAACCTCATTTTTAAGTTACTCAGTTCAACTTTGTGCTTGTGTGACATTTCTTCCATTTGGCTGTGAACAAAATATACCAAATACTACTGAAAAATACCACGGTTTACTCCAGTATACTGATTTCCATCATCAGCTGCATTTGAGGAAATGGTAAAAAGGCGGGGTGATTTTTAACAAATATGATTAGCCATCTCTGTCATCCAGATCCAGTAGAAGCTCAAAAAATATTAATAATCTTTGAAAAAAAAAAACTTGGTAGAATTTTAAAACCACGTCCATACTTGTAAACCTCAATTTTTTACTGCACCATTTGCCAGTTAATACAAATTTGCCCGATGCAGATGGGACCTGCCCCTGGAGACTGGGAGACTGTGCCTTTGGGGGGTGTTTGTCATGCAGGATTGTCTGTGATTTGAAGGAGACTATAGAAAGTAAAGTTGCCATGATGGATAACAGGAAGATTTAGAAATGAAAAGGCGACGGCAGTGGCTACGGCATGCGCAGATCTGAAAACGAGGGATCAATTGACGTTTCTGAGCAACTGGCCACCTACCCGTCCCCTCCAAGTCAACATTAACACTTACTTCCCATTTAGAGCAAAATTGTAACTAAGGGGAGGGGTAGATGGTCTTTTATCCAAAAACTTCAACTGACCCAAAACGAACTTAATCAAAGGCAGAATAGGGAAACTAAGTTCCAGAAGTTGCCCTCAGTCCAATTTCATTTGCCATCAAGTTATCATCTCTAAATCCGCCCAATAATAATTATGCAAATACCTTTTTTGTGACATTGTCTCCTTTTCCAGCCTATTTATCTCTATTGTCATTTCCTCCTACAAGGAAAAAAAAAACAGAAGTCAAGCAACGCAAGAAATAAGTCATTTCAGTGGGCATGAATAAACAGAGAAATTTGGTTTTACTTCACTTACCTGTGTCTGGTTGTTCCTCTCATGTTCAGCTTCAAGTGTTTGACAATGAAGCTTTAATGAATCATACTCAGTCTGAAACATTAACAGATAATTTGTGTCGTAATTAACAAAGAACTGGAGACTTGAAGCGCGGGACGTTTCTCTGGATGTAAAGTGATGGGATGATTGCAAGGGGGCATAAATCAAAACCCACAAAAATCTGTAGGGTTTCAAACAAAACTCAAAAAAATCCCTGGACCAAAAATGAACCCCCAAAAAATAACATCCGGATTTCCACGTGGAACCTCACCGATCTTCAGATTGTTTTGAACACCGATACAAATCCCTAAAATCAAGGCACCCCCAAAAATACTTGCCACATTACCCAACCCAAAAAGATCCCAGAATGGAAAATTTGAAACCCAAAAAGGTCTCTCCTCTGGGACTTTAAGAGGCCACATTGAGGACAATACAGTGTCAATTTGCAGCATTTACAGTTTGACCAAACCTGATCGAATTATGCCTCTTTTGCATTCATAAAGTAATCTTATTGCATCTTAAAACTATTGCCAATAAAATTACTCCCGAGCATTTGAGTTCTTCACATTGAAAAGAAAGCAAACTTTCTTGCATATTACACTGTACGTTTTGTATGTATCATGGTTCATTGTTGATTAAAGGAAAAGTTTAGAACATTTGAAAAACACTTCTTGTCTCAAACAAGGGAAGTTATAAACCACTGATTTTGTGGAAATACGTTTCCAGAAAGTTGTTTAAAATCATGCATTGGGCATCATTTCATAGCTTGTTCTGTAGCTGATGCAAACAAATGCAAATCAGAATATTATATAGCAAAGTGTCATGAGGTCAGATTATAGTTCGGGATATAGGATCTTAACATAATACCAGCAGAAATTGTATGAATAATTATTACATGATGAAGGTGTCACAGATAATACAGCAACATACAATGTATATGTTACAGGTCAAATCAGGTTAATTCTGATCATGATTTAAGCTAGGTTGACTCTCAATTTCCTTTATTTCCTAGCCCTAATTGAGAATGGAAATGAGAATCAACCTAGGTTAAATCAGAATTAAATAAACCTGAAATCAAACTTGACATGTACATAATTATACAAGCTGATCATTCCCATACCTCCAAGGATTTACATTTTGCAGTCATTTCTGCAAGCTGTCTTACTTGCAGTCTGGATACCTATGTAAAATATTCAGGTTAATGTCAATCTTAGTTGAGTTAAAGGTGGTCCCAAATATTCCGGTTAGACCGAACCGAAATGGTCCATTCCATTAATTTTGATCTCTAACCGAAATTTCCGGAATTTTGGGCTGTATGGAAAGTGCCCCAGGTGACTTATGTTCCTTTTCCAAAACTTGACCCAAATGTCTATCACTCAGCAGTACCAAATGCCCGTACATCATAACATTAACCAACTGTTTCAAGTGTACCAAATGCCAAATCTCCCTGCCATCCTAAATTGCCCAGCTCTCCCAAATGTCCCAGCTGTCTCAGGTTTCCGGTGCCGGGTCTATAGTACACATCACATTCCACAGGTCAAGAGTACAGATCACTCCTCCATCAATAAATTACCAAACCACACAGATTCCCCTCAACCTAATAGAGCATTTTTGTCTAGAGATTAGGGCTAGGAGACACTTTTGATGCTGTTCATTTATGTGTACAAAGGTGACCTGTACTCTGACCCGTGGAAAGGTGACTGTATTTTAGACCTGCCGGGTTTCCTAAGCAATCTCAAGTGCTCCAAATGTTCCAGCAGTGTCACGTCTGGGCGGTCTGAAGTGTCCTTCCTGTCCCTGAATTGTCCCAATTAAGTATTTCAAGTGTCCGAGCTGTACCACGTGGCCCAGCTTACCGGGTGGTCTCAAGTGTCAGACCAGCTGTCACAAGTATGCCAAGGCGACAGCCTTCTGTTCACAAGAATCTTAAATGTCCCAATAATTATCTCAAGCATTCCAAGCATCACAGATGTCCCACCTTTTTTGAGAATCCCAGCTATTTCAATTTGTTAAATGTCCCAACTGCCCTGCTGCTATAACAAGCAAGAGCCCCAAATGCTCTTTAAAGTCAAAACAATTTCTACTGGAATAAAATCAAACTTGCTTAAAATGTAGGTGCTATTTTAGAACACTTCTGGAGGAAAATGTGGGAATAATATATTGTGAAAGAACCTTCCACGTTACATGTAATATTATAAGTATTAATAAAGTAATAGTGGTTACACTCACATGATCAGACTGTAGCCCTGCTGTTTCACGTTGTGCTCTGATTTCGTCCAGTTCACTCAACAGGCCTTTGATTTTCATATGGAGCTGAGTCAACAAATAAATTTATTGAAATGCAGTTATTAAAGCAAGACTAGTGTATAAGAGAATACAGTTTACATGTGCTTTTTAGGGAAACATAGTTTACCCTATAATTCTGTAGAAATAGTTGAAGGATTGAGTTGTAAACAGTTACTTTTACACAATGATATATAGTAATTAATTTTAGTCTGCTTAACAAAGATAACTAACTTACCAAAACAGATCGTTGACTGACTCATTAGATTTTTTAAAATACGTAGCTTAATTAAGGGTTATGGGCCATCAATGTAGCAAATTGAATGCAACATCTGGACCATACACTGTAGGTGTACACAATGTATCTAGACATTTCATGCTCACACAAACTTTTTCAACAAAAAATACTGACTGTGGCAACTGCATTGGTTTCTTACAGTACAGTACTCTATTTTAAGTTACTGATCATAACAACCGACCATGGCCACAGTATAGTATTATGATCGTAACAACACTATACTTTAAACAAACCTGTGCATTCTCTCTTTGAAGGCCTCTTGTTCTTTGAGTATCTGAAGGACTATCATGTTGCATTCTTTGCACTAGGGAATCTCTTTCTTTCTTCATTGACATGACCTTTTAAGTATACAAAAAATTGCCTGACAACTGACAGAAAATCAAGTTTCTAGTTTCTAAGGAAACATCCATGCACAATTTACATGTACAATGATTCTCAGCATCCTTCATAACTTATAGGTGTAAAACTTTTCAGGGGTCACAATACAGCTGCAATGAAATCCTTAAGTCATTTCCAGGGATGTCGCTAAGAGCCGGCTGCAGGCTAATTTCACCGGCTAAAAAAAAAGCTTACCACCAGCTCAAAATTGCAAACGAAAACTAAGACATAGAGTTGAGAGATGCAGTTGAGTAAAAAACCAGCTTGACTAATAAAAAAGGGAGTGCCCACATTTTCCCTAGAAACACTTAAAAGACTGCTAACAGTTTCCTCTTCAAGTCAGCCAATACGCCACTAGCTGGCACATCGTAGAAAGGAATTTTTAGGCTGAGTGAGCATTATTTCTTACACTTGAAAAGGGTTTTTTTGGTGCACGAGTCTTGTATAATTTACTGTTAAGTTAGTAGTACCGCAATTGTTTGACCCCAAGGTTTCACGCCATTGCATGTACATGTATAAGTGCATTTTTTTGCACATAACTGCATAACATGTATTTAAAAAGACTGTACCTCCATATCATGATGAACTCTCATCTCCTCTACTATCTGTTTATGTTGAGCCTAAAAGGTTTATGTAAGGGAGAAAGCATCAAAAAAATATACATGAAGAATGGTTTAATAAATTAAATTTACAAGACCTCAACAAATAATATACCAGGAGAATAGCGTTGGGAATTGGCTGAGATTTCTCAACTGATGAAAATAATCAGATTGACCCTATATAATGAGAAATATCTCTTTATAAGAATTCCATTTATTTTTGCTGCTGTACTGTGTTTTAGAACAAGATTAAAACATACAAAAGGCATCAGAAAAGGGACATCAATGGATTTGACCCACAAACCATAGAATTCCAGTAGCTCACTGCTGGTTAGAGCATCCAATCTACAGTGTAGAACTGGCAGGGTGCATGGCGAGTTAGATTTTTGCTTGGAGCTCAGAATTTTTTCTGTGCTCTTAATGATTAAATTGTCTTTCAAGAAGATTCTTTCTCAACAACCAAGCGTTTAATTTTTTTTTGCCATTAAGAAATTTTATAATTTTTCCTAAAATAATTGACTGAATATTTTCAATAAATAATTGATCATTGATCATTTTAAAAACTTTGATTGAAGATGGATTATAATCAGTGGTGGACACATGCACCTCTACAAGGGAAATAAAGTAATAATTACTCTATTATCATTATCATTATAATAAGAGACATCTGATAAAACAAACCTGTTCGTGTTCATATTCAGACTTCAGGAAAGAATAGTCATATCGCAGCTTGTTGAAGTCACTGTTGGCAAAGCATTGTAATTTGTTAATTAACTAATTAATGAACACAATCAATGAAGAATTATCAAGGGTTTACAAAACTTTTTTTGTTTTTTGTAAAATATTACAATGTACATGTCTATAGTTCACCAAGTTACAATTCTAACAGCTTACCCTCTGTACTTATCAACTTCATTCTCCATTGCTTCATATCTCTGGAACAAATAGTCAATTTGTTTAGAATTAGAATACACTGTATATCGGTCCATGATATTGTCACCTCATTGTCCAACAACAGACTCAACAAATTGCAGTTGTAATTTTACTTCAAACATGGTTTCATTACTTTCACATAATAATAGACTCACTGATGGAGCTCCCAATTAAATCAAAGAAAATGTTGGGAACTGGCTGGAAATTCATAATTTGATCATTAGAAATAATCAGATTGACCCAACCAATCAGTTGATCACCTATCAAAAAAATCTTGTCAAAATTTTAATATTTTTCACCTGTCTGCAAGTCAAAGTAAAAATAATTAATTTCACATTTCTTGTCGTTTTCTGGCTCAGGACCACAGTACTTTTATCAATGACAATCATTTTGTGAATGAAACAAAACCTTACAAACCAATAGAGAAAATTACAGCATGACCGTATGTGCCATGTTTTAGAACACAACAAAAACATAAGAAATGTAATGTAGACAAGAGTCATCAATGGATTATAGAGCTCTGCATTAACTGGTAATACACATTGTCAAGTCTAGTCAACAAATTTTTTTTCCCTGTGATAATGGATTGAGCATTTGAATTCTTAATTAGTCATTGAATCACATAAGTTTCTTAACCAAAGATTGATTAATTAAGATTAACAATTGACATGCCACTAATTAAAGGATTACGTTTTCCCCAACATTAGAGCTGGTTAAATTTCACTACAGAGAACAGCATACTTCGACCATGGATGTGATTAACCAACCTCTTTGTAGGGAGCTTCAACCTCCTTTTGCAGCTTTACTTTTAATAGCTCCATTCTTTGTGGAGTCACCACCTACAGTGTACATGTGAAAAGTTAAGTCATGGTCACAATTTGTAGAGCTCTGCACTCATCTAATCTTTTGTAAACCGGAGTCTCGTTTTCCTTGCTTCCCTTCCTTGGTTTTTGAGGATCTTGGGGAGACCTGGAGTATCCAGGCAAAGAAAAACCTCTCAGAGCAAGGACAAAAACCAACCATAAACTCAACTAATGAGTTAATTTCCAGCATTTGAGACCAAAGCCGCATTGATAGAGGGATGGTGCCAACACTACTGTGCGACTTTTGGCTTGCTCCTCTGACAAGAGTAGAGGTATGTACTATACCAGTTATAATATTGTCATATAGCTGGAATTTTATACCCAACAATGCGCTTCTATTGGTTTCTTTGGGATCTTATAAATTTGTGTTATATACCAATAAGACTGTTGCTAAGGTTTCTGCATGTGCAGGCAACATTGCCAAATCTATGATATCAGAGGGTAACAGTGTACCATTGGACATTTTGTTCCCATTCATTTAAGTTGAGTAATAAAATGAGAGATGGTAGCTATTATTTAAACTTGTTAAAATACATGTAAATCACTGGATAAAGTCATCATATATTTTGTGCCCTGTCACCTGTGCTCGGATTTCTTCACATTCTTGTATTTTGGCATCTCTTTCAGCTCTCATTCTTTGCACCGTTTCTTGACTTTGTTCCTTGATGTTCTTGATCTCAGTTCTAGCATCCTCAAGTTCTCTTTCTTTCCTTTCAATAAGCTAAGCGAAGGAATGCAATATATTACTATTTATGCGGTGCACACATACAATGACAGAAAATGCCACACAGACAATGCAAAACTTAAAGATGGTTAACTGTACAATTATGCATATTTCTCTTGGTTCATATCACTCACATCTTGCAGCTGAAGGTGTTGAGCTTTAAGAGATTCATACGTGGTTCTTAGCTTTTCTATCCTTATCTTTTGCTCTGTGACCACGGACTCAAGATTGCCCATCTTCTCCAACTCCTGAAGAATTTCGACCTGCTGCCCAGCCATGACACCGTCTTGAAAAAAACAAAAACAACCATGCACGTACAATTAGAAATATAAGATCACGTAGCTTTCAAATAATGATGGATAACTTTGAAACAAACTGATTCAGAGATTCTAACAGTGGTTGTTAAACAAATTAAACAATAACAAATTAATTTTATAACAAGCCCTTTCCACAAAAATGTCATTAAAAGTGTATAACAATAAATGATAACCAGTAAAATTAAGACAAAACCTACAATCAGTGCCAAAATAATCATTGTTAAGCCACTGTCCTCAAAATATGGGGTATCTTACAAGAACAAAACAATCCACACCCCTCCCCATCCCCTCCATTCAAAGTTGGGATGTTTGTTGATTTCTACAGGTAGCTCAACCAGCTGCACAACATTGCATGGAGGGGCTAGGGAAAGCTTTATTTTCCAGTTTTTAATTTGGCAAAAAGTCAGAGAGGTCCTTTAGGGCAAAGTGTCTCAACTAATTTTGTTGCCAAATGTAGCAAAAAAATTAATAAACATTTTGAATCATCTTCCTTGGACATCCACAAGTGCATGTCAATTGTCGAAAATCGAAAATGCTTGATACTTTACTAACAAGTTCATGAGAGAAACACTTTACATTCTGTAGTGACAGGCATTCATGCTTTCTGATCTGGAGTAGTAAGTTGTTCTTTGTTATAGATGTACAGTGTACATGACAAGTAGCTTGCACTGGTTCTAAGATGCTTCATTCCTGAAAAATTATTGTCGATTTTCAGCCAGTTGTATATAGTTTAAGAGAGGAAAAGGGTTAATTAGAACAAAGATTTTGCTTTGGATGTCAAGAACTTAACAAAAAAGTGATACAGATGCATGTTTTTAATATTTTGTTCTTCAGCTGTTGAATCTCACTTAGAAAAAGATAATAAATGTGGCAGGGTGTTCTCTATAAAACGAATTTGCATCAAATCAGTAGTTCTTTCGACTGATCATCAGCTACCACACTGAGTATCTAATGTTTTTTTTTATTAAGAAGCTTAAATTTCGCTAATTCATGGTCATCCCTTCACAACATGTAGCTTCTAGCAAGAGTTATTTTTCCGTTGTGATTGTTGGATCTGTTAAAAGCCGAGCAACAGAAAACAATAGTAAAGTGACGGGGTTGTTTGACTTTGACACTCGAGGCGAAGAAGTCTAAGTTTATTTAACAGTACAAGAAGGTAAACAATGAAACGATAAGAAGGACGCGTGAACGAAAATATGTCAGGGTTGTCATTAAGAGCCGGGGGCCGGGGATTTTCCCCGGCTACTAAGAGAGTGGCCCCCGGCTACTTTTATTGGAAAATAGAAGAAAAATAGAGCCAAAAGAAATCCCTAGCCGTTTGATTCCCCGCCTACTTGTTGTATTTACCCGGCAACTTGAAATCTTAGTGACAACCCTGATATGTTCAGATTAAATTACTGCAATTTGACTCACCTCTATTTGCGAAGATTCAACTCTCTTTCTCTTTTAACCCTCAACCAATGGAAGGCCTAAGTTTAAATCTTAGAAATAATCGCGCCTATAAACTTATACATGAGGACAATAAAGATGGCGTCCGTCGCAACCGTCCGCCATTTTCGTCGAAATAATTAACACTGTCAGAGGGACTGGAACGAGGCTAACGTTTCAATGCTTCTGCGGACTTTCATGTACTGGTCACAATTTGTCCTCTGTATCAAATTGTTAGTTTTTCGCCACTCAATACTTCTAATATAGAGTACACTGCTAGCAAGATCGAAGGAGACTCTATTCGAAAGGTAAATATAGAACTGTTGGAGGTCTTAATTCAACAATTTTTATGCAACTCTTTGCCGTTTCATAACCGCTGTGGACGTTTGACTGCGACCTGAAGTTGGAGAAGCTTTTAATTTCGCGATTTGAGGGAACTTGATATATGAACGACTTGACGCTGAGAAGTCAATGAAGTGTTTTTGTTGCTGTTTTTTTTTTTGTTAAACAGTGCTATGATACGTGAAACATTTCCAATAGAAATCGCTCGAAAAGCACAAAAGAAGCGCAAAGGCTCCGATTTTTCTTCCCTAGTGCTCCTCGACTCCTCGACTGTTTTCTACACGATGAGACGGTGACGAATGTTCAACCTGATAAACTCACGTAAGTGCATCACGCAAAATACCCTTCGTGAGCATTGGAAATCAAGATTTATGGAGAGTACTTGAGAGTGCAGCTTTCAAAATACTCAAGGCCTAAGAAAAAGCCACAGACGATTGAGCTATGGAGGTAAATCGTGTATTGAAAAATTAAGCGCAATGTTAACAGTGAGAAAACAAACACGCACGAATGGCAAAAATTAGGTCGCTTGAGTGCCGGTGGTCAGTGGATTGTTCCTACGATATTTTAAATGGTTAAGCGTAATTTCAGTTAAGCTTAGGCTTATAAAAACATTTGTTAATGCTGTAGGAAAAAGATACCGGCCGAATATACACCAACTAGACCACTTGTTACTTACAGAAGCGAAAGATGTGGCTAACCAAATAAGCTTAAGTTGCTCTAAGTGAATCAGATTTTTGAGTGCTTATTAAATTTCACTTCTTTAGTATTGTTAACACCCCATATATGCAATTGTTTAAATATTATTTGAAAACTAGTCACAGCAGCAGACTGAAAATAGATAAAGAAATAAGGTTTTCCTTCATATCACTATTGACTTGAATGATGCATTTTAATTCTCAGTGTGTTTATAAAAACCAAGTTTTGTTTGAGCTGATCAACTATATAAAACCAACAGCAAAAGGTCTTTTTGCCAACAAATGAAAGCATTACCAACTGAAAACCTGGGAAAGGGTTGATCTCAATCAAATTGAAACAATATTGTATCTCTCATCTTGAGCCCACCTTGACCATACTTAGCAAACACTAGTATGCTTTACCACAAGCATTCTAAAATAATGCTGATACTTAAAGCTCTTATTTTCTAAGCTTTTTTTAAAAAAAATTACCAATAAGGACCAAGACATTTTATAAGAGATGTGTGGTTCCAGGAATTTTCCATATCAATCAAGAAAGGTCATTAGAAATTCTGAGGGAAAGGGGCCTCTAAAAGGCCAAACTTTTAAGGAAAGTCCAGAGGGGAAGGCGGTTCAAACAGAGGAGAGTATGGTTATTTCTGGGAGAACTTGATATTAAAATGGTGCAGAACAAAGTAATTATTGTTTTGTTTGGTTGTAGAGCAGTAAGAAAGAAATAGCTCCATGCCTGTATGTGTCATCAAAGAAGGGTGAAAATTGCAGTGCAATTGTGAGAGAAAAGTTGAAGTCATTACAATTTGAAGTGTACAATGAATCAAGCACTGCAGCAGCTACAAAGCTTTGTTCTACAACCAGAATGTCTTTAATTGTATTAGAAGATTGTGAAGAAAAAGCCTTCATACAGACCATCAAGTAGGTTATAAGTTCACTTATACTTATACAATTAAATGCAAAGAGAGGTCAGCCAAATTTGTGGGGCAGGGCATTGCTTATAAATTTCATTGTTTTTGTACACCAAGAGATACACTGTATAAGCTCTACTATTGACAACTCAAATGGTGTTTATTATTGCTTGATTTGTTGGGGTAAGAATGCCATCCATCTGTACGATCTGTGAACATGCAATAATGTATTTAAAGCAGCATTAAGACTTATCAGGCGGAAATTGTGAATCGTTACTGATTAGAACAAGTCTGAAAAAAATTTCCTTTGCAGAGATCATAAGGAGGCAAGTCATTTTGAGGAATTCATGTTTTGTTGTTAACATCTCCTTGACCTTCCAGAGCTCCAAGTGCTTGCAACAAACATACTCCTGTTGTGTACATCTCTTCAGGACCCCTGTCAGGTATCATGCATGTGCCACATCAATTCAGTTTTATCAAACACATTGTAAGGTGTTGAGTATATTAGCCTCTGTAGAGTCAGAGCGATACAAAAGTCTATTGCAAGCCTGAAAAAGCACTTAAATGCCTAAAAGTCAGCTTTTTATCAACTCCTTAGATATAAGACTATTAGTTCTGCTTTTCATTCCCCTACCAATAAAGAGTGATAAAGCACCTCTGTTTGCTTAGAAATCAACCCATTTATTCCTTTTTTCAGCATTTGACAATCAAGAAATTTTTAGTAAGTCCTTTAGCTTCTTAGAAAGAGCAGTTTTCTTGGCTTGGCTATCATCTAGTTGCTGAAAGTGTGAAAAGTGCCTACTATAATGAAGCAAACATTAATAGTACCTAAGGTATTTGGCTATATATTTCCCCTTACAAACAACAAAATTGGTTACTTTAAAAGGATGTATTCCTCTTTTCCAGAAGATCTCTTACCATACAATGAGTATTGACTGTTTCATATATGAATTGATACTTGTTTAGGTGTTGTGAGAGACTTGATGCAAGAGCAGTTCATTGATGAGCTGGTATTCAAGTGCTTGACACTGGAAGATGATCTTGGAAGGGCTGTTGCTCGTCTGAAAACACAGCCTGGGCAGTTTGCTAGTAAGTGCTCCATTTAGACACTAGCTGTTATTAAAATAGACAGCAGGCTCCAGCTAATCAAACAGTGGAAAATGTTATCCATGAAGTATTTGGAGTCGTTTCCCCTATAGCTATCCACTGAATAGTTATTTGTCTGTTAGAGAGAAGGCCTTCAAGGGGGAGAGGTGGGGGGGGGGGGGGGAGGAGGAGGAGGTATGCTGTCGCTTTGTTGGCCATTTGCCTGGAAAGAATAAATAGTTATTTAATTAACCTTTCTCCCTTGAGGGGACCATTTTTGAACAATACTGTGATTACAAAACTTTCCAAAGAAAATTTAAAAAAAGTTTTAAATAACAGAAGAGATCAGAGTTTGTCATTTTGCTACTGAAACAGCCAAAATGCAAAAGTGAACAGATGAGGCTTTCACTACTTCAGAATGGATTGTCACTATCACAATTATTTCCTCCTTTTGCATTGATTGTTGGTGCTTTCTGAGAAGGTTGTCGCCTGTTTCCAAGGCCATGTTGCCTGTTGCTTCCACTCCATGGAAGCCCTCAGGGTCGTTAGGGCTATCCATCCCTCAAACAGCTGGGGCCAGAAATAAGGCTGTGGTCTAAAAAAACACAATTTTTTTAAAAAAATTAGCTGAATAAGGCCAGGTTGCCAGCACTACTTAAAAGTGCCTTTTCAACTGAAAAGATTATTTTGGACTTCTTTAAAAAATTCCATGATAACAATTTGTCTGCAGTTACACCCAAGTCAAAAAGGTCTGTCCGCCCAAGAAAACGAACACCTGATCATGGAGCAGGCTTTTCATCCCCAAATTGCATGTTTTCAGGTAGGTACCTGTGTTCATTTAAGAGATGACGTTTTATTAAAGCTTATTGACAGTTTTCTTTCAGTAGAATTGTTGATGACACCACTAATAACAAGGTACTGAAGATTTTATGTTAATTAGACTTTATAACAAAATATAGCTCAACTCATCATTGCATTGCTGATCTAAGGAGTTATCTATGTAACAGTAATAAGTGAAAAATATTATTGTAATAAGTTAGACTCCTTTACTTTGATAGGTGCAGCAACTTCATCTGTTGTGTCACCAACATCACATGGGTTGGACTATGCACAAATAAATTCTCTCATAGCGACAACCCTATTTAAGCAGCAACAAGACTCTGCTCAGCATGAAAGTGATCCTCATCTCTTCTTAGAAGGCACACTTTGCAGCAATGTTGCTCAACCATGCCCTGGACTAAGCTTTCATACTCATGAAGAAAGCAACAAGATGATTAAACCAGACGGTTGTGCAAAAGGAATGCACCCCTCAAGCATTATGGCAGAAAATCATTCTCTGCCGAACATACATCAGTGGTTTCCCTCCGTTACTATTGCTGCTAATGGCAGACGAGAAGTGAGAACACACAGCAATGTCAAAAGGGAAGAGAAATGTCTGGCTGGAGGCAAAGAGGAAGAAAATAACAAGACCCCCGTAAAAGCCAGAGATCAGCACTTTTCCTCACCCAGGTAACAAATATGGTTGCTAGATGGGTGGCCAGTCATTTGGGTGGGTGGGGAGGGAGAGTTGGAGGGTGGGTAACTGGTTAAGGGGTGGATGGACGGCGGTGGGACGCTTCTTAATTGTAATTGTGAGGTCTGTCAAGCATTAGAAATGAAATGATTTTGTCACTAAGGATAAAAATATTCGAGAAATTTCACATAATCTTGATACGATGTCTTGCTGAGTTTAAAGACTTCAAAGTAATTATTGTGCGGGCTTGTATCTGCAGGGGAATTCTCGCTTTTAATGCCAGTTTACTAGTAACAAAAGTACTCAAAATCGCATTTTGTAAATCGGCGTCGTTTTCCAATTGTTTCTTCATTCAATTTCATGGATTCAAGTTTGGAAAGAAAAAGGAACACCCCGAAACAGACAAAACAGCGAAAGAGGTCAAGGTCATCTGCTGCAGGAGGGACAGCTGCTGAGAGGAAAGAACTGCACTTAGACAAGGAGAAGAAACGAAGGTATTGCCGCTAGAATTGAACTCAGTAAAAACCCGCAACTAAGAACCTGGTTTTAAGAACTTGTAAGACTAAAATTTGCCATTTAGGCCCCCTTTATATAAGAACCTGTTTAGCCTAAAATTTGAAACAGAAGAACAATTCTGTACACTTGGCAACATTCAGAATCCTCTTTGCAGACATAGGTGCCTTATCGGACTCCAACTCACAGCAATGTAATGGTATGCAGATTTTGTATAAGTAATAAGCTGAATATACCACTAAATACTCTTAGCTTCATTGTTTTTTTTTTTTCAGAAAATAGAACCAATTTAAGAATCTGAATAGCCGAAATTTGTGCTAATTGCCATTTATGTAAGCACCTGTTTAGGCTAACTAGAGAAAATGCAGGTTCTTAGTCCTGGGTTTTTACTGTATTATATAATGATACAATATATTTTCTTGCCAATGTGTAAAAAAACAAACGAGAAATGTCTCCTTAGAATAACTATTTGCCACTATTGCCAGAAAAGCAAAAATGGTGCCAATTGATGGTCAACCTTTGCGCTTACCATTGCACATTATTTGCAGAGATCACGTTAGTAGTAGTAAAGTACACATCAAATAATTCCAGCGTTTTTTGCCCTGGAATCTGATTATCGTACGCAGGAATATACTTATGCCGCTGACGTAATAGGAGAAGAATAACATGCGCAAAAATCTAGAGACGGAGGGTGGGGGTTGAAAGGCTTCCAAAACCTATGACACCATTGACGTTAATGTATTTTTGAACGGAGCATGCTAATGAGATTCATCTGAAAAAGGGACAAGTCCGTGCACTCTATACTACTAACGTCGTGTCTATTTCCGATCTAATCAGTGATAAGCTTAGGGAAGCTGCCCCGGTTATTTAGAGACAGTCGATAATTGGAGGGCAAAACGGAGAATTTTAAGCTTTTTTCAGTGCATTTCATGTAATACTACCAGTTTCTATTAGTTTTTGCGATAACGGCATAAAAAAAAAATACTAGTAAACTCGTTATAGTTTGCAATAGCCCTGATATTTGAATTTCAGTTAGTTCTACTACTTCTCCCGGGATGAAATTAAGGGTGCGTTCCTTTGAGATGATGCGGATCAGGATCGATGATCCGAGATCACTCGGATCATGGTAGATCAAATGAAGCGGTGAATTCACTCTGGACAAGGATTCATCAGTTCATTTGTTCTACTATGATCCGAAAGGTCACGGAGTACAGATCCTGATCCGGATCATCCCAAAGCAGAACGCACCCTTTAAGTTCGTATTCAAAGGCAACATCATTACAGTGCATAAGGGAGGTAGCCTGGAGCCTCTGCTTACCGGGAAGAGGTGAGGGGCATTGCGGCCAAGTATTTGAGGGATTAAAGAGACGAATGCATGAATGGCGCAACATTTCATGGAGCTATGGAGTTAAGTATTAGAGAGATTTAGAGTCACGTTTACGACAAACGTGACATTCAAGTTAGGAAAAGAGCAGCTAATAACGGGTCGATACAATTCTTATGGATAGAACTGACGTGAATCTTCCGATTTTCGTGTAGTTATAATGGCATTAAACCACAAGCAAAAGGGAGAACTTGGCCACGTTGTAAAAACTCGTGTTTGCCGTAAGCGCGACTCTAAATCTCTCTATTGTTACAGGGTAGTTATGCCATGAGAACAAATGCGAATACGATAACTACACTTTTTTGTCGCTCATTGTGGCCGGAATTGGCCACCTGCAATCTGTAACCAAAAAGGAAGACAAAGTATGAATATTGAGGCTGTATGCAAAGACCATGTCGTATCTCTTTCTCCAGAGAACGAATCACACAATCATGGCACTGGCTACGTCAGCTTGTACCTAACTGTGACGCATATGCAGACAAGGCTACAGTATTTGAGATGAGCGTTGCATATTTACACCACTGCTGGAAGTACCATGCACCCATTATACAGCAAGTAAACAAGGTGTGTTATTTCACACCTACATATACAATATGGTATAGTGAACGACCGTCTTAGGCGTTACGTCAATAAATGATAATGATGATCATTATGCAAGTGACGGAAGCCAGATTTGTAGATTAAAACAAATCATTTGGGCCATTTATACAAGGAAAAATAAGACGCGTTTAACTGTCCCGTTTTTGAAGCTACGTGTTACGTTTTTCTAGGGCCCGAAAGCAAAACCCAAACCTGTTGAATTGTAACACAGTTCGTAGCTCACAAACCAGCCAATTTTGCCTCTTTAACTGATAGTTTCATTGCAATTATTTTCATTGACATCTGACAGATCAAACCTGCGGTGGTCGATTCAGTGTTATCTGTGTAGCTCTTACCGAGTGATTCTGTGCAATGTTCCTTTTTCTAATAGGAATTTCTGTTCCTGAATACTAGCAACATATCCTCAGAAGATTTGGAGAGAAACATTACCGAAATTCTGGAAAAGGAAGGAAGAGCTTTCGGAACAAGTGTGGAGTCCGGATCGCGTAAAGAATCGTAAAACACAGATTCAATTCCAGCATTCCACTTCAGTGCTTTGCTTCAGGATCCCTTGCATCTTAAAACTTTCTCTCATCTTTAAAACAATGTATTTATTGAGATTCCTGCAAGGGAAATGTTTGATCCCGTCTTTTTGTACTAGTTTTTGTTAATAAACCGTCCTTGTAAAATTTGTTGACCTTTTTTCTCTTCTCACAAAACAGATAAGCCAAAACTGCATTTAGTTCACAAAGTTCCTTACTTTCATAATGCATGAAGCTAAACGTATAAGTTCATGTCGCGATCAGGCAAGGCCACACCCTTGCCAGGGTTCGTAATCTTTTAATCTCTTCAAACTCCATGACTTTTTCCAGTTTTCAATGACTTTTGATATAGCTGTCACTTTCGACAACTCTCAAAACTATCCTTTTTTTAGTGCATTTTTTGACCCGATTCATAGTGCAACAGATTACCCTTCGGTGTCCACCAAAACGTGTACTATTTTGCTGTTTAATTACCTGTCTCAATCTTACTTTTTCCTCGTTTTGACGTTTGCAGTAACTAATCTAACAAAAAAAACTTCAATTTTGCATAACTTCCCATGACCATGACTTTCCATGACTTTCAAAGCCTGGAAAATGAAATTCTTAAATTTCATGACTTTCCAGGTTTTCCATGCCCTTTACGAACCCTATGTTGATCTCTTAGACTATGTCTTTTACACAGGTGGATTTGGCATCGAGTGAAACCCGCCCAGTAAATCAATTACAGGCGCAAAAGACATGTGGCCCTTCCATCGCTGTCGTCCTATCCTACGATCAGCCGTTCTTATTAAGACGTATGGAGACGCTTTGTAGGGAGAGTAGGGGTACTTATCCTTAAGATGAGAAAACCGAAATTCCGGTTGGACAATCAATTGATTCGCGCCATTCCGTTTGGGAAGCTTTAAAAAATACAAGAACGCTCTTTGATAAATGTGTTTAGCCTCTCTTGCTTGGAAATTAGATAAGAAATGAGGATGCGATTAAAACTAAAACGAAACAGGACGTTTTCCCTTCCTACTTTATCGAAGGCCGAGTATTCTTTAGGATATTTACTTTTTATATCGTATTCAGTACGCCGCGTGTATAAATACACGAAAATCAAGAGCCTCGATTTGAGAGAAATTATATCATTGCCAGAGACCAAAACGTGATGAACATGGCGCGTCATTTAAATCATCGCCGAAAATAAGCCACACGCTCATCACAACACCCATTTGCATACAGTGTAAGTTAACAACGCCCGACCAGTAAGCCGCACTATCGAAGTTTTTCTCATTACGATTCTTTTTTTAGCACTGAAGTGTTCACTTGTTCCAAAGTAATTATCCCTTTCAAGCGATAGAATTCGTGGACCAACGCGTTCCAGAAAAGCTCTAAATCTTTCGCATAAGTCTTTCCTAATCTTTCTTCGCAAAAACATACGTGGCTCTGGTCACACAACGATTCTTATCCCCATTTTTCACGGTCTCCGCGAGGAACGCCTGGGACCATGACTCCCTTTTGGGGACTAAATAGGGACCTTAAGATCCGACGACGGCGACGGCAACGGGAACGCCACAAAAGCAATAGGTTTAATTAGCAAAACAACAATTTTGCACGTGCATCACGCTTTTTTGTACATTTCTTTGCCGTCACTGCACGACTACGACGTGAAAATGCCTAATTTCACGATGTACAGAGGAAGTACACAAGCGACTACGAAACTTCCTCTCTCTTTCTGAACTTGAATATGGTTCTTAGGAATTCAACTTTAGGAGGGTTCGCCTACATTTCACAAAGTTAGTGACTTGGAGAAATCGCGATGAAGATTGAAAGAACGGGAATTCATTTATAAGCGACGCTTTCTCTGCCGTCGCCGTCCTGGGATCTTAAGGTCCCTAATGCGAAGAAAAGAAAACGGCTTGCAGATTACGAGTCTCGCTGCTACACAAGCGAGACTAATAAACTGTCGTTTGAGGTGATGCAATTACAAAAGGTTAGAGAAATCAATCCTATCTGGACAAGGATTTATCCTTTGATTCGTCATGACCCGAGTGATCTTGGATCATCAATCCG
>OZ037996.1:13487131-13504631 GCA_964035705.1 Porites rus
AAAAAATGTAAATAGATAAATAATATTGAACAGTTCCACATTCAAAGTATCCATCAAAGATCAGATCTTTTAAATCAGTATGCATTTCTGAACCAATCTAGAATCACGTGCAAAATGCATGATACCTGTAACTCCTCATCACAAGTTCACATGTGTACATGTAATAATGATTGTCTCTGTAAGTTTTAAAATGAACTGCACCTTTTTAAAGTCCATTATGTTAGGTGAAAAAACCAAAGCAAGATTGTGGGCTGTCATTTTACTATTAGCATTCTTAGCAACCAGGTTGAGAAGACCCAACAACTGCTGTAGGAGCATTCTGTTTTGAGGTGGTACCAAAAGAAACAGAAGCTGTAATGCTTCAATCAGCTTGGCCTCAGATTCATCATTGGGGATTTCTAAAAGCAAGCATTAAGAGATAGCAGTTTTGCAATGTCAATAAAAGAGATTCATTTGATGACAACAACAAATTGAGACAAAAAAATTCACGACGCTTCTTGTATTTTGGGAAGTGTAGGTAGTTAACGTTATGATAAATTTATTAAAAACAACCATAAGAATAATAGCTAGTTGCCAATACAGGGCTGGCCCCTGGAGACTCAGTTTTGCCTTTGGGTGACCAGGAAATAATTTTCTTTGGCCATTCAGCCATTCGACCTCATCCTTCAAAAATGTTCTTCAGCCATTTATTTGTATGGCAGTTCTGTTTCAAATGGCTTGGCTATCTGTTTCTCATCCATCACTTGCCATGCATTCAGCCATTCAAATGGATATTATAAAGAACGTTTTTGCGTGAGAGCCAGAGGTCACTTGTTAGTTTGGCACAAAACCAGCACAACATAATTTTTTTGAGGTGATCATGTTCACAAAGCTAATAAACATTAAAAATATTGTTTAAGGCAGACGAATGACACAACAACTTACAACAATTCTTACAACCAGTTAAAGTTACTCAAAGAATAAAACAATATACAGTCCTTCAATTAAAAATACTACTGAACGCATGAAACTTGCCTGTGATTTTGCGATAAGCATCCTGAGGTGCATGGGTTAGGAGTGGTTCTGGAAGATCACCGAGAAAGATCTTCAGAACAGATGCCACATCATGAGGAGTGAACCTGCCACTGTCAAAGTCAACATGCTCTTCTTTATCAAGCAAAGATTTTAACTCTTCCTCTCTTTTTTTACTGCCTGATACCCTGAATAGGCCTTCCTTGCTCACATCTGAAAACAAAAAAATGACTGAATGGCCGTACATCCTACAAGCTTCTTACTATCTGTTACCAGTAATTAAAGTTTACTGACTACAGGTACACTACCAAAAAATAATGGTTGTATTACACTGTATGAACCCTGTGTATTTTCCAGAGGGTATGGTATTTGATGAATTTGAAAACCCAGCATGGTCAGCAACCCGCGGTGCTGAATATAGCAACAATAATATTGATTCCAGTAGAATAAAGGTGGAATTCTACAATCATCTTGTCTGAGACAAGAGATTTGGGAATCTAGTCTGATCAAGTAGTGGGTTAAGATTGTAAACTCCCAAATGCACAAAATTTGTAGAGTTCTGCCCCCAGGAAATACTGTAATCAACATCCTTTGGGTCTGATAGTCTTAATTTTCACTGGACAAGTCCTCTGGTTTGAAACCAGAACAATCAATATTTCAGCGGTGAAATTCATCTGAGTTTGCTCATCCATTTGTCTGTCTATAAAGCAACTTTTCTAGGCCAATCTGATCATCAGCTTATCTAAAGGCCAACTAAATTCATGCAGGATTTTCAAATAGTAAATAACTCATCTATCAAGATAATCTGTACATCATCTATTGTCTTTTGAACAAAGAGCATCTGCCAATTTTCCAGTTAATATTTAGTACAAAAAAAAAAAAAATATATATATATATATATAATATGAAAGGGTGGTTAACTACCAGACTCTCCTTTAAGATTTCCTTGTGTTTTCTTGTGAAACAAAAGGAGAATTTAACAGTACATGTATGTATATACATAAACAGTCACTGAGGACCTTGTTTTATGGAACACTTAATAAGTTAATGGCCAGTTCATGTATGTAATGGCAAGGATGGACCCAGCATGCAAAGACAGTGGTGTCCGATAGCTCCGAGCTGGTGGATTTTACTATTGGGCTACTGAATTCTGTTCTTAACTTGCCCAACTGTTGCAATGATAATATTATGGCTCGTTCATGTATATGCTAGCTACAGCTTGTCTAAATGGCAAGCTGTAAAACTGACTTTCTTTGCACCCTGTGTACCTGTCCACAATTAAAATATATTGCATGATTGTTTAATAAAAAAGACAGCTAGACTCACGTGACTTTAAGAAAACAAGAAGTGTCGAAATTCTGTGTACAGCATCCACTGTTAGGGAATGGCCAAATATTTTATGGTTCCCTGTTGAAAAATCATTATGGTTACATATAATTTATTACATTTTATGTTTAACAAACAGTAACTCCTTGAGTGTTGAAATTAGAATGCAGGCAATACATGTACTTGCTTGCAGAAGATAAGTTTCCATTAGACAAAATACTAAGAGTGCCTCCTTGACAGTACCTAGATGTAACTACATTTACATGGCACCCAGATGCATATTATTATAAGTGTGTTTTACTGCCCAGGAGATACATGTAGATGACTTACCAGTGTTATATATTATTTTGATATTTGTTGCAAGTTTTTTTATTAGGTACCGGTAGATCATAAGCCTTTCATGTAGAGTATCTCAAATCTCTACTGGTACACTCTACATTTGAACTTTTTGGGAGAGGTTTACATCAGGTATTCTCAGGGATTGATATTGATCAGAGCATCACGCAAGTCATCTACACATGGTTACAAAAACAAAACAAAAAATAAAGAATTTGAAGGTTCAAAACTTTGAACATTGGAAGTTTTTTCACATTCTTGTTATTTTACTTTGTCTTGACACGTTTAACATGAAAATCTCAAACAAAGAAAACAAAAGTAATATTAAAATGGTTTCTTAATTTTCACACAAATAATATTTTGGAACAGTACCCAGTGGGGTATTGGTATGTTATGTTCATACTTGACATGTTTCCCAAGTACAGTACTCCCTGGGCACTAATGTGAACCACCCTTTTTTCAGGCACACACACCAGAATTTGGGCACAGTTTTGAGCCTGAGTACAGATCAGAATTTGGGCACAGTATGGGACTCAGGTACAGATCAGAACAAAGTCTTAAATCCGGGTTTTCTTTCAAGCCTGGTCCTTACTAGGAACGCAAGCTTAAGCATAAGCATGAATATTAGGAGCTTATAAATGCACTAGCAAGGATGGCCTTGACACAAGCATAATAAGCATGAACACAAGAAAATCACTTCTTAGGCTCATGCTTACATTATGTTTATACTCTTATGATTATACTTATGCTCTTGCTTTCGCCATTAGTGAGGACTGGGCTTTAGTTCTGAGGCGATCGTCACTGCTAATGCACACATGTACCCATATCTTCCTGCTGAGCCAACACCAGGGGACCTTTCCTCAATAGGCCCTGTAACTTTTTGGGCCCAAAGGCAAATTTTAAAAAAGCATAACCTGTTGTATAGTAGCAAGTACAGCTCCTAGCTACTTTAACTGATAGTTTCAGAGTATCAATTTCAAAATTATTAAACTGTGATCTTGAATGCAAACATGGCAAAAATAAAAAAAGTAGTTACAGGACTTTCGAGAACAGGCCCTAGGTGTGAACATGGAATGCATCCATTTAGGATGATCCGGATAAGGATCACTTGGATCATAGCAAACTAACTGAACCGACAACGAATCTTTCCCAGGATGGATTTGTCAGTTACCTTGATGTGCTATGACCTGAGTGATCTCAGATCACTGATCCTGATCCAAATCATCCCAATGGAACGCACCACAAACTAATTCGAATAATCAGATCATGATTGAAGTTTCAAAGGAACCGGTGAATCCACTCAGTGTAAAACTCATCGTTTCATTTGATGCCACTCGATCCGATTGATCTCGGATTCCTGATCCTGATCCGGATCATCTCAAAGAAACGCAAAGCTAGCTTATCAGCTCTGTCACTTACTTTCAATGCAAAATCATTCTAAACTTGTGAAGGACAGACCTATTCACCGAGGACCAACTTGAGTACAGTAAACAAACAACGCACCTTTTCTGCTCATTATTTTGTTTAGTTTTTCCGTTGATTTGGAAAAAAAGCTCCGGTGAGGTTTCACCGTCGTTACAATCTCCAGATTTCTAGTTACGTTTCCCGTATATTCAAGTTGCTGTAAGTCCTCAAGAATGTCCATATCCAACAGTCGCGTGAGTCTACTCAAGCAGACCCTTGCGTGAGAGTCCTTGTAATCTTTTTTATGCATTCTCTTTTTCAACAACTCCACGGCAAAATGGCTGCTATCAACAAAGGCTTTCTCAAACCGCGAGAAATTCAACCGTCCCATCACTTACGTCACTCAACGCCACTGACCAATCAGCGATTAGACTATCTCAGCGGTTTTGATCTGTAGCAGGCTCGCCTGTACCACAGCACAACCAGTCTATGGAGTATTACAACAAAAATTAATCCTCTTCGACCTTCTTCTATAAAATAATCTTTTTTCCCGACTTTTATAAGAGGATTTTCTGGGCGAGGTTTTAAACTGCCTGACCTACGGACAAAAGGGTGTGTATATAACTTGATTTCTGGCCGCTAAATCCTTCTATCAAGACAGCTAACATGCCGGGTCAAAACACTCTGATTAGGTTATATAATCGCCGCTTAAATAACATAACAGCTCTCTTACGATAAATAAATAATGAGACAAATAACATATGACAAAGTACATTTAACGAGCTTGTAAGAATGAATTTACAATTTATGGTTGGTGACCATAATCTAATTTCTCCTTCTACACGACATAAATTATTAACATGAAGGTCACGATGATCACCATACACCACGTTTCGTGATTTTATGTAAACTGCCTCGTTAACATCTGCATTCTTATACGATCTCGAGCTCTTTCTCTCAGTTAAGTTTGAACTACAGTGTATGCCTCTATGGTCCTGACTGGCTGACTGTGCTCTCAGACCCACTTTTCGCGTGGATTTATAAAGCTCGCGTGTAGCTTCGCTTCGAGGACGAAAAACACAGCCGCAAACTCGTTTTAAAGAAAGAGGCATTTTTCAAGTCAAGTCTTGTTTCAAGTCTAGAAGTGGCCGTGGGTAAAAGAATGGTATTTCATCATATGACATAAAGTAGGTGGGCAGTTACAGCCCCTACCTCCCCTACGTGCAATTTGATACGTTCAAATTCCACGGGTGTCGTGATTCTCCGCACTGGACTTCGATGACACTGAACAAGTCAGCAACAGAGACTGCGCGAGTGGATTTTTCATTCCATTGTCAGAGTGAAAGTCATGCCTTCCAGCCCTTTTGGCTTATTTGGCGTCGAAAGTGACGAGGAAAACGCGACTGAATTATATGAAAATGCTTCGAATTCATCTGAAAGCCCGCGATATCGACCATTACATGCCTCTCCCAACTCGACTTTCAGTGAGAGGTTAGAGATTGCAAGAAAACTTATTCCTTCGTATCCTGGCAGAGCAAAATTAGTGAAATCCAATCATGAGATGACTGGATTAAAGAGAAAAACAGATGAAGAAAACATCAGCGGTGGATTAGAAACTAGCAATTGTCCAATGGTTCGAGAGTTTCAGAACTTCCTCCGGGAACATGCCATCATCATGGAGTTGTAAGCGCTAACTTATCTTCATGTTGATATATTTTAGAAGCTTATAAAGAGATCTGTAGTGATGAAATTAGCGCTATATAAGTGTACATTGTTATTATTAACGTACCTTTACGTTCAGTTATCTCGCATTTTACTATATATCCTTGAAATATATTGGTCGCAATTGTTTTTTTGTTGTTGTTAACCTGTGTTTGATAATAATTACGGCAATGATATTTCACACTTCACGAAACCCAGCTAGATAGTAAACTTTAAATGACAAATTAAATGCCCATTATGTAGCCCCACCATTGAAACTCACGTCCTCAAAAATTCCCAACAATTAAAAGGGACAGTTCCAGGAAAATTTCGGAAGGGTTGGGGAGAGCTATCCAGGAAGCTTACCAGCTATATAGATACCTACAATCGGCGACAAAATAAGTTGAGACACTTCGCTCTAAACATCATCGTCAAAAGTGTTGGGAAGGTTGCCTTTTTTACCTCTTCTTTTCCTTCCTCCCCCCGCCCCTGGCCCAATGTTGATCAAAACGTTAATGTTTGTGCACGTAATTGTTCTGTTATATCCCAACATTGAACAGGGGGGACGGGGGATATTTAGCCAAAGAGAAAACTCTCTTTTTTCAGGATTAAAATGGACTACTGTTAAGTTGTACAGCCTTCCCAACTACTTTTGTCTGTGATTATTGTAGGCTTTTTTACGTTTTACTGACTTCAAAAGGGGGAAATGTAGCTTTTCCTCCCCCATCCCCTTCATGCAATGTTGTGCCGCTGTTTGAGCCACCTTTAGAAACAACAAACACCTCAACTTTGAATGGAGAGGACAAGGGAGGGGTGTGGATTCTTTTGTTCTCTGAAGTTTCCCTCTTTCAGTGCAATGTCTCAACAATTTTGTCACCGATTTTAGGCTATAATATTTTCACACTATGCCGGATAGCTCTTATGAAGGCAGGAAAATCCTACCTGGATACATCTAAGGCTTCTGTTTACGCATAAGAACAGTGATTTTGGCATGTTTGCTAAAACAGACGGAAACCACACCACCACCAAACCGGAACTGGAAGGCAAGGGGAAAGGGGGACGGTTCTTGGAATTGATGGAGGCGCAACCAATACATCAACCAATCATATATTGTAAGTCCATGCAACCCCCAATCCCCCCAAAAAATGGTCTGGTCTGACTGCCCCCATTATTATATGGCTGCATGGCTTTGTAAGCATTAAAGATGAACCATGAAAGTCATCTGTTTTCATTGCTTATGTGTTCTGGCAAGATCAAGCCTAGTCTTGCCCTGCACTCAGGATGTATGGCCCACTTTGTTCCTGCAAAAAGATTTTTTTTGTTTGGTGAAGCTTGGTCTCAGACTCATTCTTTATAATTTGTGAGAGTTTTAAAATGGACAGAGATCAACATAAGCCATGAATAGCTCTGCGCTTGTTCCTGGGTAATTTCATGTAGCATGCGTTTTGAATACATACTTTTTATTATATACTATATATATGTGAACAAACTTAATCATGAAATAACCATTCATAGGTTAATGAAGTTAAACTCTCTCCCATACTGTTTCACATTGCAGCAAGTATTTGAGTCAAAATCCTCTCAGTGGAGTCTATGCAGTACCCTCTCTAAACACATTACAAGGTCAGTTGAATATCGGGGACACTTACTTGCCGCTCAGCTGCTATTAGTTAAAAGAATGTCTCCTTGGCCTAGTGCAATGAGCCTTAATTAGAATCGAATCTGGCGCAAATCATGAAAAAACCAGTTCAGTGGCTTAGATTTTACTACACAGAGCTTATTATTTCATTTCAAACAAACCAAAGAAAATGTCAAATGAGAAGGACCAAACAACTTGCTATCTTATTGTTGTTGTTTTAGGTCTAGGAAAACAGTTAGATGTTAGTATGTGTCATGACAGGTTAGCTTTATCAAAAGAAAATATAAGTTCTTGAAGATAGGTGGTAGGGGGGGCATGAGTGGGAGGGGTGGGAAGAGACTGGAGGGGTTATTTGGAGTACTTGATATAGCTTTAATCAGACAAGTTAGTAGTTTTTTAACAAATCCTTAGAGATATGTGGGGGGCAGGCCAGGGGGGGACTGTGAATGTAGTGTCAGAATCTGAATCCATACTTAGATTCACCATTGTCAAATAAACAATATATGAATTTGTGTGCCTGCAGGAAGTATTCATACCAGCAAGCATGAGGTTGCCTTACAATTGCCATATAACATTTTGGTTGTTAAGGGTTTAGCTCAGTGCTTTCTTTTTTTAGTGTGAACAGTCTGACTGCAACTTCCAACAGATTATCATGACCTCCAGTATATAATGACACTTCTCTAAACCGGCTCCCTAGCTTTAGTCCCTGTCATTTTCCAGTCATTTTCTTTGACTTCCATTAAGATGGACTCCTTATATAAGCCCTGATGAGCAAGTCTCAGTGGTGTTCATCCCAGAGAGAGATAATCACTGGAGCCACAGCTTGCTTAACTTTGTCAGTTACTGTATTACTGTATTATTAAATTTAATAGCTTGATCAATTTTATCCTTAGTCTGGCATGGGATAATATTCATCAGAGGAGGACCTTACAGAAATGGAATCTTCAGGTTTATAGTTATTCTACAGGATGAGTAAGTAAAAAACAATGGATAAAAAAACTGGACATTGTGATATATCTCAGTTCTTAATTTTTGGCTATACATACAACGAGTGTTGTGTTTTTAAACCAGCAATTATACAGAGACAACGATAGACCAATTTTGATATATTAGAATTCACACTCCAAGGCTTAGGGGGAATAAAACAAAAGAAATCATCTTGTCAGGCTCAGTAATGAAAAATACATCTCTTTTTTTATTCTTCCCCAAGCTACGAAGCCAAGTACAAATTTTATCAAAAATTGGTCTTAAACAACTTGCTACTTGTTGTTGTTGTTGTTGTTATTTAACAGGTTACTGCTGTTAAATAACCTGCTGCTTGAAACTACATATTTTAAACAAAAACTTAATATTGAAAAAAATCAGCATAAAAAGCTTAAATATAATGCAAAGTTGTGTTACTGGCGTCTTTTCTAGTCTAATCAAGCCAGTCTTCATCTGCCTGAGAAACTAATTCATGCAGTTAATTTCAAGTGTATTTAGTAATTAACAATGCGGCCCCAACTGTTATGGTTGATTTTCAGTTTCCCTGATAGCAGACCTCTTCTCAAGTTTACTACACCAGTGTTTCATCCTCAAGTTCATCCTGTCAATTGGTAAGTGAGGAAGCAGTGGCTGATGACTTGAGATGGTTTCAGAAAGAGGAAGTGGCAAGTTGTTCCACTGTTGTGTAATTTATACGTGCATATGCACGTAAAATGTTTGTGCGTAAATAAAATAGAGACAATGTATGGAAAGCTGTGCGTAAACACAAGAGTTGAGCAGGTTCCACTGACTGTTATGTTTATGCGCATAACCTTCCATACATTGCCTATACATGCATGAACACACACATATGTGGACACACGTAAAAATTATATAACAGTTGAGCTACTTTTAGTCCCATTCCCCTTTTACCAGTTCATAGTCAAAAAGAGATATCATATATTTATTGATTACTGTTAACTCTGGGATCAGTTCACTCCCCTAAACAGGCCCATTTAACCTGTTCACACCTGAAGAGGATTTTTTTAAGAATGACAAATTTAAAAACCCTTGTCTTCGTAAATTTTATCAGGTTCATTACCTGACAGTTCAAGGAGTAGGACTAATTGAAGTAAGCATCAGCTGCTGTTGAGTTGATAAAGTAGATTCAGAGCAAGGTAAATAACGTGAGCTTTCCAAATTTTCACTCATTTTTTTGTACATTTTTCAGGGTTCTGAACCTAGATGTTTCTTTTCCACAATGGGAAAAAGGAAAAAACAATATATGGTGAGTGGCAAAACTGTATTACGGAATCTTTGGTACACATGTCAGTATAAAAAATCGTACTTTGGTCAATTAATAACTTCACAAACTTTTAACTTGATAATAGGTCATTTACATGATGGTGCCATTTTACTATGCACTTTTTAAAATTATACCAGTATCCATTTCACTTTTCTCTCTTTTTTAATAATTAAAAAATGCCCTTGAGTAAATGGCCATTCAGTTCCTTCTATTCTACTAAATTAAGGATAATTCAATCCCCACCATAGTGCCAAAGGAGGGATAATTCATTCCCCATTAAATATACTGCTAAAGGAAAGAGGGGGTGGCGAATGGTAAAATCCGAGACTCGCCGAGACGCCGAGACCCTAGTTAGAAATCCGAGTCCGAGACTCTTTGGTAAAAAGTTTCGAGACTCAAAAAAAGTAAAAACAAACCATGCAAAAACGAGACTTCGAGACTTATCAAAAACGCTTCCGAGATTTCAAGATCCTATTAAAATTTTCCGTGACCCACGTTTTTCGAGGTACCATTCGCCACCCCAGAAAGATATTTTAGTTCCTATTATACTACTAGGGAAGAATAATTTAGTCCCTACTATACCACTAAGGGAAGGAGAGTTTAGCCCTTACTATACTGCTAAAGCGATGATAATTCAGTCTATACTATACTGCTAAAAGAAGGGTAATTCAGTCCCTGCTATACTGCTAAAGGAAGGGTAATTCAGTCTCCACTTATATACTGCTAAAGGAAGGATAATATAGTCCCTATTATACTACTAAGGGAAAGACAATTTAGTCCCTACTATACTGCTAAAGGAAGGATAATTCAGTCTCCTAAATATACTGCTAAAGAAAGGATAATTTAGTCCCTACTATACTACTAAAGAAAGGATAATGTAGTTCCTACGATACTTCTAAAGGAAGGATATTTCAGTCCCCACTAAACTGCTAAAGGAAGGATAGTTCAGTCCCCACTTAACTGCTAAAGGAAGGATAATTCAGTCCCCACTAAACTGCTAAAGGAAGGATATTTCAGTCCCCACTAAACTGCTAAAGCAAGGATAATTCAGTCTCCACTAAATATACCGCTAAAGGAAGGATAATTTAGTCCCTATTATACTACTAGGGAAGGATAATTTAGTCCCAAAGGAAGGATATTTCAGTCCCTACTATACTGCGAAAGGAAAGATAATTCATTCCCTCTTATACTGCTAAAGAAAGGATAATGTAGTTCCTACGATACTTCTAAAGGAAGGATATTTCAGTCCCCACTAAACTGCTAAAGCAAGGATATTTCAGTCCCCACTAAACTGCTAAAGCAAGGATATTTCAGTCCCCACAAAACTGCTAAAGGAAGGATATTTCAGTCCCCACTAAACTGCTGAAGGAAGGATAGTTCAGTCCCCACTAAACTGCTAAAGGAAGGATAATTCAGTCCCCACTAAACTGCTAAAGGAAGGATATTTCAGTCCCCACTAAACTGCTAAAGGAAGGATATTTCAGTCCCCACTAAACTGCTAAAGCAAGGATATTTCAGTCCCCACTAAACTGCTAAAGCAAGGATATTTCAGTCCCCACTAAACTGCTAAAGGAAGGATAATTTAGTCCCTACTATACTGCTAAAGGAAGGATAATTCAGTCTCCACTAAATATACCGCTAAAGGAAGGATAATTTAGTCCCTATTATACCACTAAAGAAGGATAATTTAGTCCCTATTATACTACTAGGGAAGGATAATTTAGTCCCAAAGGAAGGATATTTCAGTCCCTACTATACTGCGAAAGGAAAGATAATTCATTCCCTCTTATACTGCTAAAGAAAGGATAATGTAGTTCCTACGATACTTCTAAAGGAAGGATATTTCAGTCCCCACTAAACTGCTAAAGGAAGGATAATTCAGTCCCCTCTTCTGTGCTTAAGGAAAGGTTATTCACTCCTCATCATTGTGCTGTAGTAAGTACTGTTTAGTCCCTACTATACTGCTTGCGGAAGGATCATTCCTTTTTAACTGAACTAGAAAGGGAAGAATAATTCCGACCAGACACATGCCAAGGAGAGATGATCTAGACCGTACGGCTAAAGGAGGAATATTTTAATCCCGACAATACGGTTAAAGAAAAGGTCTCCTGAGGTACGCAGCTGCTTGAAACAGATTTTCTCTTTCAGGCAAGTCCTTAAATTTTTGAAGAGTTGCTTTTATAACGTGGACACATGGGGAGGAACAAATGAAGCTGCTATCGATACGTAAGGGTTTCTAATCTCCTGTTAGGAATAGAGTGATATTTCCCATCTGACAGGTGAAGACTTCAGAGCGACTGTTCTAGACACTTCATAAACAGATGTATGGTAGTGTGATCCTCTATGACCTATTCCTGATACTCGTGGCTGAAAGTGTCATCTTATTAAAGCTCTACAAGAATAATTAGACATTTGATCATTTTTGCCAGGGCCCTTTAATTTTAACCTTGAACGTTTAAAGTAGCGTATGTTAGCCCACACCATCGGTGGGTATATCGCCCAGGTGTCGGTCAAGTGTCAGCAGAGTGACAGGCAAGTATCTGGTGCACCGAATCGGCCTAAAGCGTGAATATATGTATACACTGTATATAAAGTGCACATTACAGGGCGCTCCAACGACCTTCCATATGTAACACACATTCTTAATTGATCGAGGATCTTGGTGATAAGAAGAAAAAGATGGCGAAGGTTTTTAAATCATTGTGTTTAGAATTCACACAGATATCGAGAAATTCAAAGATGAAGCAGAACTATGCGCAGCTGATTCAGTCAGATTGTTTGATGATGAACTTAGTCAAGGCAGAAGCTCTGGTATGTTGGTAATTTAAAATATTTTTTAGTTAAGCTCTGCAACAATTATTTACTTTCCTCCACAAAAAATAGACTGCTTCATTTTTACAGTCCATACGGGAGACCTGGCCCCCGTTCTTCAAAAGGTGGATTACGCTCTCCGCTGGATAAATCTCTATCCAGTGTTGTGGATAGCGCAATTGGTTTTCGTAATACGTATTCGCTAGACGGTGAGTTGTAAGATGGATAGCGCTATCCAGCGTTTGAACAATCCAGCCCTGCAGTACCAATCTAACTATGCTGTCACAAAACCCTGCGGTGTAACGAGGTCCTGACAGGGTAAACTCCGACAAGCGACAAGGCCCAAAAAGTAGCGACAGCGCGTAAAATGAAATCACGACAAGAGACAACCTCCCTCGGCAGTGACGGCAAAGCCGACAATAAGCGACAAGCATTTATAAACACCGACACGAGACGTTTTAAAATTCAGACGGGCGACATGGGACCCCCCCCCCCCCCGGCAGGGCCTCTGTAACCGTTTAATTAAACCTCGTAGCCAGTGCTATCAAATGATACTATTTCACAAAATGTAATTTGAAATTTCCCTAGAATTCTCTCATTGGCCTTTATATTCGGAAGAGCAAGAGCTTATTTGCAGAAATCTACCTTACTAGACTGAGAGGAGCGGAGACGAAAGCTCTCATGTTTGTTCGTATCGCATAGGCGACCCCAAATGTAGGCTTAGTTTTTTGTTGGTTCGATCTCTTCTGGTACTCTTGAGTTTGCCCAGCTCGAAGTCTGGTAGTTTTATCATTCTGAATGAGTAAAATTTATTATTTTTTCCATGTTCAACAGATGACGATGGAAATGTCCTCAGCCAGAAGAATCTCAGCGACGTAGCATTTAGAGAAGGGAAGAGAATGATGTTAGCTGGGGTAAGAATAGGACGCGTTAGGTCAATTTAGAGAGTGCCCTTTTGGGAAAAATCCGAATGTGGGTTAAATATAAGCGCTAGCCTGAATCTCATAAAACATAAATTAGATAAAGGATCTTTTCCGTAGCAACAGAAGTATTACATTTTGCGCCTGCGGCCACGGAATTGTTCGCAACAAATTTGAAATAATCATGATGGACTAGTCGAGTTGGCGATGAACTTGAAGGTCTGAAGTGCATTTCTGTAATACGTCGACAATAAAATGCCCAATTCAAATCCAGGGTGTCAGCATTCATCATGAGTTTGGATTTTAAGGGTTATGCGTCCTTTTCTCGATTCTTGTAAATAGACGGAAAGTTTTTTAGGGCAAAAGATTTCTTGCAAAGAATTCATTAAGAATCCCAATCTAGCCTTCGTGTGAGACCTTCGGTCGTAAGCGACCACTATCAGTAAAGTGAACCCCTGTCCCTAGGCCTCATTATTCCGCGCGTTCAATGCGTTTCGGGTCACGTGGTCTGATACGGCACCGAGATGCATTGACCGAGAAGGCCTAGGAAAACGTCTTACGGGGACTAGGCAAAAAATGCCCCTAATCAAAGCCCGATAGTTGGAACCTGGCATCTCTTAAACGACCACCTCGTAAGGAACCGCGACCACTCTTCAGGGTTTCCATTGTTCTTAACCTTTTGTAAGTTACCACTTAACGCAAGGTCTGATCTTTATGTTCGCTGTATGTGAAGTGCTATTCAGAGAACAGGAACAACATACAACATACCAGTAGATACCTAGGCTAAAAAATTACTGCCTGTTTCTAAGTATGCATATTCGTTCAGTGTTTTTGAGGGAGCCCGTGTTCCATCTGTGTTATTGATATTGTTTGGTGTATTATATTACATTACCAGGAATTACCTTCATGGATGCCATAAACTTAAGGTTGGGACACACCAAGAGTCATGTTTCAGGGACAAGTCTCTCAGTGCGCAACACAAATTTGGGGGCAAAGTTGTCCCCGCGACATGTGGCATTAGATTCAACTTCAGGAGGTCAAGAAGTATGTTGAGGATACAAAATGTTCCGAGGACCCCATACACCTTCGTGTTTTCTCCCCGTTGTGCAACATGTCCCTGCAGTGGAATCGGAATAGTTGAGCCAACCAGAGACAACGAACAGAATTCTTTGTGATCATGCATTGGGAAGGAAGACAAGCTAAATCATTTCCCGCGACATGTTCGTATTTGTGAGACATTGTGACTTTGGCCATGGCCTGCTACATTTGTCTGTTACACATCCCTATTACACGCCAGTTCGTTTTACTGCACGTGATTGTGTGCCTATTGCATATGTCTGCTAGACATTCCTGTGTGTACCGCAGATTTTATCATAGTTGCACGTAGCTGCAGAAACTCCTTGCAGCCTTTATCCCCAGGTCTCCCTACCTTTGACCTTAAATTTACACCTAAATTATAAACAACGGAAAAATCGACGGGCCTGGCGCTCGTGGACTTACAGTATTTAATATATCATTCAAATTTAAGCTACATAAAGATAATATATATATTTTTTTATTTGAATTGCTATTGAAATTGTGTATTTTAATAAAATAGCTGTTGTCTCATGAACCTAAACAACTGTTCACATTACGGGATGAGTATTATTGGTACTGTGAGCACGGTAGTCTTTGTGGGCACTGTAATCATTGTGGGTACCGTGGTCATATGGGTACCATGGCAACTATAGAACTATAGTCATCTTAGGCACCGTGGGTTCTGTGGACATTGCTGACACAGTATTGTTAACATCATGGTCATGTCCAGAGATGCACGCAATGGCGAAAATGGCGTACTTGACAGAAATGGCGATTAATCGCCAAATTGTGAACAAAAATTCAAATGAGATGGCAAAGGGGCCCTTTTGAAGGTGGCGATTTTGGCGAAAATGGCAATTAATCGCCCAAATCGCCAAATTGTAATCAAATCTTCCAATGACATGGCAAAGGGCCCCTTTTGAACATGGCGATTTTGGCGAAAATAGCGTATTTGGCAGAAACGGCGATTATTCGCCAACGCCACTCTTCAAGGGGCCACTTTTGCCATCTAATTTGTATCGCCAGCCCTCTCAGTGTCGATTTTTCGCCATCCAAATTTGCCATTTTTGCCAAAATCGCCAATTTCGCCAAAATCGCCACTCTCCAAGGGGCCACTTTTGGCATCCAATTTAAATCGCCAGCCTTCTGGCGAATTTTCGCCATTGCATGCATTTCTGGACATAAGTGTTTCAGCCCGCTCGAACCTAGGCTCAGTCCCCAGAAAATCCTTAAATAACAATGATCGAGACCAGGTTTTATGAGCCCGCGAGACTCAGCACCTCACCCAAACCCTTGTTTGCAATAAAACCGCTGGACGCCGACCTGGTTGAGGTCATTGTTATCTAAGGTCTTCCCAGTCTCCAGCCTTGGGTTTCTCGATGCGTCCGCGGTCTCCCCCACCAGGAGTACCGCGGGCGCATCGAGACACCCGAGGCTGGAGACTGAGCCTAGTTCTAACCATGCACGAATACACATGTTGGGAACCGGGTTAAATCTACTAAAAACTATTCAATGCATCGCTACTTCATTTTATTTCAAACACAAGATAAAAATTGCTTCTTTATAAGTCAATAATACGAAGAATTCAGGTAATAAATTAGAATCTTTATAAATCAGAACTCCGAATTGGCCGAATATAATACACTGGTTCGGTGTTCTCTTAGGTTGGTCATATAGTTATACTCTTCATCTCGTCTTTCATTAGATTGTATTTAGGGGCTTAGAGTGGTTTTCGTTTGAGTGTCGTAAAACCAAAACCAAAGTAATTACTCTGGCCAATCACATAGGACACAGACAATACATTGAACCAATCAAAACTCGGAGTAATTACATGTGGCTGACGCAAAGCGCGGGAAAATGCATGCGAGCGCGTCACAATTGGCTTTGGTCTTACTTCTGATTGGATGAAAAGGTGGCGCGAATCTTTTAAGCCAATCGCATCGTGTAGAAAGTGCAAAACCAAGTACTTTTCGACACTCAAATGAAAACCGCTCTATCACCAAAAGAGCTTTTGTGATTCCGTTAAAGGTCGTCCCGATCACCAAATGTCCGTTTTTTCATTTCGCCTGCTTTGTTCATAAGGTGTCCATAACAACTCTTGCAAACTAGCACGGTCTCTTCGTAAGCTGCAGGAGCTGTTAATAAACAAGAGAAAGGAAAAACTGACATTTAATACGACCACAAAGCTGCAAGAGTGCCTTCTTTGCTCAGAGAATCCTGTATAGCCAAGTGACATACCTAGGTGAAATACACGATTATACTACCTTACAAAACGTTCGTCGTTTTTAAAGCACCTTGGTCTCACCGTTGGCTTGAATAAGACTAAAGCTACGGTAAAATGGGCAAAAAAACGTGCAACTTGTTTTGCAAAATTGCTGCAGAACTGGATGAAAAGCGAATCAAACCTGTCTTGAAACAAATAAGGTCGTTGCTGGTTGCCAAAGGTTGCTGCAGAAAGTAGAGAGTAGATCTGCAACAACCTCATTTGTTGCAAGACAGATTTGATGTGGGCGGTAAAACGCGCAACATCGCTATACAACTCCTTTTGCGGGAATGCTGCAAAACAAGTTGCACGTTTTTGTTGCCTGTTGTACCGCAGCTTAAGGAAATGTTTCATCCAGAACGTAATGAGGGGTGGGATCCAGGAAGCCATCCTGAGTTAAGTACTGTCGCATAGCAGATAAATATTATATTAGACTTTGACTTTTGTGCACATACATCAGAACACAGACACCATGAACAAAGATGTCGGAATCAAAGGCTAAATCCCCCACACGCATGAGGAGGAATGGGAAGAACCTTTTACCTAGTACAGAAAATAGAGGTCACTCATGTGGACGTGTAGGAGTAGCGCTTCTATATTCTTATCAGTGTTTTGCAAATAAAATAGGAATGTTTATATACTGAACCTGTAGCGCCAAACACAGCTCTTTTCACACGTTTCGAGCAGCAACGAGAACAAAAGCTGTCTCCACAATGTCGGCAGTATTGCTTTGAATGAAAAAA
>OZ037996.1:13512131-13539631 GCA_964035705.1 Porites rus
TTCCAGGAAATAACACTAATATGAATGATGTCACTAAAAGAGCAAACAGACACCTGAAAAACAGAACAAAAGGACTTATGAGATCTATCATCATGAACAGAGACCAGAACAGAAAATCTAATTTGCAAGTCATTAGTGGAGACCACTTTTATTACTGGGAACATAACACAGTAGGTTCCAAGGATTTCTAAGTTTTCTTTAATCACTGTTTTGGTTGGTTAGAGCGGTTTTCATTTGAGTGTCGAAAAGTAATTGGTTTTGCACTTTCTACACGATGCGATTGGCTTAAAAGATTCGCGCCACCTTTTCATCCAATCAGAAGTAACACCAAAGCCAATTGTGACGCGCTCGCATGCATTTTCCCGCGCTTTGCGTCAGCCACATGTAATTACTTCGAGTTTTGATTGGTTCAATGTATTGTCTGTGTCCTATGTGATTGGCCAGAGTAATTACTTTGGTTTTGGTTTTACGACACTCAAACGAAAACCACTTAAAAAAATCATAAGAAAGAGAAACTGCTCCGATCTCCGATGCCTATTGAACACCCTGTTCATTGAAGGTGAAGAACTGTCACTTTAAAGGGGGTACTAATTTTTAATATTTCTACAAATTAGAGAGAGAACAATGGGCAGAGGGCGTTGGCTTGGATATGTGACTTTCACTTAAGTTATTTCTGGAGGTTGTATAATTAAATGGAAGACTAATTCCTGGGGCCTCCACATATTTAATTGATTGTTTGAAATTTCATGAAGTCCATGGACAACTGCCTCAAAGCAAACAATGCAGACTATTGTAATGGACATACCAAGAGTGCATAATGTCCACTTATTCTCTCTTGACAACACTGAATAAAAGTTTGTAGACCTCTCCAGAACCCAACTTCTGACTAACTTTAAGTGATTAACTTGTCTAAAACAAAACAGCCCCAAGGCCTAAACTGGGCATTTTGCTCTCTGTCCCATTGTTCTCTCTTGCTATCAACCCTTTAAGCCCCAGTATCCACATACAAATTCTCCAAACTGGTCATTATACATTTCCATAAAGAATAAGTTGAGAGAATTTGACAAAAGATCAAAGCATTTTGCCTTAAGTGATCATTTTACCCACTCTCATAACCTGTTATCTTGATTGTGTATTGATATTGTTATTGATATTGGGACTTAAAGGGTTAAGCAATAACATGTCACTTTCACGAGAAGTAAAATCTACAGCAAGAAAAAGGATCAAATGCCAATGTCAATATGCCACAGACCATTTCTGCTGAAATGAACACAACCCAATGAAGAACTTTACTCAAAGAGCAAACTAAACTTTATCAGCAGGCCCCAGTTGTTCAAGACGTGGACACCACTATCCACTGGATAAAAGTCTATCCATTGAATAGTGCAGTTGGTTTCCCTAATACTTGCCCACTGGAAAGTGATTTATCCGGTGGATAGCTCTATAAAGGCTAGATTACCAGCTGCTGTTCAGGAAATGAACCTGTGCTCCTTTTCAGTTCCAGCCGGGAGAACAGAGAGAACAGCAGAAGTCAAGCTTAAGGTCTATCCAACATTTTAAAAACTGGCACCAGAACTGGCAAGTTGCGCATTCAAAGCAATAAATCGCAAACTCAAAATGACACTCCAGCTTGCCAGTTCTGGTGCCAGTTGTTAAAATGTTAGATATAAGAGCTTAAGCTCAACTTCTGCTGTTCTCTCTGTTCTCCCGGCTGAAACTGAAAAGTATTTCACAATCCTTAAAATCTACATTCCTCTGTCCGGGTCCAAGAAATGACTTACATCTTTGAATGATAACTATCTTCCCACTTGCAAATCCTGTCATTAATGAAAACATTTATTAGAGACTTAGATAAATTAATAACAACAAAAATTCTTTACTCAAGACCTTAATCAACCCAAGCCATGATAACTTCGGCAAAAGGTTACAAAGCTGGTGTTGCAAATGGATCTGTTGCATATTATGGCCATGGGGTTGTGGAATCCTGGATATCAGTTTTAAAATGCCATCCCATTTCTCTATCAGAAGCACTTAATTTCAATCCCACTTATCTGTTTAAAATCAGTTAGTTGTAACATACAATAAATTATTATTTAGTTTTCTGTTTTCAAGCAAAAAGCACGTAATATAAAAATAATATTATCCTAACATGTAAGAGTGAAGTGGCAAAACCATACCTATAAAATTGGTCAAGGTATTTACAAAAGCGGTCTTCATAGCTTTGAATCTGAACACAGCTGTAAAGTATTAAGGCACAATGCAAATTTCAAAGTAATGCATCTAACTACAACTGCTAAAACATAGTGAGGGTTATGTATTATTTTAATTGTCACCGAAGGAAAACATTTCAGTCAGCCCTTTAAAACTAGCAATATTACTGAAGGAGTTTGTTAAAAACAATCATTTAGTAACTACCTATATCTCCAGGTAACATAGCAGTAACTTGTAGTGCACTGGTGTTAAATCATGTCCAACAGAGAGACGAGTCTCTCTTAAAAATTCAGTCATTATAAGGAATAGACCTTTCTCCTTTGAATATTTTATTGCCCCACCGTAGAGAATGTGATGATATTCAAGGCTGGAGTATTCTATTTTAAAATGGATAAGTCCATCCTCTGCCTCGTCCACACAGGAAAAAATAACGGATTCCCATTTTTGGATATTTTAGGGTATTTAAAGAAATTTACCCATAAAAATCCCAAATTTGGCAAAGTGAGACAAGTCCCAACTAGGGAATTCCCAACCAAGTTCCCTGATTGGGACTTGTCTCACTCTTCCAAATTTGGGATTTTTGTGGGTATAATTTCTTTAAATATCCCAAAATATCCAAAAATGGGAATCTGTTATTTTTCCAGTGCCCCAGCCGCTCGCAAGCACTTTTTGGGGGATATTTGAGTTAATTATTCAGGAAAGCGTTCTGCACTTGTTCCCATCATCACCCTCTTGTGCTTACTGCCTTTCTAACTTACATGCACTCTTTATTTCAAACAAGGGACAGAATCAAATCTCCAGATCAATATATTGATCCATCAATATTATTATTTATTATATAGACACGAGTGTTTTACTGGAAAATATACCACTTGTAAAATTCATAAAAACTACATCCTGGACCCAAGTGGTTTATTTTACATAATCTCACACATAATTTTATCGATGATGTAATTTCGGTCATTTCCCCCTATTATTTTATCGATGTCGTTTTGTCTATATAATAAAAAGAACATTACACAGTGGCTTGAAGATATGAATTTTATTTTCTCGTGGCAAAAGCAATATTTTACTCACTCACGGTTTTGCCATTCGAAAATAACATTCATATCTTTGCGCCACCATGTAATACCCTCGATATAGTAACAAAACAACAAGCAAATAAGTTCTATATACGGTTAATGTAACTGCATCTTACATGTCGATAAATGCATGTAGGTCTTTGTGAGCTTGTTTCTTAGCTGCTTGTTTTAGTTCCTTGCAAGTGAGAGACAAAAAATTGATTTCAGTACTGCTTGTGAGCAATTTAACAGATTGTTGAAATGCACCTGCTAAATATTGAAGGGACAAAAATCATTTGCCTTTTCAGCATCTTCCCAAAGGATGTTTGTGGAACATGCAAGTACTTTTGATTCAACTATAACTTACATGTACATGTATTATATGTTGCATGCATTACGAGTCTAGATACATACACAGACTGCATGTTTACAGGTAGCCACATATGTGGCACATTTCTTGACAGACTTGAAGAGGTTGTGGTTCTGGTTTTGTTTAACCACCACTGCAACCAGGCAATTTTAAGGCACAACGCTTAGGACTGCAAATACCAACCCTAAATATATCCATGTGGGCTATGTTGTCTTTATACTTTACAAAAACTTAACAGACAGGTCTTAGGGTTTTTAGTAAGTTCCTGAGAAGACTATGTTTGCAGATGTCATTACAAAGGCAGCACTTTATTCTCAGTTGATTAAAGACACAGAAATGTTGGTCCAGCCGGGGTTTGAACCTGTAAACTCCCACTCGTGATCAACACACCAGTGCTCACTACCAAGCAGTGGTAAAATGGAATTGTTTGGCTGGTGTGGACAGTATTTTTTTTCCCTGAATCAATTCTACATGCTAACAAGCAAATACGTTTAAAATATCCTCCACTATAAGCCCAATTTTCTTTATAGGCTTGTTACATGTCAACGGTACTTACCAAACTTGCATAATCATTTTCTTTTCTCTTGACCAAGTTTCTAATTCTTGCGTTTACAGCACCTCTTGAGTTTTTAGATCCCAACCTTTTCACAGCAGCCAAAGAAAGTATGACAATAGAGTATAACAGTGGAAATAGAAGAAGATACACTGCAAAATTAAGAATGAAACAACATCAAGTTACCAGTAATGTTTAGACACTGAGCCCAAAGTAACATTTTGATGTGATTTAATAGTTTTGTAGTAAATGGCTTGATATGATTGTAAAATATAAAGGTTCGTTTTTAACTACGTACATGTAGGTATGTAACCAGTATGCACCATCAGAGGAGACAGTAATAATATTGATCTAAATCCCCCAGGGAAGGCAAGTAACAGGAATTCCAAAGAATGGTTCTAGCAATTATCCTGGATTAACTGTAAACAGAGCATTTGTGTTGCCATGGTAATAAACCCTAAATTTGTGCTAACAACAGTCTTTCAAAAAACCTGACAGTTTAACTCCATGGGATTATTTACCTGGATATCTGATAGATAAATAAACGGAACCAGTCATTACCACCACACTGAGCCTTGGGGACTGCCACCTTGAAAAAAGGTAAAAAAAATTTTTTTGAACATTTTAATATCAATAAAGAGCTTATGACAGCAGGGATGCATATTTTAAATGAAACTTGGACATTTGAATATCAATATGTTTGTAGGTAAACAGAGATCCTCCCTATAAACAATAATTTTTCATAGATATTTACATCCACACTAATTTCCTAAACTAAATTTTGCCACACTGTCTACCCAAGGGTAATTGGTCAAGGCTGGTTTTCACTCGCAATGCAGTCTGATTTGAAGACAACCGATTTGGAGACTGCATAATCAGAAGCACAGTGTGTTATGATCTAGTGAAAACAGTACTCCAGTTCTGCTCACAACTCTATCACTTACAATTTAGTGAAAACCAGACTGTTGGACACCTAAGCAGAAGCAGAAGAACAAAACCAAAGACAATGCATGGGAATGAGAATTATGATTACTGTAAATGATCTAAAAATGTTAAGTTTGTATTAGATGCCCCTCTTTAATAAATGCCCCAGTCTAATAGATGCCCCTCCCCCCCAGACAATTACTCCACAAACTAGCAAATAGCAAAAAGGAGTGCAATAATCATTCAATTCATGCAGTTTCTTTCTTTATTAAAAAGGGTTTGCACGTTGCACTTTGTTCAATATCAAAGTTCAAAGTAAGGACAGGCTAACAATCACAACACCATGACCCTAACATCAAAGTTGAGATTTAAAAGAGCAAATGGATCTCTAGATGACCTAGATGTATCAATAGATGGACTGGATGTTCTGCTATTTATAAACTCTCTTCACATTTTTGCCGGGATCAAATTTATTTTTTGAGCTTGTTACAGCTAGGTATGAGAATGAACATCTCTCTATTTTACATGCCTTTTAACTATTGAACACCCTGCAAGCAGAGGTTTCTCTTTTGCATGGCTTTTAGTGTTTATGGGCGTCAACAAACCAATTATGCCACAGACAAGCCACGTGAATGACTTTGTAAATGCTAAAAGCCATGTAAGAGAAAAACCTCTGCTTGCAGGGTAACTATTAAATGCCCACAGAATTAAATAATACACCAGGCATCTACTGGTGCATTTACAATTTTTTTTTTCTGCTTTTGCTTCTTAGCCTGTGTAAAACTATCTCCTCTCGTTTAATGAAAAATCAGAGATAGAGAGACTCTATTCCCCATTTTTTTGAGGAGAGGAAGCCGATGACAAAGGCAATCGTTTTCAAGTCTAACAATCTAGGTTTTTATGACATCACAAGCAACAGAGTCATGAAAAAAAGGAAACCGTTTGATTGTTACGATTCAGATTCTAGATTCCTATGCAGGTATTTTGAGGGAAGTAATTTTCCATTGCAACCTGAAAGGAAAATACTCTAAAACTGACTTTGTGGAAGGCTACTCCGATTCAGGCGAGTTTATATGACTCCACTTACGACTCCGATTTTCAGCTGATTTTTCAATCCCATTCTGTCACCACTGTAAACTGTAGTCATGAACAGTGCTAGATAACGAAATATAGTCACGTGCGAATACTTCCAGCTAATAAGGAAATATTATTTACGGAATAAAGTATCTGTTTAGAACGCAACTTCAAGGCTTTTCATTTTGCTTACTGAGGTGATAGTACGTATTAAAACAGCTGGCTGACAAACCTGGTTATGAAATTGAAACTTTCATGACATTTTACAAATGGTTCAGTCAGCTGAAAAAATTTTCTGTGACACAGCACAAATCTTCCAATATCAAATCTCACAACAACTCCACTTTCTTGTTCATTGATGAGGTCGCTATCTCCATTCGATTTGGTATCTTCGGGTTCATCTATTGTTGACTCTTCCATGCTTTCTGGAGCTATCTGCATGTTTTATTTGGCGTAAGCGTAACATGAAAGAATAACCCGTGTTTTGGTGCTTAGTGACCGCGCTTTGATCATTGTCGCCCAGGGCCCTGGGGCCCGTTTCTCGAAAGTCCCGATAATTAACGGGCCCGGTAAGCTGTCTCCGTTTACATTAAAGACCGAGGTTTCAATAGTTTTGCATCTAACACGATAAAACTGTCAGTTAATGAAACAAAATGGAGTAGTTTGCTAGCCAGGACCCGCGCTCTTATTCTTTATATTTCGATTTGAATATTTGATTTCGGGCCCGTTAAGTTACCGGGACTTTCGAGAAACGGGCCCCAGGGCCCCGTTTCTCGAAAGTCCCGATATCTTTTCGGGCCCGAAATAAAATATTCAAATCGAAATATATAAAGAATGAAAGCGCGGGTCCTGGCTAGCAAACTACTCCATTTTTTTTTGACTAACTGATAGTTTTATCACGTTCGATGCAAAAATACTGTAACCTCTATCTTGCATGTAAACAGCAACAGCTTTACGGGCCCGTTAATTATCGGGACTTTCGAGAAACGGGCCCCAGGGCGGTTCCTCGAAAGAAGGCCAGGTTTCTTGTCGAAGAACATGCAACGCGAGCTTAAAAAATACTGTTGGGCCTTTACTTCGAGATATGGTAACGATATAACACAAAATGTTACTCTAAAACAATACATAGGAGGGTAAAATTGAAAAAACGAAACAAAATTTTAATCCTGGATTAACGCTAATAGTCCTTTTAGGAACCGGGCCCAGGGGCCGATTGGTGCTTATCCCGGCCGGGATAAGCACCAATAAGCAAAACCGAAATATCAGAAGTCGCCTTTACATTGCCGTTTTCTTCATTTGTTATAATTAAGTCAATAAGTTTCCAAGTTTGTGGAGTTTGCTTGCCGATAACAGATTGTATTCTTTAGAGATTTCAAAGGGAAAATTGTTGTTGCTTTAGATATCTTGTACAAGTCGTAACTGTTCGTTAGTAGGATGGCTAAAATGTGTGCAATCCCACAATTAGTTTCGGCTCCATTATATCCTATACCAAATGTAAAACATGTCAGGAGGAGCCACCTACAATGCAAGCACGCGCAGTTACTGACAAGGAGTGTGAATAGGAAAACAGTCCAAAAAAAACGTAATATGTTTTGGTGCTTCTTTGGAAAATCAGTGTCTTTAGTACCTAAATGAAGTGCAAGTGTCAGTAATCGCCAGAGAAAAACTCCACCCCATTTACATCAGAACCAACGCGTTAATTGTGCATTTTGTTTTAGAGCAATCTTGCAAATATCTGAGCACTGTAAGAAACTCGGTGATTCACGCTGAATTTCTATTCAATTTGGCATTGTGAAGTTCAACACCCTTTAATGTTTTTACACACATATGTACAAATATCAGCGATAATTCGGCATTAAAAAACTGGCTATATCACACATTTCCCGGAAGCCCTTTCTTGCAAACGTTTAGGCTGTACTAGAACGAAATATGAAGGCTGCTCCATTTAAAAGGTATTCAGTTGCTTTTGGCAAAGAGGGGTATTTCTCAACCACAGCAAGTTACTCTCCGCAATGGCAAAGCTTCTCAGTATATTAACTTAAGTAACTGAAACTAAATTGAAATATAAGCGCGCCAAATTTCAGGATATTCAGGGCAATCGCAGACACGCGCGGGATTACTGTTTATTAAAACTGAGTTTAATCAAATTTTTCCTGGTCCACATTCTCTCTTTCGTGCTGTATTTGATCTGCGTGTCCAGCATACAAATGCTCCTTTCTCCACTTTATTCTCCTGTTCTGAAACCAAATCTTGACTTGGGTCTCTGACAAGTTTAACTCTCGCGCGAGGCGTTCTCTTTCAGTGCCGACCAAATACTGTTGCCTGTCGAAAGCTGACTCCAGTCTTTTCAGTTGATCAGAGGTGAATATGGTTCGCTTGCGACGTTTCTTTGCTTCTGGTTTTTCCCTTAGTCCCACGGTAAGACTGCCTGTGAAAAGCATAAAAGATGGGGAGTTGAGTCGATTTAGGGATAAACGCTAAGACTGAAACTTAAATTTCAAGAGAGCAAGCAAAAACAGCAAGCGCGAGCGAAATCACGCGTGTGAAGTGTCACCTGTGCACGGTCTGAGATAAGTAACGGACTACGACGATGATTCGTAGAGCAACCACCGTGATAAATATCGTCATTTATTTACTATCATGCCCGTATGTTTTGAACATATTGAACGTCAATTATCTTCCGGACTAAACGACTGATCAAATTTGCTAGTATTTCAGTATAACTTGAACATTACCGCTATACATCGGAAATTGTTTTCTTGAAAGTTAAACAAATTTAATAAAAAGATTACCGCCCTCTTACTACGGTTTATGTAGTGTATATTTAAGAATGATTAGATATTAATTTGCGTTCTACAACTTCGATTATCTATTCAATTGTCTTGTTTTCACAATGTAGTCAAGTGAATTTATTTCTTTGAAAGCACTTTATTGAATCCATGAATCGAATGTTCATAAGTTGTGTTACTTGCCCTACACTGACTTATTTTGCGGCAGTTAACCTGGCGTGCCATGAATTTTTAGCTAAGAAAAAATGCCAATGATTACACAAAAACCTAAAACTGGCCTCAAAATTGATTTCGCCGCTTTTAAACCTAATAAAACTGTAGCTTTGCACGTTCTATTTGAACTTTAAAACAAAAAGCTTTCCTACAAAAAAGTGACTTTATTGCGCTAAAAAGTCTTATTATTGAATCGACCCTCTAAAACAAGAGTATTTAGGTTATATCTTGTCTTGATAAGCAGATAGTCGTTTTGTTACGTAGTCTAAATCAGTCTTCTATGATCTCTTTTGATCAAACACGAATAAATTAACGAACAATTACTTTTGATTATGTTTGAAAAAAATGTACAAAAAACAATAACCCGTAAAATAATGTTCAAACACCGAACGGGAAATCTTACAACTTATTTTTAATATAACGCAGCACGCAATAATTTGCTCGCGATTTGATTCTAAGGCTTCTTTAATAGACGAAACAATTAAAGAATAGATTTGAACATGCGGTTTGTCACACTGGCATCAATGCGAAGCCTGAAAAGAGCGTCAACGCATGTAGGTGGTATAAATCTTAACCTGAACGACGAGTTTTTTTAATAAAACGGGATGCACTGCATTAATAGTGGGGATCGAGTTTGCAAAAAAGAAAACTTATTTAGTTAGGTTTTTACCTACCATGTTGTCTGCTATGTGATGTCTCGCTGAACGGATAAAACAACTGCTGGCTTGTTGCAAAACAGTGAGATGAAGCTGGAAAATAAAAACTCGTTGGCCGGGAAATGACGCCGAAGGAGGTAGATGGAAGAAAAGGAGACCGTTCTGCTTTTGAGTAGAACCTTGGATCTCCCGGGATTTGTAGGAGCGAACTGGCTTGCAATCTCAAATGAGATTCGCTGGATTTCTGGTACGAAAGCGAAGAAGGACAAACATGCTCCGTGTCGTTTCTGCCATCCATGCAACTAGGATAGGGACACGAGCAATAGGAACGGAAGGATGACTGGTACAAGCCTCCCGACTGCATTTCACTTTTTTACGAGCAACAAGTACTATTTTGAGAATATTATTAGCCTTGGTTCTTGCCCAGGAGCCAGCTTTGAGCATCTAAGTGGACAATAATTGAGTAATCGTATTTATTGATACCGTGTTGCCTGACAACTCGAAGGTTCTTACAAACACGTTAGCAACTTATTTAATCCAGTTATGAAGAAAACACGGCAAACGTAGCCATTGTTTGCGATTTATTTTGATGAAAAAACGTTTTCAATGGCAAGTATGAATACAAGCAGTTCCCGAGATGTGTTGTACAGAGCAGCGCTCGTTAATTATGCAGTGTTTGGTATCAACATCAAAGGGGTCATGTTTGAAAACGTGCGCCCCATTGCTGTTCAGTACGCGCTAAAAGCTAAATTGTTTGTAATGTTGACTTTCTGTTTCCACTCTTGTCATAATTTTGATGTTTGCCCAGCATCTACTTGTTGTCAAAGTTTGGTTTAACGTGATCCATTAGTGTAATGTCCCAATTTTTTCAACAGGACAAACTAATTTTATCAGTAGGAGCTAACTAACGAAGTATACATGCTCGTTGGCCGGGCAAGGTCTAAAAAAAGGTTCAGTCTGAGCGAGCAAAACATAGTCAAAGGGACAGAAGTTGTTAGAGCTGTTGCGGAAGATAACTTCATCATTTATACCTTTTAAAACTTTCAATCTATATTTTGCAATTGGTCCTACGGCCTCAGTTGTGCGAGGGACAATTTGAGGGAAGAGGGGATGTGAACGGAAACAAGCCAAAAAACGGGCCTAAGTCCAAAATCAACTTACCCTCTGAAATAAGAGTTTCAAGCTGAAAATCTATTCAATCAGGTGGTACGCTATCACTTAAATAATGATGCTTGTACGATCCTAATTAAATAATACTTTTGTAACAAAAAAAATAAAAAAAGGGAGTGTAACTGTGAACCCTTTAATTCTTTCAAACGAACATTACCCCTCACTAAACTTTATTTTTAAAGAAGACTGACATGCAATGACGCATGTTATCGCCGCAGAATCACAGAATTAAAATCAGACAACGACGCCCCGTTCAGACATTAACCTTGGTTAAGTCAAAATTGCTTGATTCCAAAAATTAATGTCAAGAAAATCATAGCGACCAGAAGTGCGTACTAAAAACGTCTCCGTGTGGTTTTGTTCTCTTCTCTTAATGCATGGCTGAAACATAAGCTGCAAAGTGATTTCGATAAATTCGTGATTATATTAAAAGAGGTGAAATGTGTTGCCATTTTACCAATGACTTCAATTATCACTTTTAATTTATTCTCTGGCATTTCAATCGTATGAGTATTATTTTAAGAGTATGACAAATGATACGGTAAAATTTGATAAAATATAACAACCGAAGCCTTACTTTTCATATTTATGCTTTAATGCATTAAACCGCAAAACATGCGATTCTATATATTTTACATTGAAATAATGACTTTTCCCCACGTGGTTTCAAATCCCGTTTTGAATGACTAATGTACAAAATGAATTTGAGATTTCTTTTATTATAACCTTGAACAGACATAAAGAATAGCTAATTGCCAAACAAATTAAAAATTGTATTCTTATTTTACAACGCTTTCTTTTGCTTGAAATGCGCGCTGTACAAATTTATTGATGATCCTTAGAAATGTTGACATCAATCTCTTCGCTTGCTCTGGAACAGTCAGAGACAACAAGAAACGATTATCTGAAGGAGTGCAGAAACTATAAAATAAGGTCAGCTAAAAGAGAGGGCAGAAATGTCTACGACATTTGGTCGGTAGTCAAGGAGAGAGGTTTTCCTCTGCAAGAATGCGCCTTGCATTGTGTGCTACATAATGCAGTTAAATAGTTCAATTACATTCAAAAACGGAAGCCGGAACTTCTTAAACGACAAACAACTAGAGCTACATTTTTTAATGGCGTGAATAATGACTGAAATGACGGCCAACAAAATGGCTTAATAATACCAACGATATAAATGAAAAGGATTTAGGGGAAAATTAATAGTGAAGACGAGTAGGCGTTCACTTTCCAGCCTGAATTGCAATCATATCTTGAAATAAGAAAAGTTCCCAGTTCGGAATTATTTTCTCTAAAAAATTCAAATAGCCTTGGTTTAACACAGAAAGCATTATCATATCGAAGCTAGTCGATTCGGCCCCTAACCACTTGCTTACCTAGCGATCTGTATAAATAAGATACACTATAAGCTTATTATGAAGAGAAACTAGCTTGGTTTTTTCAGTAGTCACAAAGCAAAAACAATCCTCTTTAAAAACTAGCAGTTCTACCAAGAAAAGGCTTATTGTGATCTTTAACCGTCTGTGACTTTGGCGACGCCATGGCTGTAGCAACTGAAAGAAATGTCAGTGAAACGTGATTCGGTAAAATGTCTGTGCAAAACACTGAATAACAAAAAGCAAAGATATAAGATTGTTTCGGTCAATTTACTAATAATTATTATACACCAAACACTACCTTAGAGCTCGACTCTTAATTTGTACGAGTGCTATCATGAAAATTGATTAGAGAGTTGCAGCAGAAAGTAAAGAACAACACAAGGTATAAATTGATAAATAAATGATAACAATTTCAGTCTATACATGTGCCCCTGTGGTCTCTCATTATGATTTATACCCGATATCAAATTTATTACAAAGGTTTTTATCATGCTTCATTCATGCACAAATTCTTACTATCAAAGATCTCTTGAGTGATCTTACGATATACTCATAATTTGACACAGTTTTACTCTTTCTGGACTGATAAATTGTTCAATTTCGAGTTCTAAAATCAGGCCTCCCGCACGGCCAAAAAATAATTGGCCAATCTCTCCCAACGAAATTATAATTTTCACGGCAATTTTCTTCTCACTATTAATAGATTTAACAATGTATTAAGGTAGTATCAACTCGTTCCCTGGAGAGAAGAGCAGGACTTATGAAAACAACTCAATAGATTTGGTTTCATTGAACTTCTACCTCCTGGCGATCAGATTGTTTTCGTCCCTTTTGTTCATAAAGATTGTTTGCAAACTACGGCCCACGGCTTCATTTAAACATAAAGGGTTTTTGTTGGTCCCTAAACCGCCAAGAAATTGAACGCTGGAAAATACAACATGATCTCGAGCTTTCTGTTTGGCAAAATAGTTTTAGAAAATCCGAAATTCTCTATTTATTCATCGCAGGAGATCAATATCATACGCGCAAATACTTTTGTTTCTATTTTGTGGCTGCAATATTTATAACATGCGCAGGCAAACTCCCACGTAATGCTCTATTCTAAATATTTGACGTTGTACCCTTCAAATTTAATTTCGACATGGCAAAAAATTGTGCTTATTTTTTTATAATGTGCTCAGTTTATAGCATTCTTAATAGTGGACATAAGTTTGTACATCATTGAAAAAGTCTCTTTAAATTGTAATAACAACACAATCCTCTCATTCTCTCTTGAATGATAACAGATTTTCTTGTGGAGGCTGCTTAAGCTGTGAAATGTCGTAGTTCTATGCAGTCAAACTAAATCTCATCCAAAATCTTAATTTTCAACTGCAGGCTCACGACGTCCTGGCTAAACCATAGAAAATATTCCAGGCGAACAGATTTGTCACCTACAAAGTTGGTAAAGTAATAAGAAAGATTCGTTCTGGAAGGAAGTTGATTTGCTATTCACTGATAAATTTTTAGTCCATTGCATATGTCCGTCGCTGCAATTATGGGAACAAAAAAAATTATTTGGGTGAATTTGATATTACGCCTTGGCCAAAAGGTCCGTTTGATCGAAGAAACTAATCCGAGTCAAAACTTCCTGAGCTCAGATAAGGAAATCCATACAGAGCGAGGCAGCATTAATATACTTTATGACTGAGTGTCAAGTTTTCATGCTTGGTATTACGCTGATTCGGTTTAGCTGAGAAAACTTCATCCTCCCTTTAACTCTATAAAAATCACCATGATGTAACTAAGTAAGCACGCGAGAATGTCTCAAACAAATTGCAAACAGCTGAAGTACTTAACTTACGTGTACTGTACAGAAACCCGTACTTTTGGCCTGTCTACATTGCCTAAATCCTCTATCTACACAGTTACAGCTTCTTTAGTATAGGCCCAGTTGAGTTCGGGGCGGGCGCGCGAGGCATACAGAGAAATCGACACTTTTTTGGGATTGTTTAGACCCGTTATTAAGAGTAAAGGGAGGAAATCCAAGAATTTGCATATTTTTAAACAAGCGTTTTGTTCTCAGTAACAGAATATCTTGCACGAGTCTTGGCCTTGGTGCCCACACTTCAAGTAAATGGTACTTTAAACACAGCGTACCATGTTAGGATCGACTCAATTTTCGAACTTCACGTTATGAGACGAACACAGCTTCGAAAACTACATTTAAAATAACCTTAATGATAGCATTGCAAGCAAACGTTCTTGAAAAAAAAAAAAAGCAGCGGAAAATAAAGGTACAGTGGTAGAACTCTGTAGAGTTACGCTTCCGTCGTCAACTTTTTGGTTCAATGAATAGACTCACACTGTTTTGAGCTTCTGATAAGAATTCCTCATTGTAATCTTTAAAGGTAATTGTTCCGATAAAGAATGGGGGAATTTTTATGTCCAAAGTTGGGTTTAAAAGAACACGTACTTGTCTCCCTCTTCAGCGGTTTTTACTTTAACTTCTTTGGTTATGGGAACTGAAAAACTCAGGTTTCTTTTCATTTTTTGAAGCTTCATTTTGCTTCATTGTGTTCTGTTCAAATGTAGACGAGTTGTTTCTCTCGAAAAGTGATATTTTTTATTGGTAGATTTGTCGAGAGAAACTAATAGAAGATTTTGATCATTCAGGAATGGAAAAAAAGCCTCATAGTATTTGTTTGCTCATTATATTCTGGGTGATCAGTGTTTGCTAGCATGGAGATTAGTTTGAAAGACTCAGCGCCAAAACCTGCTTTCCAAGTCAATAATTGTTTTTTAGAACAAATTTCGTAAAGATTTCAGAATTCGCTGCAAGGGATGAGATGTTATATCGACTGAATTATGAACTTATAGTTACACAATTGCAAGTATTGAAAGATCAGGTTATTAGCTGGCACTGAGACACTCTTCTCTGCCTTGATACCCCCCGGCTTGCTAAAGCCAATGAAAAAGTAAAATAAAATAAAACACGTGTCGTGATGGTAATGTACCGAAAGGTTTTATGTTTGAGTCCAAGATTCCAAAGTTTTGGCAAGTAAAAGAAATCTCGATTTCAAACCACTGCCAACAGTCAGCTAAACAATAATTTCCGGAATGTACATTTGTACAACCAGGCCAGCCGATCTCCTCTCTTTTTTGAAACTGAAATTAGTGGACGGAAAGAATCTACCCCCTGGCTGGAAAGTATTAAAAAAGCTCGAAGCCTCCTTGAAATATAAACCGCAAAATGCAGTCACAACTAAATAAACAAGTCTCTTTCTTTTACAAAACAATTCAAAAGATTTCAGTTTAATTATCTGGGTACAATTTGAGATGTACCCCCTAGTTCAACTAGATATTCGTTAAGTGCAAACTGCAACTACATCAACCATTAACTGGATTATTTTCGGTTCAAATGACATCAAATCCAAATCTCCCAGGTGTTGGGGGATGAGCAAACTATCCGAAAACTAAACTCTTGATAATAACGTTTGAATTTTTTCTCTTGCGTTACCTGAGCAGCCCAAGAAAGGAAGATTTGGGAAAAGAAAGAAAGAAAAAGATTGCATGGGGGCTTGAAAAGGTTTAACGGCCCTAAGGGCTTGGGTTACTTCCGAATATAAATAAATAAATAAATAAATAAAATAACGATTTAAAGGTAGCACATCAACAGGGTATTTCTTCGTCTTCCTTTCCTGGTCGAATTAAACCACACGAAATTCAACCTTCGACAATACAGTTTCTCTCGGAACCTCTACTAACTTGTTCCTTTAACGAGGAATGTTTGCGCTTTCCGTGTTGAGACGCCCCTTCCCTGCTTGCACAGAAAAAATACGGTCGAATCTTTACTAAGGGCCATACCTCCACAACGGCCATGTTTTCGTGGTCCCGGGCGGACGAAATTTCCAAAACACAGCACGTCTTTCGAATTTGGAAGGTCATCGATTCACCCTGATTTTACCCTTTCTACAAAGGCCTCCTCTCTACCGGGGTAATGGCCACAAAAGAGCGTATTAATTGCAGAATTCAGCATACGGGAGTCCTTCAAATGTGGAGTGGCGTGGGGCAAGCAGGAGCCTTAAATCTTTTTGAATTCCTCTCCCAAGGCAATTGTTGTTGTTGTCTTAATGGAAAGGGGGTGTTCTCCAGTTCTTTTCAATTGTAGAAAAGCAGTGTTTTTACTGTTTTTAGGAAGACTTTTTGTGTTATCAGTATACGAGTTTAGCACTCTGGATGTAACATCCCCGAACAAAACTTTGTCAAAAACCTCCCGCCCCCACGACCCATCGTAAGCTTCTACCTTTTCCAAGAGGGCTCATGGGTTTGAGTTTTGCAAGGAACTCATTCGCATGAGACTGTCCAGGGTCCTTTTCGCTCATAAGCTGGATACATAGTCACGAGGGATGCATTCACCCAAAACAGTCACCGTCTTTAAAGAATTGTCCACATACAAGCCTTTCCAGCGCCGAACCCAGAGACTGTTTCGAAAATTTCGCTTTAAATGCGCATGAAAGACAACTACAGAACTCTATGATCTGCACGAAAGAGGAGAACTTCGCTAATCCATTGCTTGAGGTTTTATTTTTTCCAAAAATCTAGTTCACCTTCTCGAGAAAGAATTCCCAAATAGCAAACGAAAATGGACTCCTTATCAAAACTCACACTTCTGACATCAACAGCCTTTATTCTAAAGCAACAATCACTAAAATTTTAAATCACGATACAACTACGAGTCTAACGCGCAACGTCGATACTTCGTACACAACTTCAACATTATTCATTCATAGCAACTGGTCGATCCTTATTACAATGAAATACAAGCAGAACAACAGACAAATAATAACATATAAAATAACAGATCTGGTGGGAAAATATATGAAATCGGGCAACATGCGCATGCTCATAATAATGCTTTCTTATGCCGTTTCAAACGAGCAACAATGCAGGTGTAGTTTAGTTTATCAACTACCGTAAAATTTCGAAAATAAGCCCCTCCATGTGTAAGCCCCCCAAACTCGTAACGCAAAAAACCCTCCGTTAAATCGCCCCTCCAAATATAAGCCCCCCGGGGGGCTTGTACTCGGAAATTGCCCTCAAATACAAAGTAAAACAAAGAAAAAACGGTAAATTTCCTTCCATTTATAAGGCTAGCCCAATCGATTTTGAAACGCAAATTTCCCCCCGTAGATAAGCCCCTCCGAATATAACCCCCTCCAAAAATAAGCCCCTCAAAAAGGGCCTTATAAGAATATAAGCCCCGGGGCTTATTTTCGGAATTTTATGGTATGTTAATCTTATGAATGCAAGCCCCAAACGTCGAGGACAAAACCCTTTCAGCAGCTCCCCAGAATGAGACGTGTATTTGGGTTTAAGTTTCAGTTTGGTACCACCTTAAAACCTAGTATTCGGCCAACCTCGTTCCCAGGGTGTGAATTGGAGAGGACCATGGGAACGAGGTTGCTATCCGACCACTTGAACACTAGTCTGAGCACGTTTCAACAGCGTTCGTAAGCTGAAATAAAAATACCTTTTAAAAAAAGGCAAACAGGGGTGCATTTTGTAACAACTTTTACAATTCGGTTGCCTTTCTTATAGTAGGCAGAATCAATTTTGTTCTTTTGACTCATTTTTCGGCCGCCCACATGTGTTTCTCACCTTTGTTTGAAGTGCTCTACAAAGACTTAAAATATCGCCTAGAAATACATAGACGATATGAACATTTGGTAAAAAATAGACTCGTCAAATAACTGACAGAATCGCACAACTAACAAGTCTGAGGAATACTTTTTCGTGCGCGTTAGAGGCAGCAGGATCTTAAGGATTACTTTAGCACACCTCGTTTTATAGTCATTTGCTAGTTACCCGAAAGCAAATACTTTCAATTAGCAAACAACAAGCCAGTTGCTTACTGCAAGTGGTCGTCACTGACCAAAAATCCCTAGCTTGTTCAATATGCATAGCATGTTGCCGTTTGATTTACTTATATTGGAAATTCTACGGTGAGGAGCTATATAGATTACATAACTAATGCTCAAGTGAAAAGCAAACAACGTTAGATTTGCCCGTACTCATTACAATTTTAGATTTTTGAGTAAATTTAGCTAAATATATCTTGTTTTTTAAGTCAGCATCGCCTGAGAAACTTGCCAGTCATTATAGTGCCACCGGCGAAGTAAAACATCCCGCTTCACTCTTTCTCATGAGCTACTGAGTACTGAGCCAGGTATAGTTTGGTCCATAAGCCTAGCTGAAGTTCTCAAGTAAATTGCAATAAGATATCTTCCCCAAAGCAATGTCACGATTTAACAGCGAAACTTTGACGCACCAACTGAATACTAAGCCAAGCGTAGTGTAGTCCATAAGCGTGGCTGAAGCTCTGAAGCAAAGTACAATAAGATATCTTCCTCATTGCAAAGTCACGATTTAACAGCGTAACCTTGACGCACCAACTCCTCACCGATGTCGACGGCACCATCGGTAAGTGTTACAACCAAATAATCTGACAAGCGATGAACAACTCTGGCCTTTAGCTCTCGATTTAATATATACCCCAGCCACCTTACTGCCTCTTGGTTCCATACTTGATGAATAGGGCGAATATTCGCTAAGCTGAGCTTGAGGGCTTGCGCCGGAAGTCGAGAGAACTCATCTTTCATGGGCCGTATCCTGTCAGTCGATAATAGTTCACTATTGCCGAAGTCCACATATTGAACACCAACTTGTCCCGGTGATGGACATTCTAACACACGTGCCCTGTACCATCCGCCATCTTGGCTAAACTGTGCACAGCATTCCTGGCCAGGTTGTGGGGCTGAGGTGGGCACAGACGCAGTCATACAATACTCGTTGATCTGCTCCATGAGAACATTAAGTGAAGTGCGAGCCTCTGCATCTAGAACTTGACCCCAAATTTCTCCAGGATGAATCACGTCTGTCACAACAACGTCGAATTGATCTATGCCTGGGCCAGTCGTCTGAGCCGTTGCGTTGTCAAACGATTTGGCAAAATTGCGTTGAATCATCTCTTGGTTGATGGAGATCCCTTGTTGCTCACTGGGGTCGGTTTCAAACAACTGAACGCCAAATGAAAAACCGTCTCTTTCTGTGCTATCAACAATTATGAAGAAAGGTTGAGGCTCTGGCTGAGATGAAAGACGTTCTTTCAAGAAGTTGACAACATCAGTCGACCAATTAGAGCCTGACGTTGGCTGGACCCCTGACAGAAAGCATTCCCTGGCTTGGATGGGAAGATAAGTAAATGAAGGTATGATTTTTCTGATAAAATCAACTGCGACAACGTCTTCGTTCCCATAATCAACAAACACTACCATCATTTTGGACCCCGAGACTTCTTCCTGAACAACGGCACGGTACCACTCTTGGTCCTTACTGAACTGAGCACAACACAGTTCTCCCTTAACGGGTTTGTAGGGAGTGGTGTCAATGGTGGAGCAATGGGCAGCTAACTTTTCCCACAATTCCACAAGACCTTCGACGTTCTCTTTATTCAAGACTTGAAAGTAGATCTTGTCTGGCCGATGAACTTCACTGATAAGGACTTTACACGACGTGCCAGGCGGAACATCAGCCAAGGGTACAGCTGAGGCGTAAACGCGCGTGTCATCGGTGGGACCTGCTGGGGCTGATTGCAATGGCTGATCACCTTGGTTTCCTGAACAACTTCCATCAAGCGGCAGGTTGGCTCTTGCTAGTCCCTGTCTAATGAGAAACTGGCCCAACGACTCCTGCGACTCAGGCAAGGACACGTAAACAAATAGAAGTCCCCTTTCCTTTTTAACTACTCGGGCGTGAACGCGACTATTCTGCGGTGCTTGTGATAGTATAGCTTCTTGGGCATCGGCAGACCAGCCATTAGGATGAGCGGGCAAAATTCCCGACAAAGAACACTTTAGGGCCATAGGAGGAACCTGAAGGAATTGCTTTTCTAGAGGGCGCACTTGAGTAAAGGGAAGAACTTCACTGTTCCCATAATCAAGGTAGTGAACATGCACGGATTGATCTGGATTAACGAGTTCAATAAAGCCTCTACACCAGTCTCCACTTTCGGAAAAAAATCCTGCGCACATTTGGTTTGCTTTCGCTTGAAAATGTGGATAACTTGCAGCATTGTAGTGAGCGTTCAGATCCGCTGAGAGCTGTGTCATCATTTGTACCACGTCATGACTTAGAACCTGGACAAAAATAGAGCTCGGTGAGGACACGTGTGTAATCATGGCGTCAAATGAATCCGAAACTGCAATTGACTGGATAGCGGGGTCAAAAACACGTGACTCAAGATTTCCATCTGGTTTTCGAGATGATGTGCTGCTAGTTGAATGCCGACTTACCGGGGCCGAATGTTGAGAATGCTGTCTTTGGTGATCCATGCGAGGATCACTTCTTCCTGAACTTTGAGCCGAGCCTTCATTCAGCAACAGTTGGCTCAAAGACAGGGGCGAATCCCTAGACATTATGAAGTCCACAAACAGCATGCCTGGGTGTTTATCCAACACTTTAATGGTAACGCGATCGACTAAAACATTTTTTTTAATCAGTTCCATTGCCTGATCTGACCAGCCAGGAGGGTCGGGTTTCGCAATATTCGCTAAAGAACACGGCAACGCGAAAAATGGAGCCGAAGTGAACTGCTCTTCCAGTGGCCTGATGCTTGACAGAGGCAGCCGTTCAGTGTTCCCGAAGTCAACATAATGCACGTCCACCAGATTGTCAGGAGTGATGCCTTTAATAAATGCACGGCACCAGTCACCACTTTCACTGTACAGGGCTGCGCACAGCTGCTTCGGCTGAGGTTGGTAAGAAGTTGGTACTGAGGGGCCATAGAGCATGTTCATATGCTCTGAAAGATTCTTTAACTTCTGAGCTAGATCACGATCCAAAACTTGCACGAAGAAAATACCGAAAGACGTTACCTCCGTGACCATCACATCAAAGTACGATTCGTCTTGTGGCAGTGATGCTGATTGGATTGCAGGCTGATACACAAACGATTCAAGCAGGTCGAGATTGTGTCTTTGTGGACGATCTCTCGGTGGTGATGTAACGGGATTAACGGTGATTTGATGCCTGGATAAGTTATCTGTGCTTTGTTGATTACGGTTGTCTCCTCTTCCCAGAGTCTTTGCCAAACCTTGTTTGACCAACTCTTTGCCGACACTGTCGCCCGTTCCACTTAGTGTTATGTCCACAAAGAGTTTTCCTCTTCGTCGCCCAACTACGCGAGCACTACAGCGACTGTTTTCTGGTAGGTGAGTTTTCACAAATGCCATACTTTCATCAGACCACCCTGCTGAACCTGGAGGAGTCACGTTTGCTAAAGAACATCTGAGCGCAGCAAATGGAACAGCATTGAAGTTAAACTGATCAAGGAGAGGTCGCAACCGATCGGGTGAAACAAATTCAGTGTTTCCGTAATCGACGTAATGCACATATGCTGATCCATCGGGAGACGTTCCCTTAATAAAGGCTCGACACCAATCTCCACTCTGACTAAAGTGTGCAGCACAGAAAACATTCTCGTGTGCAACAAATGGATTGTAACTTACAGCACTGTAATGTTCATTCATATCTTGTATCAACCTGGCATTCTTAGTAACAGACTCCACAGTTGCATTCTGACAATAAATGAGTTCTGGAGACACCACCTCTGTAATCAAAACATCGAATCTTGCGTCTTCTGGCAATGCAGCTGCTTGGACAGCGGGCTCAAATACAGCAGATTCTATTTGACTCTTTGGAGCTGCACCATCATTCTGACTGGGAGAGCTTACAGAATTTAAAGGAGACTTCCTTGGTTGCTCATCACGTGGGCTCTTTAACACATGGGCTCCTGGGGCTCCTTGCCGTTGTGGCTTCAGGATTTCCGTTCCCCTTTTGCCATCCAGCTGATGTTTAGTTCCATCTTTACGAACGAATGCATCTGCTAGTCCTGTGAAAAAAATACAAACAATAGTCAATGGGTGAACTTTTCACTTCGTAGTGAAAATTAGTGAATACTATAGGGAACTCACCCATTATGACATTACAGGACACGAAAGAAATACAACCTACAAAGACAAATAAACCTAAATTCCCGTTACGTCATCGAAAATATGTATCTTACGCGTGAAAATATGGGAAGAAATGTTTTATCACTGTGCTAAGATCTCCCTTACTGTGACACTGAGAAAACAGTGAACACCAGACAGGGGTGGATCCAGGATTTTTTTAGGAGGGGGTACACTCATCTCTTGCTCTACTTCAACACCATGAAAATCACATAGTTTTTTTTTGGGCAGAATACCAGTTGCATTAGAAAACCGCAGGTCATCTCAGGGGTGGGGGGGGGGGGGTGCGCACCCCCTGCACCCTCCCCCTAGATCCGCCCCTGCCAGAAATATCTATGGAATGTTCTCGTGTAGCAAGGAAAAGCAAATCGAGGGTGAGTAAACTAAACCGCAAACGCCAGCGGTAATCAGTTGCTGATTCTGAGGTTTGCTAATGTAACCTGATCTTTAATGTGACTGGTCATTTGAAAATCAACACATCACTCCTTAAATATTTTAGGTGTTCAGGGTTTTCTGAGGTTCACAGAAATTACTTGAAAACAGCACTATGAACACCTTTCGATGACTGGACAAGGAATCTAACACAAAACGCTAACCAATGTAATTCAATTCTTGCGCTTTAACCCGTTGTAGAAACCCACGCCATAACGTGCAACAAGTGTTTTCACGTATCGGTAATGAGGCCATTTTTTTTGTTGGGAACTTATTGAAAGTTTTATTCACTTAAACTTATGTCCAGGAATTTTTTCCTGCGATTTGTGTTCAAAAACGATGCAAGCTAAAATTTAGTTTCTGTGTTAGCCTGTGAGATAACTTTTCAAAATATCACCAGATGAACAGTAGAGTCCGTGTTCCATCAGATTGCAATTAACGATTAACGTACTAAGTTGAGAGGTAAAGCTTCCGTACCTGACGTTATCAGTGAGTTGGCCACGGTCTGATTCCAGTTCTGCTGAGGATCAAGAAGTTCAACAATATTGCCAACATCATGAGTATGAACAATCCTGCACATATATTGCTTATTAGCCACAAGAGTCTTGAACTCTCGTATTGCATCGGGACTCCAATCTTGTCCTTTAGGTTTCTTGACACCCGCAAGTGAACATTGGAGAGACAAAGGAGGAAAGCCTAGGAACTGCTGAGGCAATGGTCGTATAACACCTTCTCCCACCACTTCACTGTTGCCAAAATCTGCATACCGAATTCTAAAACTACCAGGGTTCTTCTCCAAAATTACAGCACGATACCACTGATTGTCCATCGAGAATCTAGCAGCACACATCTGCTCGGGACGTAAAGATGCCGTACTCTCTGGCGCATAAGAAGTTGTAGTCATTTGCTGGTTTAAATCTCTCATCAATACATTTAACTGATCTAGGAGGTGAAAATCCGTTTTTTGTGCATAGAATTCCCAGGGACTGACAACGGCATTGACGACAACTTCAAACGGTGATTTCCTTGTACTTTGACCGAAGTAGTTCATTGAAGAATCTTGACGCTCCTTAGGAATCCTATTGTGGTCTGATTGACGAGGAGGTGATCTGAGTTGATGCGTTGCATTTTGTGACTCGTATAAATTGTTTGACTGCTGAAATGATCGTCTCTGACCGTTATTGAAAACGGGTTTGGGGCCATTATGTTGACGTTGCATGTTACTTGGTGCACCTGACTTATTTTCATACTGTGGGGATACATTTAAGGGTTTATGGTTACTTGGTGAAGAAGGAATTCTTTCTCTTCTCTTGGCAAATCCAGCTTCCATTAAACTATCGTTGATTGCGGTGTCAGAGTTCGTTTCCTTAGGGTCAAATAACTTTACAAACAATATCTCATTGAAACGTCCACAGACCTGTACTTTGCAATTCATGCCCAGAACTTTACTCTTGACAAAAGCAGTGGCTTCTGATGACCAACTTCCAGATACGTCAGTACTTGTTATTCCATTGAGTGAGAGCTTTAGAGCCTGTCTCGGAATCATTGCGAGATCTTCAGCTATACGACGCACTTTGTCTACTGTGATGTCCTCGTGATTTCCAAAATCTATGTATGTCACCCTCAAAGTACCTGTATTGTTAACAATGTCAACCTTTGCTCGGTACCAACAACTGTCAAAACTAAACTGCGCCACACAAACTTCACCACCAGTTGGAACATAGTTTTCGTAGACGGAGTTACAATAGGAGACTTGAAGTTTCTTTTTCAGTTGATCCTGCCTCTCTAACGCTTCAGGGGTACACAGTTGTGCCCACACACAGCTAGGGTTTTCGACTTCTGTAACAGCCACTTCAAACAAACTTTCCGACACACTTTCCATGGAAAGTTGCTTGATGAAGAAGCGTCTAAGTCCACTGAAACGTGTTGCAGCTTCTGCAGGCCTGAGTTGATCCATCCCCGGGGCAGAGTTGCAACTTTGTTGTGTAGGAAGTGGCTGCTGGTTGGGTCCCTCGCTTGGTGGTATAGGAACCTTGGGTGAAATGTCTTGAGGCTTACTGTTATCTAAAGAACACGAAGATGACTTGTCAGTATCATCAGAATCTTCACTTTGTTTCTTTTCGCCAAACTGCACCTGGCTGATGTCAAAACCTAACGCCTTGGCAAAAAATTCAGGATTTGTAACATGAAAGCCATCTATTTTCATGGGATCCATTTCATCCTCTGAATCCGAGCTGGCCTTTGCGTCAAGATCCCCCAAGTTAGAATTGGCTACACCTGCTTCAGGTGTATGCACAGAATCGCCAGGGGTTACTTTTGGGGAATCTGTATGCTCCTGAGTGTGTGTGGATGGTTGCACAGGGTCCCCAGCAAGTGCAAGCAGGGAATCTTTCTGCTCTTGGATGTGTGTAGTTGGTTGCAGTGTGTTCGCAGGGGAGGTAGGGAGGGACGTTTCGAACTCCTGGCAAGTCTCTGGTTTAGATGTTTTGCTCTCAGCTGCTGATTTTCGTGCACAAACAAGCTTATGCTTTGGCCAATCATTCTTTTGACATTCTCGACTGCAGTACGGGATTTTACACACAGAGCACCACTTATGCCCTAGTTGGCCGCAGAAACTGCACGGTTTTCCTTAAGAAAAAGAAAGGAAAAAAAAAACAATTTAGCGAAGCTGACCTGGCCAGAAAATGATACAGTTGAGAGAAAAAGGTGCGAACTCGGGCCGAAATAATTTCACCTCAGCCTCCATACTTGTGGTTCCTATGGTTTACTTGATACTGGTCTGAAAAGCCATTTAATATCTCTCATTTTATCCAAAAGCTGATCCAAAACATGTAATTTAAAACTATTTTGGGGAACCACGCGAATACTAACCTACAGCTGTACAAACGTGTAGAAACTTTCTTTCCGTAGAGCAACTTGAATGCCTTGAGATGTTAGACAACCTCTTCAACTATTTTTAGTAATGGATTTTGGTAATAACATATTTGTCAACTACTCCTTTAATAAACGGAGCCCGGCTTTGGCTAAGTCTTATGATTTAGCCTGTACAACTTGTAGGTTTAGTTTTAAATATGCCTTTTTCAGAAGCTTTGTGCAGCAATGAACTCACAAAGACAACTTTGGAAGCTCAGTTTACGTAAGACGACAAGGCAGCTAATTATTCGTTTTTCATCCACACAGTACATAGATGCTACTTATCCAGTACCTGAAACTGTTACAGTAGACTTGGCAGAGGGAAGTAATGTATCCTGAATGCTTCTTTCCTCTGTGCTGTAAGAACACAAATGGACAATCTAAGTATTATGGAAAGCCTCACAGCCACACTCTGACCATACCAAGTAACTGGAATCTGTCATGGATATGGGCAAAAAAGGCTTTGCTGAAACATTCAAGTCTCATGTTGTATGTTTTCTCCTTTGATAAAAAAGACCCATGCTGTTGCTGGTATTGATTATTTTAAGAACATTCATTATCAAAAAGTAGTCTTCACTAAGGAGATCTTAAGCATTTAAGGACAAATTGAGTGATCTAGCTATTATATGGGGTGCCCGGTGTATAGAAACATTTTCCCACATTATTAATTTTCTGGTAAGGAAGTGGAGCAAATAACAAGATGGCAATTTTCAGTTCTTGAAACATACAGTACATGTATTTCAACGCTTCCCACATCATCATCATCAACTTATAGAGGCCCATAAAGATACTAGCTTATCTTTAGCTAGTTTAAATTCGAGGTTAAATAAAAGTATATGTATGTATGTATGTAATGCAATGTTGCCTTCTTTCATAAAACCCAGCCACTTCATTTCACCAATTTCTTCGATTACAACATTAAACATACTTTTCAGGAACAAAACAAAGGTGAAACAAAGCCAGAAAAAGATACAGCTAATTTTGAATTTCTTTAGCTTTTATATGGGGTATTGAGCTAACTAGAGTTGAAGCAGTCTCTTAATTTTTGAGTAACAAGGAGACCAAGAATGGCAATGGCCTAAGATAACTTTGAAGAACTGTGCGGTTAACTAAAAAGATGGCCCGAGCAGTTAATAAGCCTGATTAGTGTTTTCTGTAGCTAAGGAAGCAACTGAGCTAACCACTGCCTCATTAGCTCAGTTGAGAGAGCACTAGTCTGCTGAGCAGGAGGTTGTGTGGGTTCATAATCCTGCCGGACCAACTCTCCAGTGGTCTGGAGAGGTGGATAGGATAGGCGGATTATAAATTTTTCCTCTTCATCAAACCTCCCAGGGATTTCCTTACACCACACTCCTATAGACTTTGTGTAAATATTATCAGACTATAAAGGCTCTTTGCAGTTGTATTGAACTTGCAGTGTTCTGTAAATGCCCTACTGATAACACCTGCACTGGTTAACATTTGTGATACTGCATACCTTTCAGATGGTCCCTTATCAGCACTGTCCTGTACACCATTACATGTAACACCATTCACCTTAGGCTCCAGTTCATCAAGGTCTGCAAGGGTAGGCTTCTGTCTTGTTTGTGCAAGTGCCACCTTGAGCCTGACTCCCTGCCCCAGATCAAAGCCATCAAACTTCTGTATAGCTGTCTCAGCTTTACGTATAGTCTCAAAGCCTACAAATCTAAAGCATATAATTATTG
>OZ037996.1:13542131-13764631 GCA_964035705.1 Porites rus
CACACAAACATCTCACTTGCAAAGCACTTAGTGTGCATGTAACTTTAAAAAAAACTCAAAACTTTTTACCAGTTTTTCAAGACTTTAGCTCTATTTTCCAGACTTTTTCCAGGTCTGAAAAATTGCTGGGCAAATTTCAAGACTTTTTCAAGAATTCAAGACTCTGTATGAACCCTGTGTACATTGACAAATTTGTGAAATCACTGTCTTGAGCATTATTATTCCTTTCTAGCCCTTGTGAGGCAATATATGAAAGCAAACCACAATGCTTCTCATGCTTCCTGTCTTATTCAAGATGGCGGGAAAAAATGCAGCTGTATAAACCTGTACAGTCCCTGTTTACAAAGCAAATCATGAGGTTGCCGCGAAAACATTCATGCATCCTATTGTGTATTGTGTATTGAAAAGGTATGTTGTAGGTCTATAGCAAAATCACTCCACCCAGATACACATACACTGTACACGGTTTCCTGGAAAATCATCCATAGGTACCAAAAGTATAAGTTATTCTAACACTGTATTGGAGAAAATTAATAAAATATTCAGTGTACCTGAGTCATTTCAGGTGGAATCCTTCCAACAAATAACCTGACATCTCCTTCATTTTGAAAAGAAGAATACATTGACTGCTGTGATGGTCCCCTATCAAACAACACCACAAAAGCAACTTAAGAATTAAATAAAACTAGAAAATGGGGCTATATAGTCTGTAGGGCTGTCAAAATTGTTTTAAACAGCAGGCTGATAATAAATAGTAGGCAGCTTTGGAACTCGCAACAAAGGCACAAGTTCTTGAGGGCCAAGGCATCTTGGTACATTTTGATATTTAGACCCTCGGAAATGGCATTTCCAGGGGTTTCAACAACTATTTTTCCCCGCAGACGCCATGTTGTTTGGTCATAATACATGCAGGACTGGGAACAATGCCGTTGAAATGTCCCAGATGTTCCACGCCATTGCACAGTTCGAACGTTTCACTGATCTAAACTTAAATATCATGCATTCATTGTCATTCAAAACTCGGAAATGGATGCTTTACAATTTCATTGGATGGTGCTTATTTTTTGTTAGCAGTTATGGTAGAAGGAGGTGACAGTAGCGGGCCAAGGATGGCTAACTAGCCAGCGGTTTTGGCCGGCTACCGGCCCTTAATGACAGCCCTGAGTCTGACTTTTGGCTGAAGGTCGATTTCCACTGTCACGTAATATTTTTACATGCGTACATGCATAAATAAAAAAAAGGCAATGTAAGGAAGGTCTTGCATGAATGTAAAAGTTGAACCTCCCTTAACTTTTACATATATGCCCGGCCTTTCATACATTGACTCTGTATATTATTTATGTATGTAAATTTTATGCACGTATGCGTGCAACAATTATGCGCAATGGAAATTTACCCTTAGATGAGACAACAGTAAGTCTGTTGCAACTTCCAAAGGCTTGCTAAAATCTAACAGCTCTGTAATGCCGTTTAGGGGGGTTTAATATGCAGAGAAATCAATATGCAGAAAAATCAATCAATCAAAAGGCAACTTCATGTTTTTTCAATCCTGTGGAAAAACCAAAAATCAGCTTAATTATCATGCATTACCATAATTTTCTCCTCATGTCATGTCGTAGCCACTAAATTAAGATTTTTTTATCTTTTTAACTTTATGTATCAAGGCAATGTATTAGTACCATATTTATTCCATTAACCGCCCTAGGTACTTATTAAATTTTTGGACCTTGAGAGTGGGCGCTAATTCGAGGTGGGCGCTTATTACATTTTCACCATTTTCAGCAAGTGTAGTATGTTAATTTTGCAAGAAAGCAATAAACGGTAATAACTATATGCAAAGATTTAACAAAGCAAGGTTTCTGTAAAATGTTCTGAAAAAAAACTCCATCTGCAGGAGGGTATCTTATCTCTTATTTGAGTTTGAGTGGGAGGGGGAGGGGTGGGCGCTTATTTGTGGCTGGGCGCTTATTAACTTTTTCTGCCTTTAGGATGGGAGCTTATGCGAGGTTGGCGCTAATTCGAGGCTGGACCCTTTTTCGAATAAATACAGTATCTGTTGTACTATTTTGGCCCTTTTTCTCTGCAATTCTTTATTATTCTGATTTGCTATCTTGTTGAAATTGTGGAGAAATACTAAACACTAAAATACTTTAGCCAGAGAAATACAAGGATAATTTTTCCTGCTGATATTTTTCCTGATGATATCATGTAAGTTTAACATTTTGCTAAATGCAAAGGGAGGTGTCTATGAAGTCAGCTTAAAATTTTTTAACCTAGGTTGATTCTCAATTTTCTCTGTCTCCTAGCCCTAAACCATGAATAATTAAGGCTAAGAGACAAAGGAAATAGCGAATCAACCTAGGTTAAAGAATTTTAACCTGAATTTAATTTTGACCTGTAACATCTATTCTTGACCTTTACCCTTCGCGCTCTTAAATCAATCCAGCTTATCTACAAGACTTTGCTGATAAACATTAAAATAAAAATTACTCAATGAAAATGCCATTCGCTACAGGGAAAAATTTGTATGTGAGACCAAAAAAAATATTGCACCAGGAATGAGCAAAGTTTTGAAAAACTCACCCTGGGAAAGCCTTCTTAAGATCTTCAATACTTGGTTCTCTATAGCTGTTAAATATTTTTGACGCATAGTCTTCCACCATGGGATTCCAGGCATCAAGGCCTTGCTCTTCAGTATTTCTATTTTTGATAAACACAGAAATTCAGGACAATACACACAGAAAGTATTGGTACTATTGCCAGCTTGGCAGTACTGATTAGAAATGTAGCAAAGGTCACAGTACTTCTCTTCAGTAAGAAACAACCAAAATGTAGCTTAAATACACTCAAAGTAAGACATAATACAACTCTCCTAGTTTAATTAAGTGTTAAAATGCTTGAATTAGTGCTTCCACTTCGGGAATTTCTCAGACATTAGGCATATTAAACATATTCAACCTTTGCCTGGTTAGCTCAACTGGATAATTGCGCTCTGCCAAGCGAAAACCAATTGCACTATCCCCTGGATAGAGATTTATCCATCGGATAGCACTATCCACCTTTTGAACAACTGGTGCTGGAGATTAGGATTCCAGGCAACAAGAGAAGCCCACAACAAATAGTCAATAAATATTTTAGTTGTAAATTGTCTGATGACCGACTACAGGGCTGTGCTCTAGCAGAGCTCAGAGGCCCCTGGCGCCTAACTTTTGCCCTCGGGCAACTAGAAAATCTCAGATTTTCCACACAAATCATATGCTGGGCACCCTAGATTTTACAACTTCAGAGCATTGGGATCCCTTCAATTTTCCTTACAGCACAGCCTTGGACTATTATTTACAACTCTAATAATGAGCAGGACCTAAATGTATGCCCACTTCGAGAACAAAATAGCTGAAAAACTAGACCCTTTTGGGCAGCAAGTAAAAAGCTTATATAGGGAAGTTTCCCTCCCCACCCTAGGGATAGAAATGCCAGGGATATGATGACATCAGTAGTGCAATTATTGCCACTCAGACCCAAAATGCAGGCATGGAAAAGTTCTGCTGTTGATTCCCCAGTAAGGGTAGGATTTCCACACAGCCCTATACATTCATTCTGCACACATGTTTCAACTGTATTCAGATAAATTGTTTGTGTGAAAAAGTATGAGACTGCTGCTTGTATATGGTGCTATGGTGAAATCCTAGCACTAGTTCTGATGGATTTTTGATGCTATTGCTTGCTGCTCCTTACCCAAGTACAACTCAATTTCTCCACTAGACAGGTTCACTAACTCTGGAGCGCAAAGAAGTATGTGTTCATGATCAGTTTTTAGAAAACCTTGATTTCTCCCATACATTTTCTGTAATTTGACAGTATCAAAATTACAGAAAATGTATGGGAAAATTGAGGTTTTCTAAAAACTGATCTTGGACTACTATGCACTCCAGATTCAGCTTATTGTTTCTTTGAATTCATAAGTTACACTTTTCAAAGAGAAAGTGGCAAATATATATATTCAAGAAGAATTAGCTGGCTTTAAATTCTAATACAGATCTCTGCATTTCCCGCCATCCTGCCCTGATTACCCATGAAGCAACTACGAGCGTGAACCCGTCTATCCAACTGCTATCGAATTCGATCAGAAAACCAGACCAAAAACGCCAAACACACCAACAAAAAGACAGTTGGAGCGGACATTTTGCGTATTCGAGGCAATGAAAAACTAATAAACCTGAAGCTACCGTCAACTCTCGTCACTGATCTGGAATGTTGCATACCTATGACCATTGTGGGGCAGCTCGGATTGCACATCGTCCATGTGCGCGTTTGCGCTTGCTTGCTCCATCGCCTTCAACAATTTCGAAGAGACTTTATCCCTAGGGTTAGCTTGAGAAAACCTAGAGTTTGTAGCCAAAAATTCGACTTGGTCTTGGTTTTGGGGTCTCAAATGAGCCTCAGCACTGGTCCAAACTGGTTTAAATTCGCCGCTTCTGAGCTCGCGATCCTCTGGAATATCGAAGTAATCTTCTGTACCCTCGGAGGACATCAATTATCGGTTTTCATCTGTTAAGAACAAAGCATTAATGGAGTAAGAACTTACATTCACATACTCTTGTACTATCGGGTAAATTGACATAAGAAAACGACGAGAATTCGCCCCACCTAATGTTCATCTCCTAGTGGCTCCTAGTAACTCTCCGCCATATTGCCATCCTCGTGGGACAACCTAATTCCCAGGTCCTTCGCAGAAACACCATTCTCGTTCCTAGTCTCTTTCGTTTCTGTGGCGGAGAGCAAGCTTTTCGGAGGGGTTTCTAAATGACCTTTTCGCGTCCGGCTAAAGCCTCTCAAGTATTAATCTACGAACTTTGCAATTTGACGCGATGTCAGGCGGTCACCCCATGCACTTCAGAGCTGAGATTGTGGCGTGACTAGCTCCTTCAGACGTATGAAGTTAGCCTTCAAGCAGACGTTCTTAGGGCCCCTAAGAACGTCTGCGTGACAGGCTAATAGGAAGTGGGATCAAATTAAGCCTGCACCCAGATTAGTCTCCTGGGTTGTGGTGTAGAAGCTGGAGTAACCCTGAATCGCGTTAAAAAGAAAGTGAGCGAGGTTATCGTGACAACACTGGAGATAAATGCAATACAAATTTTCTATCTCGTCGCAGCGGAAAATGGGAGCTTCAGAGTCATATAACAGAGAGGAGAAGTCGTTACGTCACGTTGCCATGGCAGAAGCGTAAAGTTGCAGTCAAAAATTCACCGATCATTTCAATGCAATTTGATACCAGGTACAAGTTACAGAAGCGACGAACAGATTCACTTTGCAAATAATCAATTCATGAATGAAATCTTGACCTGGTTTAAGTTTTGACTATAATTCTTCCTTCAGAAACCTGCGAAATAAGCTGAGCGATCTTCGCTTTCGCAACACTTTTTAGTTCGTTAAATATGGTGCACCAACCTTATCACTACTTTCGGCACAGAACAGCGAAGTCAAGGAACTTTTAGCAGTAAATTCGTTATTCATTTGTAGCTGTTAAATAATACGACAGCTCCAGTAAGCAATATTTCATCGCAAAAAATAAATAATAAAAAACATTATTTAAATTTTTTTTAGGAAGCGCCATCTGAACATGGAGGTATTTAAAATTTCCTTTTCCCTAAAATTTATTTCAAAAGAGACATTATTCGCGCCCAAATTTAATTCCCGTCCGGTTGACGGCTTGTTAAATGAATGTATCAGGCGTTATTTTTTTCCCTTTCGAGCCAAAGAGGCAAAAAAAAAAATAAAATAACGCCTGGACTCAGGTTATATGCATGCCTATTATCAAGTTAAACACAGGTTACAGGCTTCCGTACTAGCTAGAAAGTTTGACATTTCACATTGGCTACTCTGTGGTGCGGACGGTCACGTGATTACCAAAATTTCTCGGATGGATAGATTACCAAACTTTCAAGTTAGGTATGGGGCTTCCGCTATTACAGATTTACAGTGTACTATTTAGTACTCTTTGCGTGAAATGAGAAAAGTGTTTGAGGCGAATACAGGCCTGGAGTGTGCAGACAGACTGAGAAGGCACTGAATTGATTGCCGACCATATATTAAGGCCTACATTAAACAGAAATGTTTGAATAGGACTTGTTTGGGTTCTATAAACTTTTTCCAACAAATTATAAGCCATGTGATGCATTGACCTACTCGTTCAGTTGTTTGCTTTCTTTGTTTCGTGTACTAATTATTAATGCCTCGGTGGCGAGTTGTGCGAATTTCACAGGTAAATATCTCAGAACAATATCCATTGCTCTCGAGAAAAATTCATGTGGTCAGTAATTTTCTTTCTTCTCAATAAAGCCAGTAATGACCGATGAACATTCGACAATATCGATATCTGCTCTTTACTTGAACGAGCAACTAGCAGGATTGATATTTATTTAGATCACAAATGATAGTAATCTTGTTTTGACAATAAATTAAAATAAAATTCATAAATATTTGAGATAAAAAGAGGAACAAAGTCAATAAAAAATCTCAAACGAAGAAAATTTTACGAATAACACTTGTTGCTCTCTAGGGGTATTCTTAGGGGTATTCGTTCAGTGGACCATAACTCAACAATCATATTCAGGATATTAAATCTTTTCCCCCTCAAATGTAGAAACGGTATTTAAATTGCGATATCGCTTTTTTTGGCGAAGCAGAAGTTTATAGGTATGATGAGCTGTTGACCAAAGATATTTCTCTGGAAACTGTGAGGTGAAGAGATTGTGTTTTTCAGTTTTCATAAACCAGCGATGTCGGACGTGTTAGATTTCAACCTGCTCGAGCAAATATCATTAACGTCATTAAAAAGTTTTAATATCTGACCTTCCCTCATTTGAGTCACGCACGTATCCCTGCCTTTTTTCAGACCGGAAGAGAGCTCTGGCATTTAGAAAGCGTCAGAAGTGACGATTTTAGTCCCACAATGACAGATAAATGCACAAATTATGTCCTTTGTCAATATTTATTTTGTTTTGGGGGTAAATTTTCTTTCCAATCCACCGAGCTGTCAGCTTCCCCCAGCATTCCTGCAGAATTTCACTTCCGTCCATTCATTGACCTATCGCGGGCTCCAGTGTAATTTATGCGTAGAAGATGGCCACCCGAGAGGTAGGAAATAATTTACGCGAGCAGAGGCAGTATCGAAAGGCCCGCAACCGGTCTGAGGGAAATGACAGAGAGCAGAATTTCTCGGTGAAAAAGAGGAGGAAGATGGACCCGGTTTTTGTGGAGAAATGGGATGCTGCCGCTTTAAAGGTAAGAGTTTTACGATACACGTCTTCTCGACCGTTTTTTGCGCGGGCTTTGAAGAGCAACGCATTAAAAATTGTGGGAACGAAACTGTTTCGTACCAGTTTAGGCGTGAAAGTCGCTCTTGTATCACCTTTTCCTCTGTGAAGCTGTGTCAATTTGGTAGCTGTCTGACTTTATGCGCGAAGTTGTGTATTTTTAGCCTTTTCACACAATACAATCTAAAATAATCAGCGGAGCAGTGCCCGCGTTCAGGTCGAATAAACACTCAACAGAAAACTCTTTTCGCGTGACCCGATTATTTTTGGTCTCAAGGGATCTCGACCATTAAATGAAAGTCTTTCAACCTTTAATATTTTTCACCGCAAAGGATAAATTAACTGCGAACTTTTGTTTTAAATAAAAACAATAAATAAATAAAAAGATGGCGAAGTGAACTTATATATTTTCAAAGAATTCGCCTTTCAAAATACAAAAGGATACCAAGCTTTTTCACCTGAAGTGCTGATACAAGTGAACCGTAAACTGTTTATTGTCGAAAACACTTTGTCTCGTTTATTCAACAAAGGAGTATGTGATTTTTGGATTTCCGGCTCAAAAAATAGGAGTGAAGCCCGAGTTCGTGTCCTGTTCTTTATTTTAACTTAACAATAACACGTCACATGGAGTATGCATGGAGGTTGTTGTAAACGTCAAAGCTCTCGGGAGTAGTATTGTCTTATATAGGTTCTTCGCTCGAAGAGCTTCGAAAGTGAAAATTTTCGTCTATCAATTGCAAGTTAGAAAATCGGCCGATGATCATCTTTCATTAATTTGGGATGACTTTTCTGCGCACCGGGAAAGAAGCCATCTTTCGGAAGCCATGTGGCTTATGTATGGGCGTTGTTTAAGTTTAGGAATAGAAATTAAAATCGTCTTAATGTTTTTTTGGTTTTACCCACCAGTTTTGCGGTTTCCTTTCTTTGTTACGAAAGAAAGAGAATAGGTCATCGTAATTGTTATAATATTTAGATTTAAGTCCTGCCCTAAGGGAATAATTTGTAAGTTTCTTATTTTTGTTTGAGTCCGATCTCCGAACATGAACCGAAAATGAAATTGCCATTATATAATGGTTGCTGCGTCTACTGTACAGTAATACAAATTAATATATTTCCGGCTTTAAGCGTAGTTTGTAATTTAATCACAGCTAATAAATACCATATTTGGCCAGTTTACGTCGGAAGGGTGTTTTCAGTTCTCACCAGAAATTACGGAATTAAACTAGCATCAATTTGGCGCTCACTCTAATATACGTGAGAAGCTTAGCCGTGTGTGGGCAGTTGGATTTTACTCTTTATTATGTATGTTATCACTGCTGAGCACCCGATTAGTTTCAAATGTGACGAGTATATTCATCAAGCTTGATACTTTTGACCTGTTGATTCTTTTTTTCAGCTGGGAATGTTCTTGACCCTTGAATCTTTCTGATAAGGGCTGGGTAATTAATGCATTTAATCTAGTTCCTGCCTCACCCAGCCACCATGACAAAACAGACAATATCCCCAGTATATATAATGCCATTTTCAACTGTATCTGTCTTAATCCGGGCAGAACAAGTAATGTTCGCTGTGTACTATGGACAATAGTTTTCTTAATAATATCACAGTGAATGTGGGAGAATTTTGTGGAAACTGTAGAGGGGTGAAAAGACATCATGAACAGGTAAATGAATGGATGCTTTGGGAATTTGTCAGAAAACCTTTTTTGATTTTATGAGGCAGAGCTCTGGGAAATCCTGCCATTAAGCAGTGTAGCCCAGAACGAGCCTTATGGCAAAAATATAATTCTTTTTATAACATTAATTTATTATATTTTTAGTCTTAATATTTATAGTAAAGGAATATTAAGATGATTAATGTATGTCCCCTTTTTGCTTTCATCTCTCACCATTATTACCAGATGCTTCTTGATAAACAAATGATAAAGTCTAGAAACAAGAGCACTGTGTTACATTATGTATTTTGTAGGTTACTGTTTCAGTTATTGTTATGTTCTTTTGTTTATCCATAACTCTCTCTACCCTTGGTTCTGTTAATAGCAGCCTGCTGTAAAACTGTCAGAATTAGCATTTTTGATAAAGCTTACAAGCATTTATTCCAGACAGACACTTTTATCAACTCATCGAGAATTGTGAAAAATTATTCCTCAGTGTGCAAAGAAAGTACTGTCCGATAGCCCGGGGCTAGTGGATTTTGCTATCGGGCTAGTGAATTCTGTTTTTAACTTGCCCGACAGGCAAGTGATGTTTTATGAGGAATTTGAATAACAGAAGAACAAAAAGTTGTTGGGGATAGTTGAAATGACGTCTGGGCTAGTAAATGCTAGCTTCAGCTTGCCCGAATGGCAAGCTGTAAAAACAATTTTCTTTGCACCCTGTTCCTCTATACAAATTTCCGTACCAAAAGTTGTTTTTCTGTACGTAGGAACTTGATGACTCAGCCATTCAAGAAAAGATTGACCATGAGGTGCATATACGAGACGGAATAGTTAAATTGTTGGCTGCTTGCCATGAGGAGGTTCAGGCCCTTGAGGCATCCAAGAACCTTCTCACAATCAATGCTCGTATCCTTGCTCTTATGGCATTGCTACAGAGACACAGGGCAAAGTCAGTCTTGAGGCGCAAAGGATCGAGGTATATTAAAAGTATGATATAAGTAGAATTGTGAATAGTGTGTAATAACTTTAAATGATGGAACAATATCTCACAGGAATATTAGTTAATATATTAAGGCAGTCATTATGTAAGGTTTATAATGCATTCTTAGAGATCGTGCATATGTAAGTTGAGGTATGGGGGAGTGTAAATAGGTTTTTTGAGGCAAGAAACAAGACTTGTTCATTACATGTCGGTGTCCGTGTTTTAATGAAAGTGTGTGTCACTGAAAAACATTGAAGAAATGAGTGACAGAATGTATCTTGCCTCATTTCATGTCTAGCATAGAAGTATAGCTGTTAGTTTGTTCTTTTGTTGGAAACTGTTATTCAAAAGTAAAATAACACAAAATATTATTTTATTGTTGTACTTCAGTTTCTGGGCTGTAAATGTAAAATTAGGTCAAGCTAATACCAGTAAATTAGCAGCAACCTTCTCAGAACCACACAGGAAGGATTTCATTGTTGTATTTTAGAACATAATAAAACCTATGTATACTGTATGTGCATTCCTGACCATGCATGAGATGAAGATGGCGGGATATTGACTTGTTCCTTTTACAGCAAACTTTTAATTTGTTAATTGAGGATTCATTAAACGGTATATCACCCAAATGAATTTTTTCTCCTTTGAACGAAGTGAGTACTCCTGATTTTGCATCCCGGCAAGATAAGCCTAATTTTGCCTGCTTGGGTAGTCAATTAGCCTGATCTTGGATCCAGCCGTGTAATAAAGATTGTATTTGAACACTGTTATGTGGAGAGATTCTCTCCAATTGAATCAGCTGTTCTTGTCCTTTTAAATTTCAGTTCAACATCACCTCTGGATTTAGATGATGATGATGCCCCTTGCAAAGCCCAGCTGTCCCTCTCAGGTAAATTAATCAATGATTGATAGCAAGGTTGTGCTCTACCTAAGATAATAATATTGTAGAGAGCACAAAAGCTCCCCTGCAAGAGCATGAATATTAGCACCACACTGCTAATATGGTAACAAAGTAAGAGCAAAAAGATTATTCAGTTTGATAAATTTTGTTAGAACATGGGAAGGGTTGAGCTACAACCAGTTGCAAAAATACTTGAGACACTGTACTTCATTATTTTTGGGTTTAATGGTCTGCTTTAATATGATCTTGTGTTTGTGATCCCCTTATCAATAATGCCAGCAATACAAGACTATGCTCAAAACTTGGAGGTACAACTTTGATCGGAGAACAGGGGGGAGATGAGTATTGTATCTTATAGAGGTGTGACTAGCAGCAATTTGAAGTAAGAAAGGCCAGTTTTCCATTGGAGTGTATCAACATTTTCTGGGTTGTAGCTTTCAGGCCTTCGAGGACAATTTGTCCCTCAAGACCTTTGTAAGGGAGAAACAAAAACAGAAATTATTAGGGGACAAAGAGTGTTTTGTCATGACATTATTTCCCCTTATAGTAGATGTGTTTCAGTAAACAGCCAGTCAAGGGTGAAGTATGCAATCATGCAAATTTTTATCAGATTTCCAAATATGGTTATGTTGTCACGGTGGAAATAAATTTAAAGTGACAAATTGGCACAAAATTGCAAGAATGTTGCAATGTTTTGCTCTGTCTCAATCTGCTTGTGTTGAGCAATACACACATGCATGATAAGTGACACTTAAGGAAAATGCAAAATTAAGCAGGTCCCTAAGGAAAACATGGTGACCATTTACAGGGCTTGAAAAAAACTTCAACTCCAGCATGTCCTTTGGGCAAGCAGCTCTCACATTTTGCTTGCCTGGAGCCTGCTTGCTTGTTTTAATGATTTTGTTAGAGGATGACTTGCCTGCCTCGACATGTAGTTGATTGCACATAAAGAAGAGAAACAAAATACCTTCACTACTTAGTACCAAAAAGAGATTGTTACCTACCAGAGAAGTTGACTGATTTTTTTTGTTATAAAAGATGCCTTGCAAAGGATTATAGTTACTTGCTGTTTTGAGTTATCTGTAAGTAGACAATTTACATGTAACATTCTGAATCACATTTCCCACTTGAAACTTTCTTCCTCAGATATCCGGGTCCCTTTGATGTGGACTCAGGATGATCACAATAAAACCAAAACAGGTACATTGTCATTGAATGGTCATTTTCTTAGTCACAACCTTGTTAATACATGATGATAAGATTACCAATGGCAAACAGCAGATGGAAATCAGCCATTTGCTGTAAACATGGTGCTTAACCGCAATCTCTTCAATATGACCAGACTATTATCACCTCTGGTGAGACCAGTTGCCAAGTAAGGAAGGCAAAACTGTAAATCTGTTTTTAAAGTCGTGAAAGTGATATCTTTGATATTCATTATGTAGTTGATAAAGGCTACATTACTAGCAGGGAGCTGGTAAATCATGACCACCCAGTTTTTTTTTCAGATCTTAACAGCCTATCAGTGTTGGTATCAATGGGGCTTCGCTAGCATTAAAATGTTTTCTCCATCAATAACCATCGCATATTCCTCCAGACTATTGCTCATGCTGTTGCCCGCTAGTATTTTCGTCCAGAATATAGAGCATTTTTTACGTAATTTTTTTTTTATGGTTGATAATGTTCTAATTGGTCTTCCTCTGCATCATTTTTTTTCAGAGCAACATCTCTACTATGTGTTCTGTTTATTGAAGCTTGATGGCCAAGTGTTGGACACTGCTCTTATGGAGACAGATGAATCAGAAACAGACATTTCCTTTGACAACATAATTGTCTTGTATGTTTTCACTTTTATGTTTATGAGTACTCCAGCTTATAGTCTGCATACAATATTTTGAAAACCCAAAAGGTGCCTCATTAAACTGTCCACAGCACTTCTACACAGATCCCAACCCGGAGTGCATGTTCTTCGGTATCTCAAATCCACAGCAGCTTTGTTTTATAAATTAGTACACAGCATGCAAAGAAAGTCGTGTCCAATAGCCCGGGGCTAGTGGATTTTGCTATCGGGCTAGTGATTTTTGTTCTTAACTTGCCCAACAGGCAAGTGCTGTTTTTTGGGGAAATTCAAAGTACATAAGGATTGTAATCAGTCCTGCTAATCAAAAAGGGTTTTGGGGCTAGTTGAACTGACTTGTGGGCTAGTACATGCTAGCCACAGCTTGCCTCAATGGCAGGCTGTAAAACTGACTTTCTTTGCACCCTGATACATTAGCTATTAAACTAGACTACCTCCTGCAGGTTAGGATGCTTAATCTTGCTTAGTTTATTAGGATTATCTGTTTTATTATCTCTGAAAAGCTCCTCCTGTGAACAGGTCAATTAAAAATAATACAGTCAACTCCCTTTATAGGGGGGACTCTAGGGACCTCGATTTAGTGTCCTCATTAGCGAAAGTGTGTAATAGTGGGAGTTTATTTCAGTCACAAGTCTGTTATTTATTTTCTGCCTAGAATTTAGCTGCTGTCGGCTATAGTGAGGTGTCCGCAAGACGAGAGTTTATTTTACTATGTTATTATTATTAGTTCACTACTGCCTTTTATAATGTACTAACTCGCTGCAATTTTGTTTTTATTTTTATACAGTGACAATGTGAGTCATGATTTCAGACTGGACATAGAGATTTACTACACAGTGTCATCAGACAGTGCAGCAAACAGATTCACCGGAGCAATGAGACCTCTTAGAAGAACTGCAGCAGGACCTGAAACTCCTAAATTTATACTGGCAGGACACACACAGCTAACAGTTGACCACCTGAATGACAGTGTCAAATCACATGATCTTAAAACTGGTAAGACACAAGCTGTCTAGCAAGTGAAAAATTTTTCACGCTTACATATTTGATGAGTAATTTGTTTCACAGGTTTTAAGTTTGACATCGGTGATTTGTCACACAGTTTTCGCTGCCAGTTAGCTGAGACTGGAAATAGGGTATGTATAGGAGGCTGGAGCAGCAATTTCATGGCAATTTGTCACTATTGCTAATATCCACATGCAATTTATTGACTGATCAGGGATTTCCTGCTCGAGGGATTCTAAGGTTGCGGTAACTGCTGCTTAAAGATTGGGAATTTAAAAAAATAATGTCAAGAAATTGCCATTAAATCACTACTAAATTTCATCAAAAATTGCCACGTGCTTCTTATTGTTATTGTCTTCTTAAATCAATGAAATAATGATAATATTATTGTAATATTATCAAATAAAAAATTATGACACTGAACTTGTCAAAATAAATGTCACTTGTTGATATCAGCGCCAAACTGTGAGGCCAGTTTCTGGCTTGTTGAATCAAACTTTAAACTCTCACTAAAAGAAATTCAAGCATACTGTTTGGTGATTTTGTTACAAATAGTTATGGTGAGTCCTGGCACTCGTCTTGTGAGAAATCATGAGGAAAGTCTAAGTGGTAGAAAAGATGTGATTTTCTCTTTGCCTTCATAATGTAGGTTTATATGGTGCTAGCCCCCTAGCAACAACTTCAGAATCCTCCAATATGCCTCAGTTAGCCCTTTGGGGTCAGATCTGCTGTCGTCTAGCAGCCAGACCTGCATGTGTACAGGAACCACAAATGAATGGATTCCTAGAAATACAGGTATGATTACAACAGTAATGGAACTAATGACAAAATTAAAGAAATTTAAATAAAAGAGGCTTTAAGGGTCTTCTCTCTGATTTTTTGCTAGATTCTCCCAGTAGTTTGCTCTGTACATTCAAATCAATCAATAGGAGAATTGGTTTTTAGATCAGGAGTCACTCCTGGGACAAGTTTTCTCCATATAAATGGGGTCTCAGGACCCTTTTTCCATGCACCCCTTGTGTTTTTATAGAAAAGCCCTAAATTATGCCAGATCTGTTGTCAACTTCTTTCTTTGTTTCAAAAGTAAAATTAGTACAAAAGGATAATCTAAAGTTGATGTGGACTTGCTAGCCTGTTTTCTTCATTGTAATAACAAATAGGTTTAAAGCAGACAGGAGCATTGCTCAGATTTTGCCCTGACAGTTTGTGTGTTGATGTCAATGTTTTTTTTTTATCATGTTATATTCAGATGAGGACAGGCAGCCAGTTTTCATGGTGTCGACTATGGTGTGTCTTGAAACATGCAACCATCAAATGCTGGAAAACTAAAGATGACTCTAATAACAAAGAACCTGTTGAACTGATAGAAATCAAACCAGTAAGATGGTCTCATTCAATCTCGCTTAACTAAAAAAATATATAGTTTCAAATTGTAAATTAGTGTAATTGATTTGAGCTTGGTTAGGCACCAAGGAGCAACGCCCCAGCCCTGATTTAAACTACAACAACAATAACTTTATTCTTGGTACAAAAATACAAAAGTTGGATAGTTTGCACCCGCTAGTTAGCCTTGTAGGAAACTTTGTTAACCACTTGCACATGTAGAAACTATATTATTTTTGTTCTTGTTTTGTAACCAGAATATGGAGATTGCAGACACAATCAGCCCAACGTTTCAACAGCGTCATATTCTAATTCTTACAAGCCAGATGCCTGAGAAGGAGCCTGTGCTAGCCTCTAACTCAGATGAAGAGTACGCCAGCTGGAGAGATGCTTTGTACCAAGCTATTCGCGATGTGACCGCTTGGAAGGATTCTTGTAGGCAGGAGATGAACATTGTTTACCCAAAACCAAAGAGACTTCCCTCGGTCGAAACCAAGACTTTGTATGATTCGATAGAGGTCACGCTTAGTTGTACGACGGGTAAGTACAGTGTGTACCTTTTATGATTTCTTTTCTGTCAGTGACAAATACAGCATCAAAGCGGTTTCTTGCAACACTGTACTAGTAAGAGAAAGAAAATTAAAAAGGGTTTTCATTTATTCATATCGTGAACCTACAGGGTTTAATTCTATTCGCCATTTTCGCATCCATCTCCCGTAATACACCTTGTTTCCCCCCCCCCCCCCCCAATATTTTGCATGAGCATTGTCATTTCCCTTAGGATGACATAAACACACAGGGCCCAGTTGTTTGAAGGCTGATTATTGCCTAAACCAGGATTAAATGTAACCGGGGTTCCTTTTTCTTTTGTTCAAAAGCATTTCCTCCGATAATTTTCTCTGTTATTTCTAAGAACATCCAATCATCAACTTGTTGACAGAAAGAATTAAACTGAATTTACTTTTTAAGCATCCAAATCTGATTTCAAATTTCGCACTTACCCGGGGTTATCTTAACCCAGCTTTGAACAACCCGGCCTAGGAGAAATGAAAAACAAAGGCTATGCAAATTTTTTTCTTGTGGTGGGTTGGGGGATCAAGGTGTATTATGGGAGATGTGCAAATGGTGAATGCTGGATTTTGGGAAACTTTATCGGCTGCGGTTTTAAGGAGGGGAAGGGAGGGGCAGGAGTAGGGGGGTAGCAATTTTGGGGTGCACATAATCTCCTTTAGATAGTGTAAGTTATCTTTCTTCTATCATGCAACCATTTCCTTCTCTTGCACCGCTATAGTGTTTTATTTTTAATTTTAACTTGCACTTGCACTGAATATGACTTGATTTCTTCAGATGCTTCATGACCTTGCCCGCCATCTTGCTTGGCTGGAGCATGTAACTCAGATAAGTGAGTATTCTCTCCTCATCATGCAGCCATCGCTTCCTCTCTCACCTCCTATTCGTGTAGCTTTGTGTAATTTGTCTGGCTAACTACTGTATGTCTAGTCTGCTCCACAACTGTTCTTTGTGTCGTCACACAACGCTCCTCGCCACAAAATTTGCGTGACGAGGCAAAAACGGCTGTGAAGCAGATTACTGCATGTCTGACCTCGTGACATGTTCTTGCATGATCCTTTGCCTGCTGTAACCCTACTGTTGAACTCACTGTACGCTGTCTTGTCTCCAGGCATCTTTGCTTGCTCTTACGCGGCGCGCCCTGTTGTAGCTTGGTAAAGATGTTTGGATCCTACCCATGACGCCCTGCGCTCTATGTTTTCTGCGCCATAATAGGGCCTGGAAACGAGACCGTGTCACGTGTCATGCGCAAAGCAACTGTTTTCACTTTCTATTGAAGCCACATTCACACTAAATAACAAAGCTGACCGTTATTGACGTCGCACTGTATCACTTAATACTTACGCAATCATGCCCCACAAACTAATATAACCGACATTATTTAACACTGAATCATTGGATAATGCAATTCTAGGGCTCTGATTGGCTTAGCTATCATGGTATATGAGCCATTAGTAAAATCCAACTAGTGGTCTATTATCAATGCTGCGTTCTGATTCGTTGAGCTACTACTAGGCTATATGTTATAGCCCACTAGTAGCGAAAAGCGGCGGCTTTGTGGCGGCAAGAAGGATTAAACTCTAGCTTTAACTAGCTAAAGTTGTTTTTTCTCGATATTTTTTTTACCAACTAGTTGGATTTTACTAAAACAATGATTCCTCTTGCCCTCATGGCCTCTGAGTCAATAGCCCATTGGCTCAGAGCCCATTCGGGCTAGACGAATAATTGTTAATTATACCATGCTCTCCAAATATGGTAACTGTACGCGTCTGCTCCAAATTAAAAACAAACTGAAAATCGGTTGTTTTTACAAATAAAGTCGGGAAGAATTCTCGATATTTTGTGGGCGTTTTTATTAAAACAATTATTGCACTGCGCTTGTTGAATATGAGATGATTATAGCCTACTCGGCGCTACCCGTCTCGTTCGCTATCTACCATCTCATATCCAACTTGCACTCGTGGAATAATTGTTAATTATCGTCATGTGAACCCCTGTATAAGAGGGAGTTCCCGTTTTGATGCCCTTTTGCCTTTTGGACGTTTCACTCTCGGCAAGATTGACTCAGTTGAGAGCACTGGCTAGCAGAGCGGGAGACCACAGCTTCGATTCTCGGGGCCTAAACAATGCTTTTAGGGTCTTAAAAAACAGTAAAATAAGGAACCGCCATTGCTCCTCGTCGTGCAAACGCCCAGACCTTCGTGTGGTGCGGATAACCACTTTCGCGAACTACTTTGCGGTCCCGGGCGTCACCAGCACGGAAGAGTAAAACAGCGTCCTCAGTTAGGACTTCGTGCTTTATAGTTTGACACATACACACAAAAACGCCACGCTTAAAACCCGCGTGTAAGAATCAAGTGGTCTAAGAACCTACTGGGGAAAATTTATCTGCTTGATAGCCAAAAATATAAGAACCTGTTTAGCCAAGCAACATCAACGAGGTTTTAAATGCGGGTTAAATTATGATAAACATTTTTACCAAGGAATTTGACTTAGGGACTTCAAATTATAGGATATAATATATTTATTATTTTATATCATATATTTTATATTATGTCTATTATGTTTTCTGTTATACAACTCCAGTTTTAGAGATAAGGCTACATACATTGCATACATTGTGTAGGCTTATCATAATATAGTTGTGAGCAAATACTGTATTTTTAAGGATCAAACCCAAGGTTTTTCTGGTAGCAAAGGCTATATCTTCTTCTTTAAAATTAAGAACATAATTAAGGACCCACTTAGCCTACTTAAGTTGCCAATTACCAACCCAAAATACAAGAACCTTTTTGTTTTTGCTAGACTTCCAAAAATGTAGGTTCTTGCACGCGAGTTTTAACTGTATTTCATTGCTCACAGGAACAATTTGAATTGCATGTTTCTTTATTCAACAGACTACGTGAAGAATGACGCCAAACGTAGACCCCTTGGAGAGCTGAAATCACTTCCTGCTGAATCACCTAGTGTTGAATGTACTTATGATATCTGGCAGAGGCGAGTTCCTGAAAACAGAAGCTTTAGAAAGGCAAAAAGACAAGCAGGAGACGAAAACCGCGTGGTGAATTATGAAACTACAATCTAACAGCCTGTTGGACCAACCGGCCATAGTTTACTTGATCTTAAAGGCGCTGTGTGACTAAATTTATCAAAATTGAAACTGTGGGACCTGCCACCAAATTGAAAGAAACATAAAAATAACGGTTAAAAACTTCAAAAGAAGGTATTACTTATAACACGACAAATATTCGCTACTTTGAGGTTGCACGGTACACCAAGTCGAGTATGTTGTTAAAGTGCATTGTGGGACTTCAGAGTTTATTTTTTTTTTCTGTAACGTTTAATTTAATTGTTCAGTTTGAGATGAAGTTGTTATTTTGTAATTTGCTAGTTATTTTGTCGTTTACGTTAAGTCCCCTTCCGAATTAGGACGTGTAATCGGCAATAATAAGCAGTGACGACGGCGACGGCAACGAGAAAGGCAAAAAAGCAATAGGTTTAGATTGGCAAAACAACAACTTTGCTCGTGCATCACGCTTTTTTGTACATTTCTTTGCCGTTTCTGCACGATTACGACGTGAAAATGCCTAATTTCACGTTTTATGGAGAATGTAAACATGCAACAAAGAAATTTTCTTTCTCTTTCTAAACTTGAGTGAGGTCCCCAAGAAATCAACGCCAGGGAAATTTGCCTACATTAGACATTTTTTGCGAATTAGAATAAGCTCGGCAAAGTTTGAAAAAACGCTAATTGAGGTTTTCGCTGCCGTCGCCGTTGTCGATGCTAATACTCCCTATTTTAGCAAAATGAACGAAACAGCCGTGACACAGCTCCTTTAAGTGTTTTAATCGTTAAGACAAAATTCGAAATCGGCTCCGAAATTTTTAAAAATAGGTAATTAGTCTACATCATTATTTGTATATATGTAACAATGGGAAGTGTATTTAAGAAACCCTACAAAATGTATTGAGTTCTGAAGACGTGACTTGGTTGAAATGTTTAGATAATTTAAAATGTAAATAAGACCCAAGTTTTGACAAGAGCAAGATACTCCTATTTGAAAAATTATATTAGCGTAAAGTTCGGCACACGTGAAGCCACGCGTTGCAACGGTTTTTCGTACCCAGGATCTATCGTTGCCGGCGAAATTTGGCTGAAGCGACAGATCAAATTAATTTGGCAAACTGGCTCAATGTTAATAAAACTTTAACAAATGTAATTTACAAATTTATCCATTGTTTTTGGGTCTAAAAACAATAGCTTTACTAGTAATTTCACTAGTAGTTTTATTAAAGTGAGCCCTGGTTTGCTTTTGTTCGTTCAGTCGAGGAGACATGACCTTCCGTTAGACTGTATAAACATCAGTGCATACGAGGAGCTGAGTTGTCCACGAGACTCTTGGATGCAACACGTCGCCTGTCGTGTGACGAAGAAAACTAAAGAAAATGTCTTGGGTTCTCGGAACTACAGCTCCGAAATCTATGAATCCTTTTTTATTAGATGTGATTATATTTTACAAATGACAAAGCAAGCCGACCGCTGGTCGTCCGATGAATTTTTTTAAGGCATACAATCCTGTGTCTTGAAAACTTGTAGATGTTGAATAAGAAAAGGATAATCGTAATGTTTAACCAAGCATTCAAAAGATTAAATAAAGAATTTTTTGTTAGTTTGCTAGACTTGTTCAGTTTTTAATGAAGTCGTTCAAGTCAGTCTGGTGAAACTGTGAAAGGTTTGAACCCAGGAGTCATTTTATAAGTAGGTTGAGTATGATCGTCCTTGTAAATGTAGTCCTGAATAGGACTGTTGCTGACGGTAGAGAGGTTAAGCATCACGTTTACGGCAAACACAAATTTGTACCACGTTACCAAGTTTCCTCTTTACTTGTCGTTTACTGTTCATTATTTCTACACCTAAATTATTAGTTTCACGTAATTTTTATCCATAAGAATTGTTTTGAACTGTTTTTGTCTGCTCATTTTCTATTTTGAGAAGTTCTCAACTTGAATCTGACGTTTGCCGTATACGTGAAGCTTCTCTAGTGACTGCCTTTTCGACTGTGAGTTTTTCTAGTAAACTGAAAAAAAAAATTATCAGAGGACAAAACCAAGTTTCCAAACATCAGAAAGTGAGGTTACGTGAATCAAGTACCGGAAATCAACAGCGGGTTAAAGAACCGCTGTACTTTCATATTTGTTGGGGGAAATCTTATTTCACTTTCGATTTCAAGAAAGAAAGAAAAAAAAGTAAAGGGGAAGCGTGAATGGACACGACGGTTTCTACGTCAGTCCTTAAATCTTCAAATTGAATATTTAAATTAAGTGGGAATTATAGTGGAAGCGAACGGTCTTTTTTGACAGATGCACCGAGCATCAATAACACCCAAACTTTGATTTCCATACGTCTGAGACAGTAAGACTGCTTTAAAGATCAGTCGTAAGCCCTTGGCATCTCATTTCAATTCCTCCCTGTGTTGATTTTACTCTTCGTCACGTTTTTTCATCCTGTGTCCTAAGTTAGTTTAAGAGAGCGCGTTTCCTTAAAGCCGATTCCATGTTTCTCAGTAAATTTTATCTTGAGACCGTATAACACTACAGGTAATGTTTGAGGCAGGATGAGATAACTGGCCAAGGTTTTTCACCTGTTGGGAGGGAGAAGTCGCACTGGGTTCGGCCGGTCACTTCCTGGGGTTTGTCTCAAAACAATGTTTTTAGTCGGGTCGCTAAAAAACCTTCCTTAAAAGAAAATACTTTCAATTTCCAATCCGTAGCCATGTTCAGTTGCCTTTCTTTTAAATTATTCTGAATGATTTTATTGACTAACACTTACCGCAATAAATCTTAGCCAGTTTCTATCATCTGGACCACATAACTTTCTCGTTTATTATATGGGAAAAACTGAGGTTACTTGGATGTTACTTCCGCGTTTTTAAAACAACATGCCAGGATAATCAAGACAAATTTGCCCCATGGTATCCTTGTGAATTACAACTTCCAGAATATATTTTTAATGAGGTAATTCCCCATCTACATACCCATTGTTTTTTGTATTTATACTGTGTTTTCATATATTTCTTCCAAGAAATGCTAATTAAAATTTTGTTTTCTGAAATTGCCTTTATCCGGCTATTAAAGAAAATGAAATAAGTAATTTTCTAATTTTTTTTGGATACCAAAAAAATGGAGGAATGCGCGCCGGCTTTAAAATCTCTTTTTCGAATCACAGTTGAACGGAACCATACGATCGAGTATATGTTCTAACACGCAACACTCTGAACGCTCAAAAACTTCCCAGTCACTCTTGAACGTTCTACGGGGGTGTCGAAAATGAAACAGTTCTTGTACGACGTAACGGCTCTTGGGGAAATATAGAGTAATTTTTCTAAAAAAGCAGTCGATGCTTGATTACATATTTGACCGCAGACATTAGTGTTCACTACTGATCCAGCTACCGGTCTGTGATCAGTTAACATGGCCGAACCTGATAAACCAACTTGGGTCGAGCTTCTTAATGAAAGAACTCCTCATCTGATTAAGGAGTTAGTTCCAACTAAACTGTTGCCTTATTTGAATTTACCTATTTGTGATAAAGAAAACATCGAATGTGACGAGAAAAACAAAGGAAAGCATGTAGCCACGATGACGCTTTTCGACAGATTGACAAAGCGTAACGGACCGAATGGGCAGAAGACATTTGAACAGCTGGTCAGAGCGTTAAGAAATGTAGGAAATCAGCAGTCTGCTTTGCTTCTGGACCCAAACTTTAAAGGTAATTACTATGTATCACTGTACCTGGCGTTAATACCGATAGCTACTGCTGCGACCCGCAAAAGTCTACAAAATCAACTATTTCGCGGTCTGCTTAGTGGTTAAGTTTTCATAAGCCATTCCGGTGTGACACAACTGACTTGCCAGGAAACCTAGATGTGAAAACAGAGAGCGGAGTTTGAGCGGAAAAACTCCATCGAAGCTCGTGGACGGGGTGCTTATAAAGCGCAGGCAAGAGAGACTTGCTTCCCGGCCTTGTGCCCGGACTTCCTTGTGCGCGAAGGACATTGAGAAAATCAGGGAACATAAAAAACTGATAAGTAGAAGAAACATTCACGGAGTTCAATGAATCAGGTTAGCAGAACATAGTAGGTGTCCTGTTCTTTTCGAAATCATTGATTCAGATGGAAATTTAAAATATCCGCCTTATTTTTTATTTTAGATATTATTTTGGATGTAGTAGGCGTGCAGCTCAACCAATGAGACACATTGCGTGTACAATGATAAAAAATAATTTTAAAAAGAAAAAGAGGGGCACGCTCTTGGATTCTCGTGTTTAAATATATAGAGACTTTGGAGTGTCTCTCTTATAGAGAGTCAAGGAGAAAGAGTGAAGAACAGCAAGGCCCATGCATGTCTAGGTGTTCATTATTGAGAGGGAGATTTTCATCCTAAAGCAAAACAAAATGATGTATTAACCTTGTAAAATCGTGAATATCATCATATTCTTTCAGTTACTAATGACTCGGATGAAATCAAAGACGAAAATAGCCTCCGGCTGGGAATCTTGGGCACAGCAGCAGGTACTGTATATGTATGACGCCATTTTAAATTTTCCTCCTTGATTTGTCACAAAAGAAGAATTGTTACTTGCTGGCTACTGTACAGCTGTAAGCAAACCATCAATAATGATCAAACGACAAACTTTCCACCTGTTTTCTATAATAGTTAGGAATTACACAGGGGCACCCAAAGGGAGAATATAGTTCAAAACCACTTAAACATAGCATTGTTAAACTTATTTTAGTATTTAAACAGTAGATATAGGCATATTTTTATCGCCTAAAAATTTTTCATCTGTTCGAATTTCCTAGCTGAAAGTCTAGTGATCCGAAAATTATATCAAAACTTACCTTTTCAAAAATTTCAGCCAAAAAAAAGGCTCCCGAAAATTCTAGGTGACGTTTTAACGGTAAAAATACGTTAAAAATGGGCATTTATAGTAGTTTTTAGATGTTCGAGAATCTAAGGAGAGGCAGGCAAGAAGGAAATTTTACAACAAATGTTCCGAAAATTCTAGATGTCAAATCGTCTTCCGAACAGATATTTTCCGAAAATTGTCGTTGGGTGCCCCTGATTACAGCTTGGTTCCGTTTTAAATTAAATTTTAAACAACCTTTGACTTGTATTTCCTCCGTGATTATGAGTGTATCCAAAGACCCGTTAACCTGTTGTAGAAATTTCCGCAGGAACTTTACTTTACTTTGTTCATTTGTTTGTTTGTTTTCTTTTTTGGCAAATGGGCAGAAATTGCAGTCAGAATTCGCCTGCTAAACGAGGAGACAAAGAAGTACTCCAAAAGGCGAGAAAAAGAAATCTTGGACAAATTTGGTGACATCAGATCAGAGAGTACGCTTGAACTCCGCAATCACTTACATCAGGTATAATAAAATAATCTTGATGCAGAAATATGCACATTGTACAATATTATTGTCGAATTCACAGGGTCAACCTCAGCCTCAAGTTTACTCAAACATGTCAAAGGCTAGCAAACTAAGCCCACAACTTTAAATTGGTCTATTTTGCAACTTTCTTTGTACCTTAAAAAGCTGGGCTGAAGATTTTCAAGTTTGAACCGGAGAGTAATCCGTCTAAAGTTATCTTTTCCAGTCTAGCCCAATCATATCGGCCTCTAGCCTTCTTCTAGATCTGTATCCTTGTACAGTTCTGTTTTTCTGAGCAGTTACTTGGGGTTATGGCCCGTTGAGGAAGTCGTAGTCAGAAGTCAGTAGTCAGTAATACAATTGTTTGACCAATTCCTTTGTTGGCTTTGAATTCAAGGAATTACCTGAGGGAGCAGCCTTCTCCGCGGTGTTTATTGAAACGAAAGATAAGTTACTGGCCTGCAAACTGCGCGTTTCACTAAAGTCCGCCGCTGACCAGATATGGGAGGACTCACGCAACGGTAGACTTATGACAATTCTGAAGAAGAATTTACTGAGAGGACTGGACTCCGAAATGCTGTCACACCTGACCATGCGCATAAACATCATGCAAGAAGAATATCAGACAGCTTGTGAAATTCTTGCTGGTATTTTATTTATTTATTTATTTCCGTAGAGGTTTAATTTTCAACCATATTGTTTGTGTCTAAAGTTTTCATTGGGTGGGCATAATTGGTAAAATTTGAAATCTGGGCTTGATAGTTACCACGCAACAACTTCAATGACTACTGGCTTGTGGGACATTTAACTTTAGGCAATCTCTGTTCAAGATGAGCGCGTACACTATCACAATCAATTCGCGCTAAGATGGAAACCGTACGTGGTACCTCCGTCTCAGACAGGTGTTTGCTTGACAGCGAAGCAAAGGCAGTGAATGACCAGCGGGGTCCGCTATTTGGGGGGGCTTTCTTTCTATAACAAGGTTAGACTTGAGAACTATTACATGGACTCAAAGCCCGGTTAGCTTTATAGTTGAAAGAGAGCCGGTCTGCCGAGCAGGAGGCCGCGGGTTCAAACCTCTAGCCGAACCATCAACCTTTAAATGACAGTATGAGTCATGCTGGATGTTTGAAACCCTGTCTAAGTTGAGATGATCGGGTCTTTGGACGTGGCGTCCTTCTTTCGTCAGTAAAATCGAGAGGGAAGTGAAAGCACCTTCCCATACTATTGTCTGAAAAGGGGTTCGGTCACTTTCTATGGTCCTCTCAGTGTCCATATTAACGGGGTTTGACTGAAGGAAGTTTACCCGGGTATATGATCTACCGCATTGCAGAAGTCATTCAAATCCGTCATGGATTGGGTGGGTCACTGTAAGCTCATTAATGGACTGATGGCGGCTGCCAATGGCACTCTTGTATGCTGATGTCCGAGCTTACTGTTAGTAATGTAGGGAGGACACTTCTGTTGTCCTCTCGTCCGCAACATGTCGTTTCCCTTCATTTTAAAAAGCAACTTCGAGTGCACAGATCAATTCTAAACACAAGAAACATCAGTTATTATGATACAGGGAGAAAAGGAATGAGGGCGATTTGTTCATACGACAAATATCTAATGTTCATAAACAGATATCATATATTTTTCAGGTGGTGATCAGGCTGTTTTGTCTGATGAAGCCCGTAAGGCGAAAAGATATCGGATTCCACCAGGTAAAACCAGCAATGAGATTTTAATCTTTACTTAAAAGTAAATATAACTTGAAGCCGGAGAAAAAAGCCGACCTGCTATTCGCGTCGACGCCACGACTGGTTTTCCTGCTAAATGACGTTTGAGGAATGAACGTAGAAATTCCATACTGGTGACATGTCACTACACAGTTTTGGATAGTGCTTTTGATTGGTAGTGCAGCAAGTGAAATTTGCTTCAACCAATCAGAAGAACTACTCAGATGTGGGTAGTGAATGTCATCATTACTGAATTTCTACGCTCGTTCCTCAGGCGAAACCGGTGGTAGCTTAAGTGGACGCGAATTATTGGAGCTAATCCAGGAGACAAAATACTTGGCTATTTATATTAGTGTTTGACATGTAGACCCCGAATGGCCAAGAAACAAATCTACCTAGAGGCCGGAGAGGGATTCCTCCTAGGACCTAGAGTTACGAGTCCTGCACGCTGATCAGACGGCGAGGCTTCTTTGCTATTTCAGTTTGCTACTCCACAAACTGCAGGAAGGCTTGGTACAAGTATACGTATACCAAGGCTTGGTATAAAGATTTCTGGGAACATTTAGACACATAATATAAAATAAGCCATGATTGTATGATGGCTGCCTTTTCAATTTGGGTGCCATCGACACACCTGTTTACGGAAACTATCCCAGAAATAGTTGCGCCGAAAGCTTCTACCTGTTCTAAAGAGCTGTAGTAATATAAAGCTTTCAATAGTGAGTCGATTGGTAGTAATGATCTTATAATATCTCCTTCAGTGGTGCTGGACAAGAAAGCGGAATTAAAACTCAGAACATACCAGCGTGAGCTTGCCTTCCCCGCGTTTGAAGGAAAGAATGCAATCATTTGTGCTCCCACAAACAGTGGTAAGACCTACGTGGCCATCGCAATAACCCAAGCACACTTGAAAATGTTAAAAGAGGTTGGTTTTGGCAGGTTTCGCCGTCCTGCAAAAGTGCTTTTTATCGTAAACAAGGTCAACTTGGTTCTTCAGCAGAGACAGCGCTTCGATTATTACCTTTCCAACAGGTATGCTATGGATATTCTTGTCAGCTAGATAGTCTATCATAAATCTATTTATTTAATTATTTATTTATTTATTTACTACCCAATTCAATTACAGATATCAAAATAATTGCACATATATAAAACCAAATATCTAAAATATCTAATATATAAAAGTGATATCTGTATAATAAGGACAGTTTATACAGAACACCAGGATTCCTTATAAGAATAAACTGCATAGAACGTAGATTAAACAATATAAATCAAATCTAAAAACTGTTTATAAGAAAATTCAAATCGTAAATATGTTCAGTAATAAACGCTCAGAAGAGTTTTGTAAAATGAAACATTTTACGATCTAATTACTTTACCTGGTCAAGACTTTTTGTTAATTTATTCGCTTAATTTGATGTCTAACATCTTTCTTGCTGATAGCTACGATATAACTGATATATCAGGGGCCAACGCCCAGGACAAAACGCTTGATGAGGTCAGCCAAGAACATGATGTGATTGTCCTCACGGCGCAGATCTTGGTGGACGCCTTGAAGTCCAAGCGAGTGAAAATAACGGACTTCTCTTTGCTGATATTTGACGAGTGTCATCACACTGGAAAAGGTCATCCATACAACGAAATTATGCTCGCATACCTAGGAGCAAAGTGCCCAGTTCGGGGCGCTCGTACTCAAGCAGATAACTTGCCACAGGTCATTGGATTGACTGCGTCCCTGGGAGTTGGCAAGGCTCGTAACAAGAATGACGCCCAAGATCATATCCTTCGGCTTTGTGCAAATCTGGATTGTTCGGTGATTGTTACTGTACAAGAATATATCAAGGATCTGGAAGGTTTGTTTATTAACAAAGCTAGCATAAATTATTCTCTTCGTACATACAACCACGGACACCAGAAACTAAACAAAAAAACGTAATCCCCGCCGCCGCGCCGTAACAATGTTTTATCGTGTTATTAATTAAATCTCTCAAATAATTGAGGATTTGTTAAAATAATCCCTGTCACAAAGTGGAACGGGAAAATGTATGCGATTAGCCTGTGAGGCTGGCGCAAAAAGAGGGCTCGGGAGAGAAAACATGGAGGGGAAATCGGAGAAATCCGTTTTATTCTCTCCAGTCCCTCTCCTTTTTCCCTTGAAGCAAAGCGTATCATTTATTTTTTTACCGGTTCCTTTGAGGTAAACGTGGTTATTTTCCCAGCCCCTCATTTCAATTGCCCACCACGATAGCTAAATTTATCGTTATAACTTGCATAGCATGTCTTAAAGCCGTGTTGACTAAACCTGACTCGAAACCTCTAGCTATCTATCTAACGAAGAAATCCCTTTTGAATTGTCATAATTGCTTCTGGCAGGAATGACAGGACGCTGTGAGCGAACGTACCTGGAAGTACCCGATGGTGAAATGGATTACTTTGATGAGGTCATAGGTCAGGTCATGATCAGGCTTGAAGGGATGATGGTGAGGGAGCCTGGGCAACGAAGTTGCTCGCCTCAAGTACACCGCAGCAGCCAACGGTACCAGCAATGGCTGAAAGAGTTGGAACGAAGTAATTTAAGAAGCAGACAGCATTTTACTTTGATACAACATCTGATGAGCTATCACACAGCTCTGGCTATCAAAAAAAGTTGTCGGGTCAAAGACGCCCTTAATTACTTGGCAGATTTTCACCAAAAACAGCGAGAAGACAAGTTCGAGAGCATTGACCACGATTTGAGGGAAATTTACATGAAGGTTTGTCAAAACTATATAAGTTTAGTGGTAAATCGATTGTGAGATTTACATTATGAATTAAAAGCCTTTCCTCCCTTTAAGGCTAAATATGCTGGCAAATGTGTAACACATGTTTCAAAACGCCCCTAATTTGTTGCAGAAATTTGAGTGTCAGAAAAAATTCTCTTTAAATTTCATTTCATAAAGAGCAAACTTAAACAAAAAAAGACAGCAAAAAAAAAAACCAAACAAACAAACAAAAAAACGAACAATAAAAACAAAACAAAACAAACAAGAAAAAATAACCATGTACAGAAAGACAGGTACCACCTCGGCGTGTCCGTTTTAGGGACATAACCTATCCGTCTTATAGAGAGTCAAAGAAAATGACAGTTTAGAACGGCAGGACCAACTCTAGGTGTCCACGTTTTAAGGAGGTGTCCAAATTTTAGGGAACTCCATTCGGAAAGAGATAACTACAACACATTAAACAGTATGTTTAAATTTTAGGCCAGAGGGAAGTTGGATGAAAAGAGGCAGGAGAAAGGAGAAATAAAGAATCCCAAGTTAGAGGCTGTTGCTAGCTTATTAAGTAAAAAACACCAGGCATGCGTGGAGGACGGAGGCAAGAAGACAGCAAAGGGAATTCTGTTCACTAAAACCCGTGAAAACACCAAAGCTCTTAAGGCCTGGCTTGATGAGAACCCCGACCTTTCCTTCATTACTGCAGAGCGCCTTGTGGGTACTGGCAAGGGAGAAGGTCAGTTTTAAGACGATTCCTTCCTAGTCTGGTTCTACATTATACACCAATCACCCGGGAAATGTTTTCGGCTTGTGTTGAAATCGGAGAAGGGCTTTAAATTGATAACCTTATTGAAATGCACCTTTCAAGGGATGAAAAAAACCCCAGCACGAACAATTCCAAACTCCAGCTATTCCAACACCCGTGAACTATTCCATACGGATCCGGTCATAGATCAGAGTGGGAAAATCTTATCTTTTTTCAGAACACAACAGCTAAATCCTGTACCGATGTTCAGAACCGCCAAAATAGCTACCATATGGCCAGATTGTTAAAAACAGGATACAACAACTGACCCAAGATTAGAACGAAGACTTTAAATCTAAGAGCTTTCTAAGAAAAAAAGTATCTTTGAGCAAAAAACCGAGCGAAAAGTCCGGGGGGAGGGGGGGTACTCCCGTTTTTAAGTGACGGGGATGATCGAAGGAATTTTTTTTGGTTTGAGATTGTCGATTCCGGGATTTTTTTTTGGTAGGATAATTTGGCAAGTATCCCGGCCGTGCAGTCAGTCTGTGAAAAAAGTACAGTGAAACCTCTATTAAGCGCACCCCCAATTAAGCACACACCCTCTATTAAGCGGACACTTAGCCGGGTCCCGAAATTGACGTCTTAGATTTCCCTTTATAACGAACCCCTATTCAGCGGACACTTCTATTAAGCGGACGCGGACACTAAAATAACTTGTATTTGGCCAAGTTCTATTGTTAAAAAGACCTCTATTAAGCGGACACCGGACCTTGAAATACGTACTGTATTCGATTAATAAAGATAAATCAATACATCTAGCTGTCAATAAACTGTAGATTAGACCGATGTACGGTTTGTAATGAAAGGTAATGAACTTGAACCTGTTCACGTGACTCTGGATAGCTAGCTTCCTTAACAACGTGGAACTTTATCACAGTACAGAGTAACCGTTGAATTTTAACAAACATTGCGCAAGTTTTACAAACCTCTATTAAGCAAACACTTGGGAAGATCCCGAAGGTGTCCGTTCAATAGAGGTTTCACTGTACAAGCAAATAAAATACAACGTGTTATATTGCTTTCTGGAAATTTTTAAGTCTCCGAATTTCGGAACAGGATTTTTTTGGGGGTAAATTTTTGGTCCAGGGATTTTTGCGGGTTTTGATATTTGCTCACATGCGATCATCCCCGTCAGGGGAGGGAATTTCGGTGCGAGACCTCGCGCGAGGGATAAGGGAGGAGGCGACCTATAGGGTTATTTTCAAAGGGGTACTCCGGGTGCGTACTATAGTGTTGATCTCAAACGATCTTTCAGATGGTATGACCCAGCGCCTACAGGAGGAAGTTATAGCGAATTTTCGCAGTGGAACCATCAATCTGTTAGTGTCCACCACAGTCGGCGAAGAAGGTATCGACATACCCGATTGCAAATACGTTATAAAATACGATGTCGTCGGAAACGAGATTGCCAGTGTTCAGTCTCGAGGGCGTGTACGCGACAAGGAGGGTAAGTACGAAGTGGTGGCTGGGAAAGAAAGTGGTGTGATTGAGAAGGAAAATCTAAATGTGATCAGAGAGGTAATGATGCAGGAAGCAATTAAAGAGGTGAAGGCCATGGCTCAACAAGAATACGTAGCCAAGGTAAGAGTTCAAAAGAAAGAAACTCTATAAACGCCAAAAAAGATGAAATATTTCAATGGTTGAGGATTTTATAACTCCGCCGAGCAACTCCGATACTAGGCCTGTGTCACTGCGCGTTTTCAGGGACAGGTTTGTTCTCAGTGACATTTTAGAACCGTTTTCCCGCGAAAAAGGAAGCTCCGCTGCGTTTTGAGCGCATTCGAAGTATAGCATATGAATAGGTAGGTTTTACTTACAGGTATGTAGGACTTTTTTGATATTCTAAATTCGCGCCAAAATCGGTCTAAAAATAAACTGGTCAGTATGAAAACGTCCTGACACGAGTTTATCAAAGTTGCTTGCTCCGAGTCATGGGCTCCTGAGTAGCCAAGTGAAAAGAAGACGAAAATTCTAAATTTTATCGAAATATCATTTAAAATGTTGGACAACAAATTGTGCCATATGAAATTAACTCTGAATGGGTTTCACTTGAATGGTAACATCATTGGAGTTCGTCCACAGATTCAAAAGTTAGAGCCGCCCCTTAAGACTACAAGACTATGCAATTCATTTAAGGGAGTGAATAGTCTGCTACACAGTCGTTTTTAGTGTCGTCACGCAACGCTCCTTGGGGAGGAGCGTTGCGTGACGACACTAAAAACGGCTGTGTAGCAGACTAGGTGAAAGGATAACTGAAATTTACCTAATTGTTTACATAATTTCATCTATTCCCGTCGTGTTTCTAGATTTTAGATCTTCAGCTTCGAGCAGTCACCCAGTGGAGAGACAAAGAAAACTGCAGAAGAGCTGAGAAAGACAAGACACAGCAAGACAAAGTTCAGCTGTTTTGTCGAAAGTGTCAGGTGCCTGCATGCAGTGGAGACAAGATTAGGTGTATCAAGGAGGCCCATCACGTGATTATTGATGAGAAATTCAGGTCCAAGTTTTCCTTTAGACGAAACAAAACTCCGAAAGTGATTAACGGGGTTGAACTAACAGGTTTGGAAAAATTTCAAATTCAGTCAGAAATTAACATGGAAGTATTAGAGATCGGTCAAAATGTGCTAATAGAGCCAACGAACAGCCGCACTGACTCGCACTCTGAAATGAGATTGGGCCTACTTCGCAGTCGCTAAAAAGGGCCAATTGTTCTAGAACGACAGTTAATGTAAAGAGAATTAACGACGCTAGTATTCTGCAGCATTCAAACATTTTATCGACAAAGAAAAAGTAGATGGAGAAAATTTCTTGCAGACTGACAGGAATAGAAAAATTGTTCTCAAATATGTATTTTTCAAGCATTACTTGTAGTCTTGCCACTTACTCAAGCGATAAACCCCTTTTCCCTATTCCTTCCAGTTCCCCCCTGATTCTCTTCGGCGGTCCACCAGACCCTCAGATAAGGGTGACCCGGTCTCCAAAAAAATGTTTTTCGGCCCTTCGGGTCTTAGTTAATTTAGTCTAAAAATAAGGGGGACAGGGCCCCCTGGCCCCTCCCCTAGATCAGCCATTGAGGAGTGGGCGATGAGCCAAAAGAAATTCAGCATTGGTGATGATACAGTCTGCTGCCAACCAGGGGCTACGCTAGCTAGTCCTTTTTTTGTTTCGTTTCACTGTGCCTTGGTGGTTGCATAAGGTCCCCATAATGAACGTACGTTTCCTACTTAGACTGTCCACCCATCTGTTTTCTCAACGCAAACTGGAAACTAGGAGCGTGACAAACAACTACCCCACCCTCTCACTCTCTGCTTTGACGCCAACGTGCAGTTTGCACGTTCATTAAATAAAAAGAAGGGCTTTTTGGCTAGTGAATCTCAGTGACGAATCCAAGATAAAGCAGAGGGGGGCGCCTTTCAGGAACTACACCAATTTCTCACAAACTCGCTCGGGCCACGTGTCCCGAAACAGAAATGAGTAAAAATGCGAAAACAAAATAAAACAAAAAAAAAAACAGAGTAATTTGAAGAGTTCACCAGCCCTCAACATGTCTTTTCTCGTTTAAGGTGATTCCATAGTAAAAGAACCTAACATAGATTTTAGCTAAAACTTGGTACACTGATGTAACAAGTCAAGAAGATGATAAAAAAGTAATAAAAAGCGGGGGTCACCGTGCTCGTTTTGACGTCACAATGCTGACAAATACGGCTATTTAGGACCCTTTTACAAAAACCGCGGGCAGCGCAAAACTAGACAAAAAGGAGAGATTTTTTCGATGATGCATGTGACATCACACAGAATTTGACTTTAATGTATTGTTTATCCACTTACGTACCAGAAAAATGCCTTTTAATGCCCTTGTTTTTACTTAACGCTCCAAAGCAGAATCAAATTGGACGCGCGCTTTTCGACCCGTGATGGCTCAATCCGTACAATTTAGTAAAATTGCCAAAAAACTGAACATAGATTTGTGCCAATTTTTTTCTCATCGAAAGGAAGCACTGTCCTTATTAAAATCATGAAATAAAAAATGAGGGTCACCGTACTCGTTTTTGCGGTAGAGCTGCAGAAAGTGCGCACCAAACGCATTTCTCCGATTTTTGAGAGAGGACTGGGGCGAGTTTCAAAATAGAATGTATGTGAAAGGGGGAAGAAAGTATTAAAAAATCCGTTTTTACAGAATTTACATCGAGATATCACATTTAGGACACAATGTGATAAAGAAAGTGTTTAAATGAAAATCAAAGTGAGTAAGCACTAGTTAAACATCCACTATCGAGGTTCTCCGAGAGGAGGTCGAACTCAGCAACACGCGTACTGCTTACGTTATGCACATTCGCAACACATTGAGTCTCACCTCGGCAAGAAACAACAGCAAGCAAAAATTCCAATAGCGTTTCTCTTCAGTCAACTTCATTTTAACAATATTACTTCACATGCTCTTTTTTACGGCGGCCATCTTGTTATGCGCAGTAAGAGATGCGCAGTGCAAAACTAGGGAATCACCTTAAAGGGAAAATTCGCAACGGCGACGACAACGGCGACAAGAAGTGCAAAAAAGCAGGGGGTTACAAAGAAAAACAACAACTCTACACGTGCATCATACTTTTGGGTACATTTCTTATCCGTCAATTTATGCGACTATGACATAAAATTTGCCTTGGCGACTTTTTGAGGACTTTTTGAGATTAATCTCCCTTCCTGGCGCCATCGTCTTTGCAAAAGCTCGTTATTTTTTCAGCCTTAGTGCTGGCGGCTCCCTTTTACTCATGCAACAAAGGAAATGGCAGACGTTTTGAGTTCATGCTTCATGCTTGCTTTGTTTCTCAGGTCCTATACACTGTCAACATTGTGATGCAGAATGGGGCGTGATGCTGAAGTACAAATCAAGAGAAATGCCTTGCATCAAAGCATCGTTCTTTGTCTTTCAATTTGAAGACAAATCTGGTGTCAAAACATCATTGTCTTTTAAGAAGTGGAAGGATGTGCCATTTCACGTAGAGGACTTCGATCTCAGCAATCACGAGGAGCAAGTCATGGATTTTTTCTTGGATTTACCGGAGCTGTGTTTAGATTAGCCCCGTCCCTGACTTGCATGCAATAATGAACGGATTGAAAATGAATTTCAGATACAATGCTAGTGAAAACTGGAGTTGTATGTAATACGACTAATTATTGAATCAGTTTTGCTCTCTTTTGCTTTTGATAGCAGGTTCGTATAATGATCCTTAGATGAGCATCTTATTAGTAGGTAGCCTACTGATCGAAAGTGGCCCTCCGAAGCAAGTAGAATTTTGAATTTGAGTATTATCCTCCTGTCAGACAGATTTATTTAAGGGGTCGGGACCTATACGACCTTCCCCTGGATCCGCGTCTTGGTGTCCACCTTAGAAAGAGTTGAGTGTACTGTAGTTTCTTTTGCGAAATTAGAAAAGTAGATAAAACTTAGGCATGACTTAGAGCATGAGTCATTGAATTTTGTAAGAGTTCTGTAGTATTTCAAGCGGCCCCTCTCGCAGTTTAACGATTGGTTAAGTTTCAAAATGTCTTTAATTAATCTTTCTGTTAAATTTACCTTTGAACTGAATATATTAAAAAAATTTAACCAAAAAGCCGAAACACTGGCAAGTAATACGACAATATACTATGTGTTAACCACGAGGGCGGTATTTTTAGCGTCGCAATCAGGTAAAAATCATTATTTCGTTCTACTTACGGCCTCCTTTTTACTTGCTACTGAAAAGTAAAATAAAATATACACATTCCAGTAAGGATGTCAGTTCAACTTATGCCAAGAGAGAATGAGCTAGTGCTTATGCACACCGTTAAAACAATTAATTTCTGTGTATTTAGAGCTTCGTCACGCGTTCCTTCACGGAAGGAGTGAGGGGGAACGAAGCCCCTGAGAACGTCTGCGTGAGGGAAGGTATTTATTTCCACGCCGGCGTTACGTATCAGTTTCTGCCTATAGCGTGTTCGAGGCTCCGAGATAGTCAGGTCCGCTGAATTGAGAAAGCACAAACACGAAAATAAAACAGAAAGGAAAATTTTTGCGTGCCTTTTTCTTTCGCGTCTTCCCCACTAACTGAGAGTCTGGAACAGGCTAGTTTCTGCCCCGCACAGTTACTGGATTGAATGAAACGCGCAGTTCATGCGACAGTCTACTATAAAAGAACTTGACACCCCTAAATTAAAAGCTGTCTTAAAGAAATGTGTCCAGTTTAGTGATCTCTTAAATTCATTCAAAGACGCTTACTTTAATGTTGTGTTAGGCAATCTATTCCAAAAACTTGGAGCTGCAAGTCCATTCTTTTTTAACCTACCATTCGGCACAACTAAAAGTTCCTTCCTTCCTCTTGGGTGTTTTTTCTCTTTGCGCCGTTACCACAATCCGAATACCTGGGACAGGCTACGGTTGTATACCATTTACATGGGCAAAACGGTCGGTCCACAGTTTGGGAAATCGTAAGCAAAATTCAGGATAAATTTCGTCCCGGTTTAGCCGTTGCTCCCTGACATTTTCCGCTGGAACAGCCCAAAAAGTCGTATATCATTTACTTTCAAACTGGATATTTTCCGCAACCTATTATAGATGGTAAACAACCTTAGCGTGAATTTCATCCGATTAATTGGAATCGTTATTACTCCCTCAATAACGACGTTGCTGACGAGAGGAAACGACTCGAAGCATATCGGATGAAATTCAGGCTAAAACAACCTTCGCCTCACCCGCGGGTTCCTTCTCGCATGCGACGTTTTGCGTACTCTTACATGAAGTAATCTCCTTTATGCCACAGCGCTTATGCGCCTGGTAGAAAACCACTTTGCGAAGAACACAGTTAAAACTGGGAGTATGCAGTCTTTCCATAGCGCTAAGGAGAGATTTGGAGTGGATGTATGCGTGACGAATGAGGATCTAACAAAGGCTCCAGAATGTCCACATGGTAGGCACTGATCGAACGTTAGGGTACCCACCGGATTTTCCTACGTTGTTTCTTTTAACACCATTTAACTGATTTAAGCCAGAGAAACATGTGGTTAAAAGCAGGCAACATGTTCGAGAGCTTTATGAGAGTAAGGTTTGTCACTATATCTGCCATATGAATTTACCAAAGCATTTTCTGGCGGAAAATCCGAGAGATTCAAACTACTGACTCATGACTCATATGGCTCATGACAGACTCATTACAGATTCCCCCCAACCCCTCCCCTCCAAGAGGTATACAGTCAACTCTCTCTTCACGGACACCATTATAAGACGGACACCTCTCTAAGATGGACACCTGGTGTTGGTCCCTGTAGTTTTTCAGTCATTTTATTGTAACTCTTCTCTCTATAAGACAGACAACCCTCTCAGACGGACAACAGACACTAATTTTGAAATTGTCAACAGACCCTTGGGAAGAGCTATGTGCAGTGAAAAATCCCTCAAAACCGAATGTAGGTGCTCTGCATGACAGTAAATTGCAAAATTTTGTTTATTTTGTAGTCTTGCTCCAGTTCGCGGAGTATACACTGTTACACTTTTAGACCACGAAGCGGTGAATGTTAGCTTTATGAATGAGCCTTTGATTGCACAATATGAAAATGATTCCACTTTTTTTGCTACAGTTTAAACTGTTTTGTACAAGTTAAACAGCTGTCTTTTCATTGCGAATACATGTAGGTTCAGCGTTAATTTCTTAAAATTACTGGTGTCATGTTACCTTGACTCTCTTCAAGATGGACACCTCTCTAAGAAGGACAGTCAGGGCTAGTCCCGAAGATGTCTGCCTTAGTGAGAGTTGACTGTATATTGAGAATTAAAGATATTGAGATTCTGAACTTAGAGCTGGGAAACGTAGTGAGTAGTCGGAAAAAGAGTTGCTTGATGCCCCAAACTTCCTTGTGGAAGGACTTCCAAGCTGTAAGCTTAAGGGTATAAGAAGTATTTTCTGTGGAAGTCACATATCATTTTAAACCTGGAGCAGCAAACATCACGATCAATGAGAGATTTAGACTTAATTTATCAGTGAGTCTATGCATTTTGGTGGCAGGGCAGGGTTTGCAGTAGGACACTCCTGGCTCATGAAGACATTGCTGAAGAATGTTAAAATTATAAACAACTGCACTAAGTTGGCAATTCATGCTTTGCTAATCAAATGTGACCACCAGGGAATGTTCTTTAGATCAAGTTTACTATCAAACTTGGAAACGAACCCCACAGTTACTCCAACAAATTTCTTTGAGTGTGATTTTTCAAGAAAGCGTTAGAAGTCAGTTGTTAGAGCGTGAGATAGTTAATGAAACTAGGAGACTTAGGACAAAGTCAGGAGACTTGGCAAGTCTGTCATTGACTCATTGACACTTAATTCTCTTTCTCTACAGGAGTGTCATCTTGACTTAGTCACCCTGTTGATCTCTGTCACCCCAATCACCCATCTCACTTTTCTTTTGTAGGGCCCATGCTTCTGTTTGAAAGATTCTTTAAAGATGGCCGATCACCTCGTAGGTTTTATGCATGCTCAGCATCTAGAGACAGAAAGGACTGTTCATTTTTTCAGTGGGAAGAAGAAAAAATTTCAGACGCCAGGAAAAAAGCCCATAAAGAAATTATAAAAAAATCAAGATTACCATTTACTGAAGCTTGTCATAAGTATCAAAGCATATTTGAATCATTGGACAATTTGCAAAGGAAAAAATGTTTGTTTTGTCATTCTTGTGGCCTGCTGTTTATGCCAAAGGAGAAAGGAAAACACTGTACCCATGAATGTGAACAGGCAGGTGATCTCAGGAAACCAACAGTGATGATGAGGCCAAGAGAAAATGAGAAGACACAAGCTGTAAGTTCAAGGGACCTACATTTTAGTTATAGTACTATAACTGCACTGTAGTCACCAAATTACTAGTCAATGTCTTGTGTATCTGTTACAAGTCAAATTTGATTTCAGGTAAAAAAATTTTAACCTAGGTTGATCTCAATTTCCTTTTTCTTCTAGGGCTAGGAGACAATTATGGAAATTGAGAATCAACCTAGGTTAGATCAAAATTAACCTGAAATCAAACTTGACTTGTAACATATCCATGCTTGCTTTTGTTTTTCTTTGCGTTACCTTGTCTCTTCGTGCCCCATTATGCATGAGGCCTTCACACTTCTCCACCAACCTGCTATCTTGAAAAGTGTGTCTGGTTTTACAGGGATGGGACATTAACCCTTTGCCCAACCCCTAACCTGGAGGGCCAGGCGTTGCAATTTATTTGTCTGGCCTTTTACCCAAAACCTTGCCAGCATGGTTGAACCCACCAGGACCAAGGTCCTCACTGTTATAGCCTCCACCAAATTATGGGGCAACACTAAACAAGGAGGATTCTTTTATATTACCTTGCTTTATTGTTTTAATTTTTTTTGGTCTTGAGAAACACCAGAGAAAAGTTCAAAGGAAACAGCTGATCCTGATATTATGTATAACCAGAATTTCCATTTCCATTATGTTTACCAGAATAACCATTTCCATTCTCAACGTATTTGCATGTACATTGTATTTTATCAAATATTGTAAAAATGCCTTTATTTCCATGAAATTTTATTGTTTCAGCAATACTTCTTTTCAAGGAAGGCCACTCAGTTCATAGCTTCCCTTTTTGAGGATTTAGGCTTCAAGAATGTTTTATGTGTTGGAACTCCAAGGTACTGTTTTAGTATAAAAACTATTTGATTGTTATAACCATTTATTGAGTGCCCTTCTAATTAAGAACGAATGCCACCTTATTAGCCAATCAGCACTTGTCTGTATGTTAAGAGTACAGTCAAACTAATACATGTACATGCAATATCATTCACATTGTCCTTAATTTTTTATTTTCAGACTTCATGAAGAAATTCAATGCAGCCGTCAGACATCAGATGAGAATCTTGATAGTCTCCTCATGGATGTTGACTTCCGTTATGTATGTTATCATGATAAAGATAATATAGATGATTAAACCTTTTTGACTAGTGATTATCTTTGATTGCATGTGAGGGTGTCCTTGATTATTGCTACTTTTTTTCAACACAGGCCCAATTTTTTCCATCTTCCAAGTTTTGCTTGTACAACATGTTCAATCATTTCTTCTTTGAGAGTGTTACAAGTGAGAAGGTATTCCAAGACTTTGTGAGGAGAGACGGGCTAGTTTTGGTGATGGATCCTCCATTTGGTGGTTTGGCTGAAGTTCTCGCTCACTCTGTAAAGATAATTTGGGATCAGTGGAGGAAAGTTAATAGTGATGGTAATACTGTGAAAGGTTTGAACCCAGGAGTCATTTCAAAAGTAGGTTGAGTTTGATCGGCCCAGTGAACATAGTCCTGAATAGGACTGTTGTTGTTGACAATGACTGACATTTCGACAACCTGTGCGGTAATCATCTTCAGAGTCAAAGTGAGTTGTATCATGTCAGTTGATGGTATTATACTCTGGTTATTGATCTGATTGGTCAATTACGTCATGATGTTATTGGTCATCTGTCAGTTATTGGTTGTCTGTCAGTTAAGCCGTCATAGCCAATAACATCGGCTTAACTGACAGACGACCAATAACATCGCGATGTAATTGACCAATCAGATCAATAACCAGAGTATAATACCATCAACTGACGTGATACAACTCACTTTGACTCTGAAGATGACTACCGCACAGGTTGTTGAAACGCCGGTCACTGTCAACAACAACGGTCCTATTCAGGACTACGTTTACCCGGATGATCAAACTCAACCTACTTTTGAAGTGATGGCAATGTTTTTAAAAATAATTATCTGCATTCCATATGACTTTAACTGGAATATTATAATATACACTCGAGCCCCCCATTAAGAGGCTGGGCCAGGTTTGAAGGATTTTTTATGGTTGAAAAGATTTTGTGGGTGAAGCGGAGATGGAATTTGTTATGGGATTTACAAAGAACAATCTTACAGTTGCATTTTTTCTCATTCACTTGTCAAAACCGGGAATACAAATCTTTGAATTCTTTACAAAAGATCTGTTCAATTATGTCAGTCTGTTCTTTATATTCTTGCTGCTTGGATTGTACATGAATGTAATGAGATGCAGACTTCTCACAGGATAATGATCATTCAACTTTCTTGGGATCAAGTCCTGGAATGGACTTCCAAATTGGCAAGATTCTTATACACTTAATGATTTTAAAAGGAAATTCAGAAAACATTTTCTATGCAAAAATTAAGCTAACTTAGTATTTCCTGTGTGTGCGCCATATATATCCTGTAAATATTTGTATTTTTTATTAATTTAATATTTTATTCAATTTGTTTGATATTCTTCAAATAAAATGGTTTATTCTTTAATTTGAGTCATACTGAAGCAGAAAAGTCCTTTACAGGGAGCCTCGATGAGGTATTCTCTTCTTTTCTAAGTTTTCTATTCTAATGTGAATATGAAAACAAGTATTATTTATTTTGTTGTAGAATTTAAAGATAAGGAACTACCTACCCTTTGGATATTTCCATATTTCATGGAGCCTCATGTAAAAGCAGCACTTCCATCTTTAACCATGCTTGATTATAAGGTAAAAAAAGAAATCTTTTTGCATTACAGCGTTATTTTTTTCCCCACTTGTTTCTGAGCCTTTTGGGTCTTCGAGCATAAGCTGTATTGTTTGACTGCTTTTAACATAAGCTGCAACAATTCTTTTCTCCTACCATCATGGAAACTATCCAAACTTTGTTTGCATTATGACAAGATGTAAACAAAAGGAGAAAGTTTGGTCAAAATAGATCTTTTTGGTTGCAGGAATGTGCTTGGAGAACCTTTTTGACCAAATGGAGCACAGTGAAATTTTTCAAAGAAATTATTCAACCCTGTTGTAAAAAACATTCAGATGTTCTAAAATTAAAGAAAAAACACACTTGACCGATTTTCTGACCAGAAGCTTGTAACCTAGCCTAAGAAAAGAGCCGGCATTTTGCAGCGCTACAATTGGATTCCACGCGGAATGACGTCTAAGGATCGAGCGCAGAAATTCCATTCTGATGACGTGTCGGCACTACCTAGATTTGCATAGTGCTTCTAATTGGAGAATCAAATTTCCTGTGCGGCACGACCAATCAGAAGCATTGCCCAGATCTGTGTAGTGAACGTCATCAGTATGTAATTTCTGCAGTCGTTTGATCCTTAGATGTCATTTCTCGGGGAACCCAGTGGTGGCATCGCGAAATTTCGGCTGTTTTCTCAAGCTACTTGTAACCTTACACCTGCATATCCCTTTGAACCCCAAGAGTGACCAACATCAATTTTCTCGTAACAATATCAATACACAATTAGACGAAGACCTTAGAAACGCTACAACTGTAAAGGCCTTTACGAAAGCCCTGAAACTTGTAATGAATGAATGATCGAATGACAGTTAGCATTTAACAATTATTAGCTTGTTAGATATAGCTTGCATTTATATTTGTAAATAGGTAATGAAAAACCTTTTTTTTGGGGAGTATTTATTAAAATTTTAATTCAATTTAATTTACACAATCAAGAGAATAGGTTGTGAGAATTCATAAAATAATCACCTGAGGGAAAATGCCTTGATCTTTTATCAAATTCTCTCAACTTATTCTTTATAGAAATGTAAAGAGACCAGTTTGGAGAATCTCTATGTTGATACTGGGGATAAAGGGATATGCAAACCTTAATAACGCGATCTCTATTTCGTTTTTGTGCAGGTTGACTATGACAATCATCCACATTTTAAAAGTAAAAACATGAAAGGATCTAAACGGGGTTCACCTGTGAGAATCTTTACCAACATAAATGCTGCTGACATCGTTTTACCTGCAGAAGAAGGTTACAGGTATTCTTTTTACTTCCCACAATGTTAACCTTTTTAAAAGCCCAATATCCACAATACGGACTGGTCTCCATACATTTCCTTAACAAATAAGCTGAGAAAATAAGATAAAAGATCAAAGCATTTTATTTTGGGTGAACTTTTCACTAATTCTCATAACCTTATTTCCTGATGATGTACGGATATTGTTAAGAGAATATTCATGTTCGTCACTTTTGGGAGAGAAAAGCAAACGTCATTTCCCCTCGTCCTTTCCCCTGATAACTCCCTGCATGGAAAGGACAATCTGTGATCGAAAAACAGACGGACGAACCCACAAACCGACGGAGTAGTTGACGGACAGACGGACGAACAAACGGACGGACGAACCGACAAACCGACGGAGTATTAAACGGACGGACGGACGAACGTACGGATGGATAGAAAAACGGACAGACCGACGGACGGATCGACAGAAAAACGGACGGACGGACAGACAAACGAACGGACGGACAGAGGGAAGGACAAACAGACGGAGGCACGGACGGACGGATAGTCGTCAGTTGAAAACGATGTGTTTGAAAGTTAGCATGTGAAGTTGCTTGACTCTAGCTTATGTCAATAAGAATTAAAAACTTAAATATATACTAAAAGTATCTACAAATGTGAGATTGTCGACAGTATGCCAAATATATACAGATTCATCATTCTAAAACTACCAATAGATACGGTTGTTACCTTAAAACTTGAGACTAAATTCATTGAAAACACCCATAGATTCATAGGTTCTATAATGAATATCATTTGCCAGGACACTATGTTTTTTGGTCACTGCGTTCCTTAGTACTGAGCCTCAGTGCGCGGGAGTCTTTTATGCAGCAAATGGTGAAACGGGGAACTATTAGTGAGTCACGTGCCAGGGATGAATAACTTCTAGCCCGTTTCTTTTGTGATACAATCACTTAGAGTAACAGGTTATCCATAGTAGTATAGTAGTACGCATTATGAAAACTAATAACAATAGCAGATTTGTAATAAAGAAGCGGTCTTGCCACTGCATGCGTTGCTGGGTTTAGACATGGGAATCAAAATCCTCATTGGCAACTCTCTATTTTAATTCAGATTTTGTAAGAGCTGTAACAGATATGTGGCACCTGAAAATATCCACTGTCGCAAATGTAATGGTTGTATGTCAAAGGTATGGAATCATTAACTAAATTCCTTCTCGGTCATACGATTTACACTTAATCAGCGTAGTCATTGTCTTAACTTTTCCTAGAAGGTGTGCACGTGTATGTACGTATACATGTATATCTGATTGTTTTATCCTGTGGGAAAGGTGCTTGATATCTTCCCAACCTATTATTAAACATGAAATATTCATACACTTTGTGAATTCTGGACCGTTAGTAGCTGACTGGAATTATTTTTGGCTATATTGCACGTTTTTCGTGGTTTAATGACTTCAATGAATTTTACGAAGCATAATCTAGTTGGTCGTAAAATTTCAAGGTTTTAAGGTATTCGAGTGCTTTGTTCCTTTTGGTCCAAAAGAATGTGGCTGTAGATGGTTGAAGAAATGGGGCGGTGACGTGCAAACGGCTTTTTGAAAGCTTAATGGCTTTTTATTGAAAAATCAATCAATCAATCAATCAACCAATCAATCAATCAATCAATCAATAAGTAAATAAATAAATAAATAAATAAATAAAAACATCCCTTCATTAATGCCAGGCCACTAAGGGCCTCGTGCAGTATTTGAACTTCTAGGTCATTCTACAGCCTGCGCGTGCCTTTGTTTACCTATCAAGCACTCAGATCGATTTCTTACCTAAATTTGTTATGTGTTGGGTTTTTCTACAATTAAACAAGAAGAAAGAATGAAAATGACAACTTGTAAAACATGAATTTCACCTGTTAGTTTTATGTATGTCATGTTTTTGTAGGACGGACGACAGTATGTTCACTGTGAGATGTGCGGCAAATGTGTTAAGCCAGGTAACAATAATTTGTTTTAGTAAACTTAAGTTTAAGGAAAGTGCTTTTTAAATTTCAACAAAAATAAAACTCAGTTTTATTCTTTGCTGTGACAGGCCTTGAGCACTGTATGACTTGTGATCGTTGTGATTTGAAGGGACATGCTTGCAAGAGGTAGGTTTCCTTTGATAATTGGATACCTTATGAAACCACGACGCATTCCGTTGGTTGATGATTACACCATCGCAACAGCAAGAAACGACATTCAACCACAGAGCGTTAATTAATAGGTTTATTGATTATTATGGTGTTGCTTCGTGTGTTTGTTTGTCACGGAATTTATTGAAATTCGTACAGGGGTATCTGTCGTCAAATTTTAACGAAACATAAAATAACCGCTCAAAACATTAGAGGAAAGATATAGAATGAGGGACGGATGGACAAAATTGAAGAAGAGTAAAGGGAACTGAAAATTGAGGTTTTGGAAAACTTGATCTCGAACGTAAAATGAGGCCTTTTCCACAAGTATCCGGACATTTTTAAAAGCGGAGATTTTTTTCTCCGTTTTCGAAAAAATACGCGTCCACACGTAGCGTATTCGAATCGTTTCTACCCGTCCACACCAAAATGCTTTAATGATGGAAATACGATTTTTATAGCATCCCTTACAGGGCATGCACTTTATGATGTATGACATCATCGTATTCGAAAACTTCCGTTTTTTGGTCCGTCCACAACAAAGCGATATGCCGGCGTTTTAAAAGACTCCCTGAACCCTGCTTTTTTGGTGTCCGAAAACGCCGTTTACGTGTAGGCAAAAACGGAGAAAAATGTACGTGTTCAAAAATATCTGGATCCGTGTGGACGAGGCCTCAGTTTACGTTGAGCTGAGCAGTCATTTAATCGTCGGCCGTGTTGAATTTTTGCCACAATAAAAAGCCTTTCACATTCTTCTTCGCATCGCAAGGTGATAAATAGACAAGGATCAGCTTCTAATGCTTGTTTTTTCTTCGTAAAAATACGGGAAACAGCCGTTCCCGCGGTAACGGTCCATAAAACAGCCAATGAGAGTGCTCCATTCAGTCTTTTGAATTGCTTAACGTATGACATGTGTGGCTGTTTTTGAAAATTTCGTGATGCTACATTGACAAAAAAAAATACATGATGACCCTTCAGTGGCTTTGTGAAAACATTCTATAACTAATGGCCTTACTTTCAATTATTTAATTAGGTCTACAGGCCCAGGCGCTTGCCATATTTGTGGAAAACTGGGTCACAAGAGAAGGGACTGTCCAACTCGCTTATCTGAGCTCCCCAAAAAGAGGTACCATCGCTTTTAGCTGTCCTCATTCCAGAGTTTCCAGGCCGGCTTGTGCTAACATGTATTGTTAACTTTTTTCGCCTGTGTCCCCAGACAGTTAGCCTCCCACGCAGACGTTCTTCTCCCACGAACGTTCGACGGAGGAACGTTTGCTTGAAAAGCTACCAAACAAGGGGTTACTTTGGCTGGCCAGAGCTCAGTTCTTTTTTCACATTACTCTGAAATTGAAGAGATTTAGAGTTACGTTTACGACAAACGGCAAACGGCAGATTCTGGTTGAAAAGTTCACAAAATAGAAAATAAGCAAATGCACACTGTCCAAGACAATGCTAACGGATAAACTAACGTGAAACTACAAATTTTTCGGTAGCAGTAATGAACAGTAAAGCACAAGTTAAGGGAAAACTTGTTCACGAGGTACAAATTCACTTTTGCCATTTGCCGTAAACGTGACTCAAAATCTCTTTAGTATCTTCTTATCTGTAGCGCGAGAAAACATATCAATGGTTATAATTCACAATAATACTTGACAAAGGGTTGTCGCTTACGTTTTTCAGCAATAGTCTAGTGGGTAATCACATAATTAATCTACGAATGCAAGTCCAGTCCTCTGACGATGCGTTTATCTACCTCATGTACGTGAATTGAAGCTAGTGAATGGCGGCAAATCCGGCGTCGTCCTCACGCCTAGTCGCGTCGCACTAAATTTTGCAGTTCACCATTTCAGTTCACATAGGCACATAGACCATAATGCACCTTGTTTACCCCCCAAAACTTTGCATAACCAGTGCCTTAGATTTCTCTTGGGACGACTCTGTAATACCCAGGAGAAATTGAAAACAATGGCTATGCAAAATTTGGGGGGTGAACAAGGTGCATTATGGTCTGTGTGAAAGTAGTGAAACGATCCGCAAACCCAAAGTTTCCACGAAAATTTTCTGCACAGAAATTAACTTCTTTTTACGGACACCTGCAGAAATAAGCCGTGTTTGTTGAGATCTCGCCCCGCAACTTGTTGTTTTTTATGCCGGAGGGCTGACCAGTCCGGTTAGACGAGATTTCTGTTTTTGCGAACGAAGCGAAACTTCCAACTACGCATGCGTCTCCATTGGAAGAAGCAAGTTGAGTAACTTTGCGGCCTATCTTGTAAATACAGTTTCCGGATATTGTTAAGTTATTGCGAAAGAACTTTAAGAACTGCCGCAAAGAAACAAAGAAAGTCAAGAGTTGTTCCACTTCCATTGAGCTGTCTCTTAAAATTTCTTAGATGAACACAAGAGTGAGATATGTGTAGATAATAGCATGATTTGTAGTGATATTGGCATAAATACCACGAGTGATATTTGGAAATTGTTATACGTAATTTCATCGAGACAATTTTGAAATATCACGACTGTTATTTATGCCACATATCACCAGAAATCATGCTATTATTTGTTTATACTACTACCCACGCAAGGTTTGTAATTTTCACATGTAGGTATTTCAATTAAGCTGGAATACCACTGCTCTAAGCCAATCAAATTGCAGCAATTTCTGATGTAGTAGTATAACCTGGTAAACCTTGCCTGAGAAAAGAACCAACATTTCGTGACGTTGCCAACGGTTTCCCCGCGACGGGAATGAAGTCTGAGAAACGAGCGCAGAAATTCTGCCCACACCTGGGAAGTGCTTTTGATTGGCTGAAGCAAATTATTAACCAATTAGAAGCACTAGCCAGATCCGGTTGGTGACACGTCATCGGTATGGAATTTGTGCGCTCGTCCCTCAGACGTCACTTCTCGTGGAAACCAGCGGTAATATTGCCAAATGTCGGCTGTTTTCTCAAGCTATGGTAAACCCGGCTCGTATCATGACTTGGTAGTTGTTTGTTTTTTATCACACCGATACTATCAATACAAAAGAGTAGTACCAAGCTGGGTGAAAAACGAAAGGATTAATTCCTATCGAAACAAAATCGCGTATCCGCCCGATAAAACTCCCACAAAATTTTGGTGCCAAACGGTATTACAAAGTCGCTCTAGCTCCTTAGAAGTTATTTTAGTAGTCAAGAGAACGAAATCTATTTTAGAAGCACCTGGCCGCGATAATCTTGATTAATGACATTTTTTGCATGCCTGGAGGTGGTGATTGTAAGAATTCAACAAGAGAGGAAATTGAAAGAGGGTTTGACAAACTTATCCTTAACTGTAGTACCGCCATACTGTGAAGGAGTTAATATTCATTTTTGTTCACAAAATCCTGTTTGATTAGTATTGTCTAACTTCAAAATATTGTTTAAGTTATAATCTCTTTGATTTGTTCTTTTAATTTTCAGAAGAAAAAAGAAGCAGCATCCAGGTGGAGACGAAACTGGGCTCGGTCAGGAAAAACTTCCCAAGAAAAAAAAACTTTTAACAAGAACGCATACGAAAAAACCTTTATAATTGAAAGCCATAAATGGATCGTCCAAACTGTTGTGTTTTTGAGCGCAGCAAGCGCGCAGCTCGTTTTATTTAAAAATTGAAATCATAATAATAAAACGTTATCTATCTCTTTCCGGTAAAACAACTGGATTTTTTTTTGCTGATGGTGTTTGGAGGCTAAAAAAAGCGAATCTCGATCATCAATCCATGAAAGAATTTTACGATCTAGGAACGAATTTCTCGTTTTTGCTATGTACCATTTTATTTGTTTATGATATATTTATTTATCTGGATAGTTATAAAAGTTCTAACCCAGTTGTTTAGTCTGTATGGTTGCAATTGTTACAGACCGTATAACGATTTTCGTGGAATTTGTTTCCTCATTTTTCTTAGCACTTATGATTGTGGAGAAACCATACAGACGAGGCCATTTGCATTTCAATTAAAATTAACTTTAAACATTCAAAACTTTAGCAAAATACATTTTTTTGATCACTGAAATAGTGGCTATAGTCATAGCGGTGTGAGTTGGAAATTGTACGGGGAATTAATGGCATATTTTCTGTACGAAAAGTTCAGAATTCTGTGGAATAAGTACTAACTTGCGCCCTTATGAAAACATGTTCATATTTAAACATCTACTACCTTTTTTACCAACTTTAAATTTTGTATATCAACATTGCCATGTATAGCTTATACACCACGCTTTTGATCACCGTATTATTTAAAACAATGCCGGCATTAGCTTTGAATCATCCAGCTGAATCGATCTAAAACAGCTGATTTTTATAAGTTTTATTTCATTGATCAAACTGTAGATGCGATATTGGTAAAGCGTCAGGCGTTATCTTCGATGATGATATCACCTCCTGGTAAACTCGAGTTATAAAAGATTACACCTTTATATCTGAGGATAGCCACTTGACCGTTTGTAATATATGACTGGCCTAGCGATCAATTCCAGAAGATTTCGGAAGTGTAATTTTACTTGAAGTAAGCAGAAAATAATACGCCGTATGTTTATTCACTTGTTTTTTGTTTTCTACAATCTTCTTGTAACTGAGGATTATTTCCAGTTTTACGCCTTTGTCAGTTGTTATCTTTGCGGAGCTAGTCGCTGTGAATTTGATGTTGTGAATTTATTATTTTTTTTCAGGGCTTTGAAAATTTCCCGAACAACGGCTGATAATCGAACCTATTTGGTGAAAATTTGGCAAGAGACGTTTATGACGTCGCAACTGTAAGTCTACTTGCAGAACAGTCGCCCCTTCTGTAAAAACAACTCAGGATTTTTTGACCTTAAGAGTGATCAGCATCAATTTTCCCTTTGTAATATCAATGCTTTACATCACACACTAGTGATGAGAATTATAATTATGATCACTCTAATTGATACTTCAACAAATTCTCATTACCTCGATAGGAAGCTTAAAGGGAGAAACAAATGAGAATCTTAATTTTGATGTTAGGATTTAAAGGGGTGGGGGTTTCGCAAAGGTCTCTATATGTTGATAATACGACTAACGAATTGGTCTTTTTCTGTGATTGTTTACCATGTTTTTGTGTTTGACATCGAATATTTATTCAAATAAGATGTTACATAATTATAAATCAGTCAAAACTTTCACCAACGATTTTTCTCAAAATCTAATTCAACTAAGTTTACTGAGAAATCCTTTCACTAGCATAGAATATTATCTAAGATGAAAAAAATTATCGAATCATTTTAGTAACAGTATGACCTTTTGGATCAGTTTTCTGCTTTCGGCAGCTACAAAAAACGGTGGTAATGATCCTTGAGGCGGAGTGCGTGCCGTATCACATCAGGCCGTGTTGCTGTCATTTCGCTTCTCTCGAGAACTGATGAAACTATTTTCACCTCTTACGAGGCCAATTTTTGAAGTGTTTCATAAGATATTTGAATTGACCTCACACTAACAGCAGCCCACATATGAACCATTGTGTTTTTGGGAAGATGCATTGTTAATAATTATTATTTTGAAATTCACCTTTGGGTGGTCTGCAGTTTTGATGAACAAATGCTAGATTTTCTCAATCATTTACAAAAACACGATAACCCACAAGCTCAGTTAAATATGAAAAAACCTAAAAGTCGAGGCTTGTTGTTACAAGACGAATTTAGTGGAATCTAATTACGATAGCTAGTCAGTTTATAAATTTCTATGAGCCATTTGCAAGACATTTGTTTCGTGCAGATCCTCCGGGTAGGAAGTTAATCAAGTCAGCTGATCAAATCGTTTTTCCGAGGAGGAAAATACAGTAAATCACATCCGGACCCAAATATAGGCTGACAACATTGATTCAACACGTCGCTTGCGCATCGAATATTGGTAATGAGAGGCTTTTTCACTGTGACAGGAATTACAAACGAAAAACGCTGATGGCTATAGATAGATTGAAATCGAGCGGTTGGCACGCTAATGTACTTTATCAGAACAGAGGAACTCGTCAGTCAAAAGGCATCTCAGTTAGAAAGGTAGATATACATTTTAACCTTCGTAACCTCTTTGCGTTGTTAAATGGTTTTTCAGTACAAGTTATCTGTATTAAGATAACCTGTCAGAAAATTCAAACGAGAATATACAAGAACGAACTCAAAAGCGGTGCCTTTGTAGAACCAAATTGCGATTAGTACTAATCTTATGGCGGTATTGATTAAATAATTATTAATTTACTATAACAGGCTTCAGGCACTTGTTATCTTTAATTAAGATTCGTTGCACAAAAATACGTTTTTCACAAATTTACTATAATTAAGTTTTGGCATAGGCGTCGTTTGACTGCTTCTAAATTTAAGCGCCATTTGTCGCAGGTGTAAATACTATAATTCAAATCAGCATTTTTCTTCCTAATGGTCATTATATTATGTGAAAATGTATATTTCAATTTTAGAACGTAATTTTTTCTAAATTTAGCAGAATATATAGATGAACTATTTCGCCTCACGCGATTTCTGCGTATAGGCGAACACTCCCCCTCTTGGCTGCCTCCGCCCGCCTCAAAAAGAAAGCGGAGGGGATGTACTAAAAGATTATTGTACTCTTGAACAGAAAGGCTGATCGAGTCAGTTTTAGTGTCACCGGTTGGCTGATTCGAGTTCTTTTAGTGTTAGAGATCTGCCTTCTTGTGTAATTAAAAAATCTTCAGTCTACTAGGTGTTGTGTTCTTAGTGTTTTGCCGAATCAACACCAAGCAGCTGATATTGTGACCTCTTACTTTTATAATCGAAATTCGCTTAAATTTGAACCTGTGATCTTGCAATTTATTATCAATATTGATACACTTTTTTGTAAGGGATGACTTTAGAATAACGAAAAAAATATATATATTTTTCCACGCTTCTGAATTGAATGCTGCGCCTGATTTATTTGAATACTCTAGGTAACTGAATTATTCGCTGCTCGTAAGGTATTGTAGTTGTATCCAATTTTCTGAGCTTATTCACTGTGTTTTTCTTGTTAGGTTTACATTTTGTTGGCTATTTGTATTGATTTTCCTGTCCTTCGCTTCAGTTATGATAATTATGGTACTTATTGCGGCTAGTTTTAGGTGAAATGTATTTCTTGCGGCACCTGCGTTTAAATAATCTTGAGTTTTATTCTTTGAGTCCGTCAAATGTTTGTAGACGACTGAGAAGTATAGACGCCAGTTTATTCAGGCAGTTGAACAAGAAGAACGTTTTTGCGGCAAAGTACAATTCACCTCATTAGAATGTTAATTCAAATTTGTGCATGAACCTTTTTTGGATCACTATACGTTTCTGGGAAACTGCCCACCTACCCCTCCCCTAAGCTACCATTAATACTTACTACTCACTTAGGGCAGAATGACAGCTTAGGGGAGGGGTAGGTGGGCAGTTTCCCAGACTAGAAATTGGCCAATGAGGGTCAAATGGGCCCCCTTCTGTAATTTTAGGGGACCCTTTTTTAAGAAAGGGGGCACCAAATCCAAAAAACTGAATGGTTTTTAAGACTTTTGACATTCTACATGGGTCGGACTTGCCCGACGCTTTGCCGGCACTTTGAAACATTCTGGGCAACTGAAAAAGCCTGAGCTCGAATTACTGCAGAATCCCGGATGTTTGTCTGGTGAAATAAAGACTCAAACGAAGAAGAGAAAAGCAATTGAGACAGTAAGAGGCTATAAAAGTTCAAAGTAAGTTTATACAGCGGCCTCAGTGTTGTTGTCAGTGATGTTTTCGAATACTTTATTTTAAAAAATAGTACTTATCCTTGGGTCTATTTTTTTTGCGCCCCATTTGACGCGGCAACGACAATTTTATGTGGCATTTTTTTCTAAATTGCGGAAATCCCGCAAGGCTGCGCTCTAGAATAGACCCTGCTGTATCTCATTTGTATAGATTCTGGACTAGTCACCACAAGGTCATGGGTTCGATTCCAGTTGGAAGGACTCGATTTTTTTTTTGACTCGCATGCGTCATTCTTTGACCCAAGAAAGCTTTATTCTCATTAATTATAGACGTTTACTTAAGACGTTGCGAAGCACAGTTTATTTTATTTACGCATAAACTAATTGCGTTCAGTAGTTTGTCTTGACTAACTCACAAGACATTCAAAGTTCAGCTCAGAAATTGCCGGATGAATTCTGTGAATGTCGACGTGCTTTGTTCTGATGACACGTGATTATGGCAACGTCAGCTCATAAAAAGAATTTGCTTACACTTTTCATAAGCTTGCGTTGATAGCAGTGCCATTGTTTACATTGAGAAAAATAAGAGTGTGAACATTTAAGTGTATTCTATTGTAAATTTGAAAAGTGTTTTACGTTGACGAAGTGTGCCTTGTCTAAAAAATTAAATTTTATTGATAAATGAACAACTTGACAATTAAACCCTCAGAGCTTCTTTGGCGGATGTTTTTGTAGAGGCATGAATCTTGCCGACATTAAAACGTGATAAAGTAGCGGAGTTGAGGAAGGGAGGGGGAGGAAAGTTGGAAAGGATCTTGAATCAGTCGCTGTGTTTCTGTGTTTACCAGGCATCTCAACTGTTCTGAATGAGGTAAAATGGTTCTTTAAGGTGCGTTTGATCCCCGAGGGGCTGGGGGTGGGGGTTAACCAAGGGTTCAAAATAGTGGTGGCGGGGAGGTGTGAATGAGGGAAAATATTAAAGCCGAAGAAATTCCCATTAGGCCAGAAAGTGTCCGAAGGAACAAAATAAGTCAAGTTTTGATCCGACTGAAAATAAGTTCAACCCTTAAAAATAACCAATATAATTAGGAGCAAACCCCATTCACAAAAGAAAGACTTTGCACCTTCCCGTGATAATTACGTTTGAGTAACCCCCAGGGTTGCTTTATATAGAACTCTGAGCTATTCTAACGGCATTCCCCATTCACTGCACCTTAACTGCAAGACACCTAGTGAAAATGATGAGTTCTGCAACCTGTTTTGTTCGTCAAGAAATCCCGTTAGATACCTTCCTTTTTCAGTTCTAAAATTTCACACTTTATTTTTCAAAGAGATTAAGTAATTAACTCAAACTTCTTTTCTGACTGGAAATCAGTATTTTAACCACTAAACTGCAAGCTAGAGGTGACAGGAGTCAGATCTGTCAAGATAAGTGGCAGAAAGTTTCTTCTAAAAGATGCTAAATGTCTTCTGTATAAGGCAGGGATGAGAGTTCGTATATTTTGTATGCAGGTGACGTTAATAACCACCGATAAAAAAAAACCTCTCGTTATCTTTTTCACGTTACCAGAGTTGTTATAAATTCCTCGCAAAATACCACTTCCTGAAAAAGGCGTTGTGCCATTATTATTATTATTTTTTAGTTTTTGGGAAAGGAGGTTGAGTCGAGAATCGCAAAACGTTAGAAAAAAAGAACAAATAAACCGGTTATTCCGTTGATGGGCACCACGACCATTTGACACACTGTCTGGTCTGTGTCTGTTTCAATAATAAGATTTTCAATTGAACTCTAATCAAATCTTGATATTTAAATTTCAGTCTGTAACCGATTTTCCTTTTCCCATAATTCAAAACATAGACCCTTCACTCACCATTCCACACTGAAAACATTTGAAAAAATTATCCAAGCATTCACTTGTGCCATTAGGACTGTAACTAAATTGAGGGACTTAAGATCGGATAAAATCTCGACAATGTTTTAAATGAAAACGCCTGGACAAAATGAAAAGATAGAAGCATTTGACCGAAATGCCCCTTTGGCAACACCATCTCCAGTGTCTTCAGTATAAACATATCGTCGGTCGACCACCGACGTATTCTTGTGGACAAAACGGGTTTGTCTTTTTGTTTCATTTCCGTAATTTTGCTTTTTTTTTTTTTGGAAGTAATTTTATTTCATCTGAAATCTAATTCAAAAAACTCATTATCTACAAGAAAAGATTTTCTTGCTGTTTTTTTTTTTCCCTCAAGGCTTCATTTCCAGCCAACTGGTGCGTGAAGCCAATGTTAGTCATTTCATTGAACGATTAAAAATATTTCCTAGAAATCAAATTTGTCTTCGAGACGATGGATGACACGGTTTTTACAAGAACACATCGCTCGGACGGAACGAGTTTGGTCTGATTTTATCATTGTACTCAGTTGTGCAATTGCGTAAGACATGTTCGGGTTATTTCAGTTGTATGCTAATGATTAACTTCTGGTCTTCAATTTGCTTCTTGGTCAAGTTGAGAACCGCGCCCGCAGTACGAGAGATCAAAAGAAGAAAATTGAAGAGAAAATCTTCAAAACGTTTATGAACGCAGGTATTTTTGATGGAAAAGCAGCGTTCTATAAGACTTGAGATAGACATATTATCCTTTTTGTTTGATCAGTGTGTCAAACACCAATATCTGCGAGCCCAAGGGGTAACGCTGTTTACAAGCGATAATTAAAACTGGTTTAATGGTGAGAAGCTTTAATTTTTTGGGGAAAACTCCTAGAGCATTTTCTCAAAAAGCTCACGCACGTTTCCCATTCTTGAAAAGGTTCTATTACGGTTTTTAACGAGCTTTTAACGCACAATGCAAGTGGGCTCCCGTGATTGGTTTGTCTTCAAGGTATTCACATTCAATAAAATCCAGGCAGTTTAAAATCCATTAGCATTTGTGAGTTCTGGAAGCAGAGCTACAACCCTGCCGGTTCCATAAGCAAACATCATTTCTGTGCATTCAAATCTTTGTAGAAAGATCCACCTCACGTGAAAGGGATCAAATCAACCATTCATCTTTGAAAAAAAATCTATTGTTGTAAATGACCGGCCAGAGTATTATTGTACGTATTCTGGTAAGTTTGCTTGTTGATATTAGCGTGGCTTGTTTGTGTAAAAGTTGATCAGCGTATTTTAAAATTTTTACTCATATCAAGACATATGGTAAAGTGGGGAATAAATTTTGGAGGAAAACATGGAACGTGAAATGCAGTTGTTATCAAAAGTGTAAGTGTCGACCAAAACTGACCGTTTTCCTCTTGATAAAAGATGATTCTTACAACATGTATGCTAATACGTTTGTTTGGTTTGACTTCGGTTGTATAAGCCTCGTCTGACTTGTATATGGTTAGCACTGAATTCACCGTGTAATGAAAGGAATTAGTCAGTTTGCATTCAGGCTTTCTAGTCCTTTTGAAAAGAATTTTAATGTTAAAACTGACTGTTCAGACGCGGAGGCATTAGTTTTATGCTGTTATATTTTATGAAGTAATTATACCTTGTTATTTGCACAATTTGGAGATAAAGCCTAATTTATACAAGGATGAATCAGTTTTTGTAGACGGGTTTTCCTTGACAAATTTTCCTCAACAGGTTAGAAAAGTTATGACTAAAGTGCTTCCTAGACGGTTTTCATTGTTCGAAGCCCTTTAAAGTGCAGGTTTTTGGACAAGATAACTTATCTAGGGCTAATTTGGGAAAATGACTTGATAAGTGTACTTGCCAAGGGAACGCCACCAGTTCATGAGAACGCTGCCGATGTCAGCTTTAATATACATCGTATTCGTTTTTACTCGCCTTGATGATAATGAGTGAAACTGTTAGCCCGCCATAAAGTTTTCAACGAAAAATAAGCTTTACTTGTTAGCTGGCTTTCTTGTGGGGTATCCTATGTGAATGATGCCGTGGTTTTAACCGGGTGGGGGAGGGAAGCGGACTGGTGCTCCTCACACCTTTGGGGTGAGTTAAGCTTTTCCAGTCGCATTTTTCAATTCTTTTTAATCATTTATTCATTCCGGTTTTTACTGAGAAATTGTGCATCGTCCTATATTCCAGAATCAACTTTTCTGCGCGGTTTATTTATAAACAGCAAACTATATGTCGCACAAATAGATTAAAGGTACGGCTATATTCCTGCCAAATACAGTAGAACTCTGTTAACAAGACCACTGTTGGGTCATGAAAATTTGGTCATTTCTATTGGGAATATGTAAAGACAGAAGTTAGTTTAATTAATACTAAGAGTTCATCTACCAGATATTACACACATCACCTGAATTCTCAGGTACACACTTACGATTTTCCAGCTGCAATAACAAAGCATTTTCGGGTAAATCGCTTCACCGAGGATCTTACTGGTCGTATTACCGAGGTAAACGTGTGGAAACGATAATGAATGTCCAAGAAAACCCGCCGGTTTCTGTCTCAAAAGCCACCGTAAATATTGCAGTTAGAAAGCTTCGTTAACAACGCGACCGTGGGTATCCATTAAAAGTGGACATTTGTTGTTTAGCTTATTTTAATGAGCAAAAACTGACATAGTGGTTCGGTTCAGTAATTTTAGACAAATCAAGGACATCACCAAGTCCTCGAAGTTCTGGGAGTTGGATATCAAAAAAGACATACCAGCTCCTAACTTGCATAAAAAATTCCGAAATTTTCAGAGCAAAAGTATCCACAAAGATATGTTACGTTAATCTGATGATTTGCCAGATAGAATTGTTATTGATTTGTAGTGTTAGTTTTGTGTACCATGCGACAGGTGTTTCAATCATGGACATTTTCTATTCTCTTATTGCATCTGCATACAGCCTTGTGATTGAATTCCCTTCACTATATTCTTGTTTTCCGTAACGTATTACCTAGTTTGTTGAAACAACGAAAATTGGCAATATTCATGTTGACAGACACGCAACTGTAACTTTTTCTCTTTAATTAAGAGCGCTTTGTTTCTATAACTACATGCGGCGTTGAGATGTTGATATATTTTCCCACGTGATCAGTTAACAGGTTTACGTTGGCGCCACAGCAAAGCCACAGGCTCGTCATGGCTTTGTCCTGCTTAGTAAGAGAAGTATGAAAGATTTATCTAATCATGAATCTTCGATTTTTACTCTTTTACAAAAATAAAGTCTCGGTTTAAAAAATTAATTACGCCGTAAAGTCATCATAAGCTGCAATGAACCAATCCCAATCAATGTTCAGGTGTTAAAAGACAAATTAACTATCTCAATGACAGCAGCTGAAGATGTTAATAATTGGTTGTTTTGAAATAGTGGGAGTCGTTTTATACTATAAAACAGGCATTTCGCCTTATTTCTTATGCGTTTACTCGGAGTATGAGAAAAAAAGTGCACACAGTTTAAGTCGATTTCATGGAAAAGTTAAGAATGACACTTAAACGGAATTTCCCGTCAATGATTGTTGGCTTCAAAGCCGGTTTTTAAAAGGTCTTATTAACTGGTAAGTCTTTTGTTATCCGATAAACTTCCAAAGCAAGTCATTGTTTTGTAATTTCGTAACGTTGCTTTAGTTAAGTCTAACCGACATAAGAGAACTGCACTGCATGATTTGGAGAAAGAAACTTAATAGTATACACTCGCTCCTGGCGCTGTAAACTTATACTTTTATACCCCGAGAGAGCCCGGTATCTATAAGCCTTATGTTTTCTTTTTGGGCTTCCTGACCACATTGCTTCTGTGTATTTTCTGTATTATTGTCTTTTGTATTTTCTCTGGTGAATTAAACTAAAGCAGCTTTCTAAGTAACGCTTAAAGCCGGTATTTTACATCGTCATATATACTGCAAAAGTTTAATAAGTGGTTTCCGCGGCGTTAAAAAAAAGTCTTTTTCTGCCCTTCACGAAACGTAACTTTTAAAATGTCCATCGCTTGTGGTTTGCATTTACCTCGCTTATCATTAATAAAATTATTTGTGCAGTTCAGTCTTAAATACAGTCAGTTCATTGATTCAATAAGTTTTCATTGCAGCTTGCAAGAGGTGAGGAAATTTTTATATTTTTAAACAGGTGAGGGATAGCCTAGTGGCGACACTGGAAAATGAACTCATCAACACTCATCAGCAACCAATCAGATACAAGCATTCATCCAGATACTGAAAACATTTTGGCGGCTTTATTGGGAGGCCTGCTGGTCATCTTCACTTTAATTGGAAACTCGCTGGTCTGCATCAGTTTCTACTTGTTTAAGGAACTCCGGACCGTATGCCATTATTTTGTCATCAGTCTGAGCGCGGCCGATATTCTGGTTGCCATAGTAGCCATGCCCTTCTGGTGTGCTTTACAGGTGACGTCTAATCGATGGTTGTTTAGTAAAGAGCTCAGGACTTTCTGGAACTGCATGGATATCCTATGCGGGACGGCGTCGATCATGAACCTTACGGCTGTCTCAGTTGACAGGCATGCAGCCATCACTGATCCCTTCTCCTATCCCAATGTTATGACTTCTGTCCGAGCCATTTTGATGATTCTGTTTGTTTGGTTATACGCTACCGTAGTGTCTGGGCTGAGATTAGCAAGCTGGCCGACGAGATCAAGCTACATGCATTTTGTTTCTTGTGCCAGCTTTTTTATACCGCTGTTCGTAATGATTGTCATGTATACAAGAATCTATCTTGTTGCTAGGCAACAAGTTCATCGTCTGCGCAAAGGGCACAGCTATGAGCGTGACGTCAAGGCGGCCAAGACTATCGCCATTTTGATTAGTTTGTTCGTGCTTTGCTGGGGACCATTTTTCGCCATCATTCTTTGCTATGCGTATGATCAGTCGTTTGCAGTTCCTCATTCGTTATTAAATATCATTAAATGGATGGAGTACACAAGCTCTTGCTTAAACCCCATCATATACTCTTGCCTTAATCGCAGCTACAGAAAGGCCTTTCGTAAATTATGTCAACTTTGTCGCAAGCGCCGAGACAGAACTGGGTCCTCCGCAAGCACGAGCTCTCGATACAAACTGGGTTCATCTTTTACAGGAAGCACAATGGATTACCACAGTGATCTTGAACGTAAACGCGGGAGAAGCAACTCTCTAATTAGAGATTGCGTTCGAGTTAATGATTCGCAAATATGAACGTTCGATCACTAGAAACGAGAAGGGAAACTCAGACTAGATAAGTTTCGCAAAGACTTCTGGGACTGTTACCAGGGACAGGGAAAAAATAGCCCACGTTCGATATATTAAAATTCAAACATGACTCCGAGCCTTTCTAGTCATTTTTCTACATTTGGTTTGGTTTTCTTTGTGCTCAAGTCTCTTTTGGGAATTACGAGACAATGGAGTGTTGAAAAATTTGCAATTTTGACCCTAAAGCCTCGGAGTCATGTTGGAATTTTAATCTATCGAACGTGAGCTATTGGCCACCAGCGCGTCCCCAGTAACGATCCCAGAAACAATTGCGAATTTCTCCAAATGCCTTCAGTGATCAAAGATAGGATTAGAGCGGTTTTCACTTGACTGTCGAAAGTAACCGAGGAATTGGTTTGGTTTTGGTTTTACTACGCCCTTTGGTTGGCTAGTGTATTTACTTTGGTTTTGGTTTTACGACAGTCAAGTGAAAACCGCTCTAACTCGGATTTTATAACTTGCAATGGTGTAAATAGATAGTCTATTAGTTGCTGGATTAATAGCCTGCGTAGCTGCTCCGCGAGAAGAGTGAGTACAAATCAATTTGAACCCTCGCGGCGTCGCCGCTCGCTTAGCGTAATCAACGTCGTCCCCAGGGCGCTTTTCCCCGGCTTTGGAGGTGGGGTGGGAAAAGGCCCCGCCCCACCTCCAAAGTTACTCCAAAGCCAGGGAAAAGCGCCCTGGAGACGAGGTTGTCGCGTAGTGGCTCTGCCTCCAAGAGAGTACGCACCAGAATCTGAGGATGAGCATGATATGAAGAATTACGCAGACCTTGGAGACTGTTATCCATCTCAGCTCCTCCGAGATGTACATAATTCTTCATATCATACGAAAGCCGAATTCAGTAATTGTTTTTTTACAATAATTATTCACATGCAGGATGTTAGCTTGAAACGACCTTTATACTACTAAGGATTTCGGTATTTTGCCTCTTACTTTCTCACTTGTTTAAGGTGGCTCCGTCATTAATACAGGCGCGTTGAGCCGTGACGAACTTTTCACCATAACTTGAATTTTGTTTTCAACGCGATGGCTGTCAAAATTTGCAAAGAACAACAGATTTCATTCGGCAATACTCTGAAATATTCTGATTTTACTGCTGGAAAATACTTTTTGTGAAATTAGCGCATAAAAGGACCCTACCGTCGAGAGGAATTCGCGTCTAGTAAAGATTTTGCTAATATTTTTGGCTGAAATTTCTGGTATTGGCTTTTATTGATATAATAAATATGCCAGATATATTTCAGGGAAATCGTTGGAGCAGAAGTCCGTAACTAGAAAGTCGTTCAAAATTCAGTGGTGAAATTTTTTTGGAATTTCAAAAACAAATTGCTTTGAGGTGGACCGAGCTAGCCACCAGTTCGAATTTTCGGGTCAGGTAATTCCAGTGTTTCCTAATTCTGAAAGCCGGCAAAGGCCGATTACCAATCATTTCATGCTTTAAAAAGTACTCTTTAGTTTTAGAAGCACTATAAATTGCTCCAAACCTTACTTTAACGCCGAATGACTCGTTGCTCAACATTTTTGAAATATCCCTTAGCAGTTTTGGCTGAAGTTCCTGCTAAATACATTTTTATGTATTGCAATGCATCTTCAACGGCTCTTACTGCTGTACGTTGCTTCCAATTCCAGAAAAAAGGTATTGGAACAGTACGCTACCTTGTATCAAAGATCAGATAGAATTTTCAAGCACCTTTGTTTATGACTACGAAATGAGCACGGGCGGCAGTTCTAAGAGGAATTCGCACCTCGCCCAGTGGGGAGGAACGAGAATGATACCCATGCTTTCCCCCTCGTCTTCCCAACAAAAGGGAATAAGGACCGCCTGATCGCAGGCTACCCAAAGCCCGGTTCAGACGTTGCATTTCACACTGATGTGCCAAATGTAATGCAGATAAGCAAAAACAGATTTCCCTATTAGCATTAAATTCGTCGTCAGGAGGGATGATTGTACATGTATAACCATCTAGTGGTATTCAAACGTATCGCATTTTGAATATTACAACCATCAACGAATGGAGTCTCAAAAACTTGTTCATTCTTACTTCGCATAATCATTGAAACAGAGCTGCTTCACCCGAAGATATGCGTAAAAGAAAAGACAACAACTACAACGAATACAACAATAAAAATATTAACTGAATACCCTTCAAAAATGCACTGAATTTTATCTGGTGCTACATGCCCAAATATTTATTTCTGAGCATTTTTCTTGAATCCTCAGTAATTTCTTTTTATTGTTTACCGGTTTCCTAAATAAAGGATAGGCCCTTACTGAAGTTTTACACAACAAACTTGACGAAATTTCAATTCAAAGAAAACTTTCTCGGTTACCTTAGTAGCTAACTTAGAAGAATGCAACTGAAAAACCCCTGTACTTTATGGGGGCTTGTTGCCATTTTGCCTTCCCAAAACTAATCCAGTATTCTTCTGTTTTGATTTTGTTGGTCAAGAAGGGGACTTGAGGACGTAATTTACACACACTGATAGGCACGGCAAGTAGGCCTTAGACGAAAGTATATTCGGCAAATATAATTGATTCCCAATATCTCAGGATGAAAATAGAAATCTTGAGATCCTCTTGTGCCTAGCCTGCCAGATGATAGACATTCGTAGGGGAAGGAGTAAGAACGAAGGGGAACACTGCCCGAAAGCCATTCCATGACTCCCGCCGTAAATCACATAACGCCCAATCAAAACCTTTAGTTCCTTCGCGGGAAACTTACAGCACGCAAACCATGTCTCTTATTCCTTGCACCCTCTTGGTCCTCTTGACAGAAATGTACAAAGCAAAACCGCATTAAATCGAGTTTGATTAATGGTCGTGCGTCGTGGGTCGTGGGTCCAAGTCGTGGGTAATGATAAATGGCATAAATGGTTAGTAGTTCAGTATAATAACTAATAAATAATTATTGTTTTTTGTCATTTATCAAAATAACAGAACATAATATATAAAAAAAAACATCTATTACCCTTCTTGGGGTTTAGTTAAGCTTCATGGTATCAGCTCGGTTCTGGTGACACTACCATTTCAGTGACTTTGCTGATTCAGTAACAGATCAACAGGCCATATCCAAGTTGCCCCATGCCTCTGATTCAAAAGACAGCTAAGTGCAAAACCAATGATATGAAAATGATTTTCTATTCTCATGCAAATAAAACTCATTTTCAAAAGAAAGGTTATGCACTTAGCCTCGTTTTGAAAGTGAGAACTCGGAAATGGGCTATTTGTTCGTCTTAACAGTCTTTGAGGTATGTGAACGGGGTAAATTATTGATTATCATTAGTTTTCTATTAACTATTAACCATCAGTCATAAATCATTACCAGAAACTCATAAGGGGTTGAGACGTCTAACTACCATATGTTTGCTCTGTCCAATGCTCATGAATTTTCATTTTCGCAAGTACATACAGTCAAATCCTGTGAATACGGACACTAAAGGAGCGAAAGAAAGTATTCGTATTAACGGGGTGTCCGTATTAAGCAGGTCATGTTATGAAAATAAAAAAGACCCATTTTATGGCACAAATATTGAGGGAAAAAAAGAGGACATAAGCATCGTCAAATTAAACATTTCTAACCTTCACAAAGCCATCATTTCTCGGACTAAACCCACGGAAAGCGACTCAAAAATCGTTCATTTATATATCACTTAATCAAAACCTTTATAATTCATGTAATGCCAAAATAGTCTGAAATAGACATCTACCCTATCCGGTGTACTGTAGGCTGGGAACATCGAAATACTGTCAGCTGAAGGTTTTTTTTTACATTCAAAGAGGAAGGTTCTATCAAGGCACACAGTTGATAGTGAGGCGTTCGTATTAGCGAGGATGAATTTCTATAAGAATCTGTTGATGGGCAAGAAACAAGTGTTCGTTGTCCGTATTAACGGGTGTCCATATTAAGCGAGTTGAATTTAAAGAAAATGTAGGGGGTTCCTCCGGGAACAAAGAAAAGCGTCCGTAATAACGAGGTGTCCGTATAAAGCGGGTGTCCGTAAAGCCGCGGGGTTCGACTGTACCATATTTACAACGAGAAGAAAGATAACTGACCAATCAAACTTCGTAAAGACGTGACGTAATTTTACTCCACGTTCTCGGGAGGAAACCTGAGGGAGCTCAAGCAACAACGATGGCGACAGCTATAAACACGTCACTTAAAAAGTGTATTCGCGTTGCTTCAAACGTTAGAGCGATTTTCGTTTGACCTTGAAATGAAAACGCGTGAACAAATAGAAACAAAAAACGAACGGAAATGAAGTGATTTGATTGGTTTATCGAACGGATACAAACGCGCGTGGCTTTTGGTTGGTTAAGCGAACGCTCGGCCGAAAAAACTTCCTGCCCGAAGAATTTTCTAGAAATCAATCGATACTTCGCTTTGACGTCATACTGCAACATGATTGGCCAATCGAACAATGCCTTCTCCATATAAGGTTTTCTTTGGCGGGAAAACGAAGAGTCTATGTTTTGATCTTTTCACCCATTGGCTGATGAAACAAATAACGAACACTGACCGAAACCATTTTTCAAGGTCATACGAAAATCGCTCTATCGTCCTCATTTCATCTCGTTCAGTTCGTCTAAAGACTGTATAGAAGTTCAGGAGAAGGAAAAGAAGGTCGCTGTATGGTATTTTCGCCCTCCACACACATACAAAAAAGGAATATTCACGAGCATTGAACGCGAGTTACACGTTTCAGCCCTTAAAGAGTCTCCGTCATTCCCCGAGCTAGTTTCACAAGATTTTTACCCACGACCGACGAGCATTAGAGAAACAGAGTGTCAGTTCTGTAAAACTAACTAGGAACCAAACGACGGGTTCGAAGTACTACTCACTGCCAGCTATTTGTTTTTTTTTTTTTCACGAGATTAAACTGGCTGTCTACATATCGTGATATGTAGCCTTCGTGGTATCGTGATAGCGGGTTGCCTCCTGTATGTCTATCATATGTTTGTCACGTGTTTGCACTCGTAAGCGGTAATCCGCTGGCAAGGCAAGCCCACAGCTTACTCTGGTTTTGAAGTCTCTTGTTGATCTCAGCTAGAGCTGATGTGAATGAATTGCCTGCTTGTTTTGATGTTTCCGCGGGGGAAACATTCTCAGCCACTGCTGTCTCGTGGGTTTGCTTATATTCCCGTTGGTTTTGTACCGCTGTGGCCGTCTGTTTTCGTACGAGTAGCGATGGTCTTGTTCGTTTTCTTCTTTTTCTTCCACGAAGCAAGTTGGGTAATCTCGTTCTCTAAAGTTGTATTCGTAAAGATAACAACCTAATGAATATCACAAGGCCGGTAGAGCTGTTGGTAAATTTTACCTTTCTAGTGTGGAAATAAACATGAAATAATAAACATTTAATGACTGGTTGCGAGGAAAACACTTAATCTTGTAAACAAAATTAATTGTTTCCCCCACGACCAGTCATTAAGAGATTTGTTACATAGCTGGAAATTTTAAAACTGGAAATTCATTAAACCTCGCTGTAACGGCAGTCGTCGGTCAACATTCGCGGGTAACGATGCACTGTTTTCCCCCTGACGTCATAGATTTTGCACTGTTGCCCACTCAGAGATTTTGGCGGGAATCAGTTTCATAATTAGATGTCATGTGACTTCGAAGTAACCAAGGAGGGTGCGCGCTGTTGGGAAAAATTTCCAGCTATATGACAAACGTCATTGCTTCTGTCGCCGCATTTTACAAGTTATTTCGACCATTCTTGTTAATCCTTAAAAGGAGGGGGAAGACCTTTAATCCTATGGTTTTTACAGTCTCTTTGGTGTTTTCTCATTCTTCAAAATCAATTTTTTGGATAAGGTTTCTGGAAATTTGCTATATATCGACTCAAAATCGTTGTAAAGCTTTTCAGCCGGTTAAGAGGTAGGAAAACTTAATTCTTCCAAACCATGTTCAAAATACTAGGCAACAGTCAAGTCATTGTTAAATTGAAACAATTCCTACAAGTAAACCAAACTCTGGGAAGCCAGTCTCAAAGTCGGGGAAATGAAGAAGGATAGTCGAGTAGAAGTAAGTCTATACTGTGGAGGACACTGTCGGGACATCATTTGGTAGCCACTGTTTAGAGGTACCCTCCCAACAGAAATAAAATAAAATCAGTAAAACAAAAATAAAACCAATTTAATCATCCATGCCTATCTAAGCGTAAGAAATCTGTTTGGGTATCAGCGTCGCTCACAACACTTGTTTTATTTCTCTTCGTCTGGAATACAAAGTGCCTAAGTAAACTTTACGATAGTCCCACCTGGAACCGAGGCTTTACGATTCTTCCTTTAATCTCGGATGTACAAACAAATTAATACCCCAATATGTAGGCTATGATAGATTGCTAGCATAATTCCCAAGATTGCGCCCGCGTGCTAGTTGTTAGTTGTTTGAGTTTTTGTACTTGTAAGACAATGTATTTAATGCACTCTTAAATTTTCAAGATGTAAATACGGTAAATGTATTTGCCATTTACTTGTTTGTCGCATAGTTAGTGAGGTGTGTTGAACAAACTTAAACTAAATAGTAGAAGCATAATTTCTGCAGTTTTTGCTGAAAAGAGCATAATTTACAAAAACTAGCATAATTATTGGCAAAATGCTTAAAAGTTGCATTTTGGGTAAAAATGGCTTCACCTTATCATGACGTCAAATCTGGTAACTATAACAACTGACTGTAGTCAAAGTTTGCCTAGAGGTTTCTGACAAATAAATGACTCATCTGCTGAAGAAAAGAGGTTGAGGCTAAAAACCTTAAAAAACTAAAAAATGATCATGAGCTACCGACCTCTCTCTGCTGTCCTTGGGGTGCAGCTCTGCTGCCCTTTGTGCGTTTTTTCCGCGCTTGTTTCTTGCTTTCCTCAATCACTAAACGGGTGTACAACTCGGCTCTGTAATCTGAAAAGAAAAGCAAGGTGGAGCCATTTAAAAACATTGCTTGAGCAACGCAGAATGGCAACCTGGTTCCCAGGTATTTTTTCGTCCCATGCCCCAGGAGAGGGAGGCGGAGGGCCTAGAATTCCTATAAAACTGAAATCTTGTGACCCTGTTGCATGGTTCGGTAATATTCCCCAACGATCGGCACTTCAGAATTTCTTGACCGCCCTGTATTTTGCTATCACTACTGAAGCAACGAAATCTTTGATAGTTGGATCGTATTAGATGGTCTGTGACACTAATCTGAGAAATCGGAAGAGTTCAAGCCACCACGCCCCACATTTTAACGACAGCGTACCAGACGATGATCAACTATCATCTCTGACAAATGAAACTACCGTTTGCTTGAGACACATTTCTCATAAAACTAAAATATCCTGAGCCATCTGAGTCAAAACGACACTAAAGAGGCAACCTCTCCTTAGCGACTTAAGGCGACCACCAATCGTGGTTGCTTATGGAAGATTCGAGGAAAAGCAAAGTAAAAACAGTCTCATGAATAAACACTGTAAATTTAAAAGCTCCTACAGATGCCTTTTAATTACAAAAATAACGTTTTCTTTTTCATCCAAATGATTTGGTAAATACTAAACTGATCGGTGCGCAGCGCTAGACCGAATAACTCGTAGAATAACTTGATACTTCACGTCTTGGTATATTCCACCACTATTCACCTCCCCTTCGAGGCGCGCATACACTACATGTACTTGTAGAAACGACAAAAAGGGATCGCGCAGCAAGAAGTACGTCCTACCTGACTGAGTTTGATTCTGCGTTGTGTTTTCCCCTGCATTCAAAGTACTCACAAACTAATATATAGTAGTCAAATAGTTGCATTTTTCCTGGCCTCACCTGAAAATCTTTTCCCAGCGATTGTTCGTGTCTCTGTTAAGACTCGACCGCATTGACAAGAATTCCATGTTTCTGGTATCTGTTAAAGCATAAAAGAGTTCAAGGGTACTTCACTTTCTCTCTTACTTTTGCTTGATTGCCATATAAAAATGTCGATCACGGCATGGAAGACGTGTTGCAGCAACCGGCAGCAATCACGATTGTCGTATCACGATACAACAATCACCATCGCAATACAGCAAATACGATCGCGATATATCGGGAATGATACAACAATCGCGATACAACAAACGCGATCGCAACACGTAAATTGTGATGAAACTACAATACAACATTCGTGATCGCGATACAGCAATTGTAAGGCAGCAAACACGTTTGCCAAAGGTCAGAAAGGGAAAACCATTTTACAATAATCGCTAACACAATAGGGACATCACTGAGGAAGTCGCGAGGCAACTATCGATATGCCATAATTGCAATCGAGACTGGGCGGTAAATCGGGACACAACACTCGGGACGTCGAAAAGTAGTTAACGTCAAGGGGAAATCGCGATACAATACTGAATTGCGATCTTGACCGAGCCGGGTACATCGCGATAGAAAAAGTTTTGGACTCTTTGGAAATCGCTATACACCCCCCCAATGGCGATTTCGAAACGGGAATCGGGAAAAGATCTGATGCAACATTCGCAATCGCAATAAGGAAACTGCGATACAACAATCGCGATAGCCAGACACTATCGCGATTGTTGATTCACGATTTTCTAAAAGGAGGGTGAAAGGTCCCAAACAAAAAGCGAATTTTAGCGTGAATGATGCAGATGAGGGTGCTTGCTACATATACATGAATGGCGAACGTCACGCTTTATTTCTTACTAATAGAATATCATACCACGAAATTCGAGCATCTATTCAACAACCGCTACCTTAGTAAAACTTTTTGACAAAAGAATGAGAACCCGTTTATCTATTTAATGAAGTTGGCGAGCAAACGAGAACGACTTGATGGTTAGAAATTGTCATTTTTATGTACTTTTTCCGAGCTCTGCTGATTTTTTTTTTTTTACCATCTGCGCAAACTGGAAAGAGTGAAATAGACATTCTGGATGTACATGACATGGAAACTATTTTTGTAATAAACGCAAAACTGTAACAAAAAGCCGGCGATCTGCTTATTGCACAGGAAATGGCAATGACCAAAAATAAAGATAGAGAAATATAAATTTCTCTAAAAATGATAATAACGATGATAATAGAATTTGCTACTTCACGGCTGTCGCGTACTGGCTCGGTTTTCTTCTGTCACAGGAACTTATTAACTTAATCAACTTCCGGGATCGTGACTACTTGAAGCAGTTTCAAACCAACTGGCACGACTTTCTGTCTTCACATATGCGTCAACTTTGAACGGAACCGTTGGTTTTGCTTATCTGGACTATCTTTCCGTTGTAAAGGTGTAACTGAAACTACTTCCAGTTATGAGAAGTGCTCAGAAGAAACAAATTGCATGTGATGAATAAGGCCGACTAAAAATGGTCAGAAGCTAGCTGAAAAACGAAAAATGTACGTTTACGACTCGCAAAAACGATTTAAGGCTTTTTTGTTCTTTTTATTGAAAGTCATAAAAAAGATATCTTGTGTTTCAGTGTAGTTTTTCCTTTTACGGAATATTCACGTAACTCGCAAGGAAAGGAAGCTGAGAGATAAGAATGGACGACTAGTTCGTTTGCTGAAAGCCTGAAAGCTTCCCAAATTTTGAGAAGAAAATCACTTGCTTTTATCTGCAGACTGTTGGACCACTCTAACGTACATTGAAACCATCTCCAATGAAAAAGAGATTTTAGATTACATGTTTAAAGTGAAAATGAGTCCTGCGTTATCGCATTCGGCAAAAATATTCATACTTCAACCAATTTATTCTGAAGTAGTTCCTTTGCCAATGGTTTGGTTATTTCATCTTCTCTCTGTAATTCAGACGGGAATGAGCAGACAATTTAAAATTCCTTCTTAGTTTTAAAATAAGGGGTGTTTTATAAGGAAGTGACGTTCGCTATAAAATGCCACTGAATTCGCACATGATAAGCGTGTATATTGCAGTTCACGCTCTATTAAACTGAAATTTTGTCTTCCTCCAAAATTATCCTTACACTATTTTTTAAATTTCCCTGAACTACAAGCGTTTTAATTTAAACAGCTTTTAGCCATATGGTGAAGAAATTTCTACTGTCGCGTAGGGAATGAACTCCCTCAGTACAGCTGAACCCTAGTTAGCATGAATGATAATTCAGTGCAAGCTTGTCATGCAGACGTCTGCTACAACCTAAATGTGTATTCTCGCTGGAGAACATACTCGCAAAGTTTGTTTATGATGTTGGTTTCTATTCATTCTCTGTTCACTTCTCGAGGCAACAGAACCAGAATAAAACAGGACATTAGAGTTTTGTGAGCGGAAAACCAGCTCTATCCACGTCTGTTGTACTCTTGACCTTTCAAATTATGAACCAGACTGAAATGATCGCTCTTTCGTTGCGACATGGTCGAGACTCACTCGGTGATCTCTTCTAACACGAGACTAACATCATTATAATTCATTTGTCTGAATCCTTGAAGAGAATCTTACCTGTCTGTTACAAGCGACACATTGTCTTATAGCGGCCATACTGTCAGTGTGTGTTTTCGTCTCGCGGTGAAATTACACAATTCATCGAAGGATAGAAGGGTCGGGCTATCACGTCATAAAGCATGTGACCACGCAGCCCAAAATATTGCAATTAATTCAGGTTCGTCTTTCTTGCTGTATTTCGTTATTAAAAAAGCGTTATCACTAAGCTGTCAGTATTTAAGGAATCAAAAGGATGGGTGGTATGAGACCTAAATGTTTATTAAATCGTTCAAAAACTTAAGGAGTCTTTGTTTGGACAACTTTATATCTAATCGGCAGGTGGAATCCAGCCGAGGAATAAATTAACAAGATAACATGGAGCTTAGGAACACGAAAGCTGTCTCGCAATGAATGTTTTCAAAACTAGCCGTGAAATTTAAGTTAAAAATAGAAGTAAGAATAAAATTTCCCATGAAAATCTTTTCGGAAATATACGTTTAGCTTGTCAAGAATTGTCTTATTCTATCCATGAGGGAATTCCGAAGAAACGTTGAACAGATTTCCTTCAAGGCTGTGGTGAGAAGGCTTTGCGTTTACAAGATATATGCTATTATAGAATAGTAAGAGTTTCAAAAAAATGTCGTTAAATTTAGGCGAGTTTTCATTCGGTTAAAACAGCTATCTTGAAACTACGCTGTTCGCGATCGCCGCTATAGTGATGAGTGACCTTCACAATCATTTCAGCACACGGCGCACACGGAAGTAGAATTTATGCAGCGCACGAAACCGACAATTATGAACAATATATGTATGGATGCTAAACTGACATCTAGGAAACGAAAGAGCATGTTAGAAACATTTTTTGGCATTTAAACGGTATTTCACTAACATTAAAACGGAACGAAAAGTTATCCAAATTAACTTAATTTGTTTTACTGCAAAGTTTTTTTCCTAGAGCTGTCGACTAACTTTGAATAAAGAAAAAAAAACCATGCACGATTGAAATTAGCTACTTTCTGATCTCCGGTGGGTTCAGAGCCTTCAATACTTTTCGCTGCCCTAAGTGAAATGATAAACTGAACTTTTTTAGTTTCAAGCTCGAAATCTCATTTCTGGACCTCAGATGGATAAAAAGAAATTGTGTAATAACTGAAACATCAAAAATAAATAAAAATAAACAAATAAATAACAAGGACAAAGAAAGAAAAAGCCACATGTGAAAATTCAGATTAGCTGAACTACTCTGTCAACGAGCGATAAGAAGTAAAGTAACGAGGGTCGATACAAAGAAAATTTTGACGTGAACCTGTATAATAAAAAGCCCATCGAAAAAAGGAATGTCTCCTCTTACCTACTCCGGTGAATCCTAGATTATACTTTTCGATCTCTTCAACTCAAAGAATTGCAAAATGGATTCCAGATGCCCATGTAAGCTTTTCACTTGTATGAGTTAATATTTTGAAAACTATATTTCTCTTCAAGCACAGTAGTCAAATCTCCTTAACGCTGTACGAACACATTGCTTTTATGGAGGCCGTGGACACCTTCACAAAATACGGACAACACCTCAATCATCAGAGAAAAAAGTTACAAACGTTTGGCTAACAACAATAATCTTGCGTTTAAAGTTGATACCATGCACTTGACAGTTTTATTTTAAGACACAAATGAATTATATTCCTTTCTCAAGTTTTGATCATTTTATCTTGCTGGTTGGACAAAATTTTCCAGTTCAGTAGCGGATCAACTGCCAAAATTATTATGAGTGCAAGATCGATAACTCTTGATGAGTGTAAATACATGTTCATGGTAATACTCTAACGCAATGGTAGTTTTTAGTGCACTTAGCTTATCCAGCTTGTTTACGGTGAGGCACTCCACTCAAATAATTAGAAAGAAATAATTCAATCTAACATAACAGGCGTAAATTAGTACTGATATTTTTGTAAGAACGAAGATGACGATGATGATGAGAGAGGGCAAAAACAAACAAACAAACAAACAAACTGACAGACAGACAGGCAGACAAACAAATGATAAAGATTGTCAATGTTGTTTCCGTTTGGTTTAGTTAGTTTTCATAACGGTAACAATTAGTAAATACAAAAAAGCACAAGTTAATTGATCGCTCAATCAATCAATTACTAATCAATTGATCAGTCAATCAATCGATTAACAAACCACTCACTTGTTAATCAATAAATAAAACAAAAAGAATATTAACTTGTGAAAAAACCCGCTCATCGAGAGTACACAAAGTACATTGGTAAGGTGCTAAGTTACCTTTCTACAATCCCCGACAAAAATAGTTGGGAGACGTTGTGCAAGTTAACAGTAGTTCATTTTAATCTTCAAAAAAGATGTTTTTTTTTTTGCTAAATGTCCCCCGTTTCCACTATGCTACGTTGGGATATACCATAGAAATGACGTCATAAAATGTTCAAAACTCAAGTGGAACGACTGGGAGCCGCAGGCGAGTGGTTTCACTGCAAAGTTTTGAACATTTTATGGCGTCATTTCTATGGTCTATAAGAGTGTAGACCATGGAAAATTGTAGTCAGTTTGATTTATACAATAACATTTAACTTACTTTTTTTACGAAAAACCAAAAACAAAACAACGGGCACTGCGTGACATGTTACGTCATTTCTATGGTCTATACTCTCATAGACCATTATAGCTCTCGACCAATCAGCGCGTGAGGATTCGCTCAGTTGTTGTAAAATATCTGATAGAACAATAACGCGCACAATCACTTGAATTTTGCTCAGCATCTTCAGGGGCGAGGGGAAGAAGGCAAAAAAAGAGGGAAAAAGTAGCAGCCTTCCCAACACTCGAAGATGATTGTAGCACCGGCCCCTGATTTCGTGTAGTTTTTACAGCTCAGATCAGTCAACTTGAAGGGTGCCAAAAAAAAAAAAAACTTTTGTGCTGACTTTGGATTATTGCAATCGATAAGGCACAGTTGTAGATTTCAAAATTAGCTTGCGAATGCAGCAGCCAGTCATCGCTTCCCCTCCCCCCTTCCCCGTCGTTAGGGAGCTTTAGCAACGACGACGGCGTCGGCAACTAGGACGTCAAAAAAGCAATAGGTTTATTACGCAAAACAACGCTTTTTTGTACATTTCGTTACCGTCCTTGCACAACTACGACGTGAAAATGCCTAATTGCAAGTTTTATGGAGGACGTAAACAAGCGACAAGGAATCTCTTTTTCTCTCTCTAAACTTGAGTGCGGTCCTCAAGAAATCATCTCCAGGAAAATTTGCCTACACTTGCCATTTTCAGCAAATTGGAATAACAGCGACAAAGACTGAAAAAACGGGAATTCATTTTAAAACTGACGTTTTCGCTACCGTTGCCGTCGTCGATACTAAAGTTCCCTGTTGAGACAACTCCACCGGCGTCGGCGGCGGGGAGCGATGAGACTCGTCTTGATTCGCAGACCAGGGTTTTATCAGCTAGCAGTAATTTTCTTAATTTTACGGTTTTCCGGTCGGTAATTACCTTTAAAAATGTCCTTTCTATGTGAAAAAAAGGAACAAAAACAAAACAAAACAAAACAAAAAAAACATGATCTTGCTTTCAAGGATATCTGTCAGGAAACCTTGACTTCCTTTGCAAAGTTAAAAATTAACTTGAAATTGATGGCGGAAAACCTCCAAATATTAGTTTGATAAAACAGAAAGACATCAAACAGCTAACAGTAAACTATAAAGGACTAAGGATGATTTATTGAGAACATTATCGTGCATGATTACGAGTGAAAACCTGAAAGATTTATTACTGGCTAAATTTTACAAGACGTAGAAACTCTAACCTGGCTACAAACCACCCAAACCATCTGCCGAAAGAACTTAGACTTGATCCGTATACGCCTTGGATGTTCAAGGGTTTTTTTTAACACTAAAGAGCCAAAAAAAAATCCATTTGTGATTTCTCGACAGCCGCTCTCTTTTGGGCAATCAGAGCTATAATTACATGCACGCGCAAATCTGAAGATAAGCTTTAATGCGGTGCATATCTTACAAATTGTTATTTCTTAAAACGAGATTTTCACACCTGAATTTAGAGGCTTTTTTTTTAGCGTGAACATAAATCATTAGGAACCGCTGGAAATGTAGCCATGTAACGACTTTGGATCTTTCTATTTTGAGAGAAATGCGCGTCGCGGGCCGACTTCAGAGTCGAGTTCGAAATACATTTAATTGGTAGCCGATAATTATGACGTCAGGTTAATTTACTTACCTGTGTCATAAGAGAAAACACCGGCAGAAGTATTGACATAGATGGCTCCAAAACTATATCAATAGAAAACCAATAACTGTCCTCAGCGATGGAGCTCTGGTCACCTTAAAATATAAAAACACCTTTAAAACTATGAGTTATCGGTAACGCTGACAAACAGCATGGAACTAAGCAAGGATCTTGTCGAAAAATACTTGGATGATCATCAAGATTTTACAAAGAGCTACTTCGAGCGGAAAGCTACGTCCTCAATGGTAGACAACTGGATGAGCAGTAGATCACACCGGCCTGGATCTCGAGCCATGGAGGTCAACCATGTCAAAAGAGACAGCGTCAAGTCCCACGTTATGCTTAAAAAGGACAATAATTTTACCAATGGCAGGCTGAATTCCATTTTCGGTTCAGAACGCGATGAGAGGAAAATATCTGTTCCGCGACGACGCCGAAAATCAAAACTCGGAGAGTTGGACGAGAAAGAATTGTTCATGGAATTAATCAGAGACATCGCCAACGAATTGGACATAAATATGCTGAGCCACAAAATACTTGTCAACGTCAGTATATTGACAAATGCTGATCGCTGCTCGCTTTTTCTCGTGCGAGGCTCAAGGGACAATAAGGTTTTGGTATCTAAGCTCTTCGATGTGACTTCCGAATCCACAGTTGACCAAGCTATAAGGTCAGAGGAGGACGAAATTTGTGTACCGTTAGGGGTTGGTATTGCAGGGCATGCAGCTGCAACAGGCGAATCTATCAACATCAAAGACGCATATTCGGTAGGTATAAGAAATATATTTAAATCCCATCGTCGAATAAAAAGATGATGGTTTTTACAAAGTACATTGTACACCGAATATCACTGAACAGCAAGTCGTCTGTGGACAACTCATTTGCATTTTTTTTCTTAAATAAAATAAAAAATTGTCTTAAAAGGAAAAGAAAACAGGGGTTGGCTGAAAGGAAATTATAGATTAATAATTATGGAAATGGAACGCCGGCGGTTTTATTTTTTTTATCGTTGGGTAAACAAAGACAGTAAACTCTTTTATTCGTTCTGAGCCGAAGACAAATCCGTCATGACACTTCATGTCGGTAGATGTATGCAGCATAATATTTCCTATTATTTCCAGTAAAATATTTTCCGGGGAATATTTTAGAAATCGAAGAGATCTAGGCAACTTGGCCAGTCGAGAGATACGCGCATTATCTTTCCACCTTTCTCGAAAGAAAACAAATAAAAGCTTTTTTTGCTCTGTTGGTGACTTTTTCAAGAGCAAAAGCAAATAAGAGAAACCGCAGACACAAAGAGGCGAAAGAAATTTTTCATTCTACGTTGTTAATTCCTGTAAATTAATTTGATGAACAATTGCAGCTGCCGAACAGTCCCCCGCGAATGATTAATATCCTCGTGTTTCTCCTTTTTGATCCGTTCCTTTTATTATTATTCGTTTTCTGTATATAACTTTTTATGATTGTAGTCGCTTATTCAGGGTGTGAACACTGTTGTTTGGTATAAGCCAGCACCGGATTAAAAACGTTGGATAGCGCTATTTACCACATAAATCACTGCCCAGCGGATAGCTTAGCCTATTCATCTTGAGCTTTCCAATCAATAGTGATCTACAGCATTTAGTGATCTGGTGTAACAATGGAAACTGAAATGGGTGTTGAATTTACGGATAAGCCACCACAATAAGCAGGATGTGAAATCGACTATAGAAAAAGTAACTTTTTCAGCTCTTTTTCGGCTTTGTCAGACTTCAATGTTTCCTGCTTAGCCACTGTTAATAATATAACATCCTTCCGTTTCGGCATACGCGCAATTGTAAGACAGAAAAATTACAATTCGCCCCGTGTAAGGGGAGATAGTCTTGGATTCTGGATTCTACGCCGTAGATTCTGGATTTCAGGTACTGGATTCCTCTATCGTCAGTGGAACTTGAATTGTGGATCACAATCGTTAGTTGGATTCCTGATTCCTCGAGCTGTATTTTTGATTCCAAAGCCCAGGATTCCAGGTTCCACGAGTAAAAATTTCACGGATTTCGGAATTCGGCTTCCTTTACATAGGGCGATACAATTGAACGCACTTTATTTGTAACATCCGAAGCGTAAAAGAAAGGAAAATAGCAAACCTTCTAAATGAACCAAAACGACCTCTCTTGCCATTGTTTTTCAAACCATTCAAATTAGTTTAGCGGCACTTCTTCGCAGCCCTTATTTCTTATAATAATGTTGTGATGTCGAGGTGGCCTCTCCTATAAGCCCGGTGGCTTCTTGAGGTCTCCTCGCCTAACAACTTGCTGTATCCTTTAAAATTTGTTCTAACACAAAGGCTAATAAATGATGACGATGATAATGATGAAATTTAAAGACTAGAAACTAGGAAATTAAAACAGGCATGTCTTAGTGTAATTATGTAAGTCAACAAAGAAACAAAATTCTCCATGAGTCATTCAGAGCCTTGAATGCGGCATGTCATTTCCGAACCAATCACTAAACAATCTAAATGAAACCATAAGGCTTTTTCTTTCTCAAACTGAGCACCTGTCAAATTCACGGTTCGTTGTTGATTGATTTTGTTCGAACTTGTCTAATTATCAATCAAAACTGTTCTGAAGATTTATGTTCTAAGTCCTAATATTTTTAAAACCCTTAAAAGGCCGAGAAATGTGAAAATAGTATATGGCTTTCAAAGACTGAAAAAAGAATTAAATGCTGCCTCAAACGACTTTAAACTTTAAACCAGAATTTTTAGGAGAAAGGTTAAGTGACCTGACCGCTTTTCTTGGTATTCACACTCAATTCTGAACGTCAATCTTAATCTCTTCCCTTCTGATTTGCAATTCAAATTTCTTTATATATTAAGTACAGGAGTCTACTGAAGAACCCATTTATGCATTGATGTGAATAACATTGTCTTGCTACAAGAGAGGATGATCGATGATCGAAAAGCTGACGTTCCGATAAAAAATATATATGAAAAACTTGGATTATGGAAAGAAACCGTAATTCATCTTCCGTTACCAAAGGACGTAACGAGAAGCATATCTTTGGGTCCTCTTCGAAGAGAAAATCACGAAGTTTTCTTGGGTTTGTTTCCCAAGTTTTTTTTCTCCTTTGTTTTCATTGTTTAATTTAACGCCACGCGTGATTTTACATCATTATTCACCAACGTCTTGGACTTGACGACGCTTTCAAGTGTGTGTATGAAGCTTTTCTAGCAACTCTAGCCACAAGCGAAACGAAGAACGCGAAAAATGTGAGCCAGTAGCTGACTCAATCGCCCCAGTCGTCGCTCATCATCGAATGGAAAGGAAACAAAGAGGAAGTAGAGTCGGCGCCCCCTCCCTCCCCCCTCTCCCCTTCCTCCTCCTTCCCATCTGCCCTCGCGCATCTCCGACGTACTCCCTTCTTTAAAAAAGAAGAAGAAGAAGAAGAAGAAGAAGAAGAAGAAGAAGAAGAAGAAGAAGAAGGCAACTGGGAAATAGTCGGAGCGAACACGTGAACAAGGAAAACAAAGTGCTAGGAATTCGTAGAGGAGCGAAAGCGGGCACCTTTAACGACGAAGGCGGCTTTTTACAGAAAGTCTAGTGTATGTGCACAACCGCGGGGACGGAACTGGTCAAGAAATCAAGAATATAGCTGTTTCCTTAGTCTGCAGTCAATATCAGGACAAACTGGTTTATAATTAGGGTCAAACTTTAGGGTTGACGGACTGATGTAGCGGGTCCTTTTGATAGTTTAGAAATTGTCGGTTATATTTTTGAACGTTAGACAAAGCTAAGGGCGCCGACCAAAAGTCTGTCAGAATTGGACAGCCAAACCAACAACTGGTGCTGTTTATAATGATAATAGGACTGAGTAGAGTCCAGAATCGCGCAGAATCGCGCTTGAACGGCCATTTCTTTTTCTTATTTTTTCCGACCCGAGTTCACACATGGTACTCTTTTTTTGTCCGTTTTCTGTCTCGCTTAGTCATTTTTTACTTAACTTTGGTAATTTTATTAATTCAGTCCTTAAGTTAACAGTTCCGTCCCTATAAAACCAAAATCTTACAAGGGTTCTTTCTTTTCTCTTTTAGGATCCTCGTTTCAATTCACAGGTTGACAAGGCAACAGGTTATAAAACGCACAGTATTCTGTGTATGCCGATTAAGAGCCATGACGGAGAGGTACTAGTGTTTTTATACTCCATGTCCTTTAACTCATCTGCCTGTTTTTAAGAGGCTTTTTGTATTTGTTTTTCCAGGTTATAGGTGTAGCTCAGATTATTAACAAGAAATCTGGAGAACATCAATTCACCCAAAAAGACGAGGAGGTATGGTTGTTATTGTTGTTGTGGTGGTTCGTCTCTTTTGGTATGTTTTCCCAGTTCCCTTAGCCTGTCCCAGGCTCCGAAATAGTTGGGCCTGCTGAATTGAGAGAGCACGAAGACGAAAGTAAAACGGGAGGAAACTGAGGGGAGAAGAGGCAGCGGAACCTGTAATCATTTCTTTAAACGACCCGTTCCGGTATACCAGCTCCTGGTATACCCTCTAAATGGTCAGATTTGACAGATTATATCAACACTCTCAAAGCGGGTCTTTCCTATCACTCAGAAAGATGGCACGCGGCGTCCACGTGCGTGAAATAGAGAAATCCACGATAACTTCTGTGTTGAACGAATGTTTACGAGATTTCCCGCACATAGGAGCCCTGAGGAAGGAACACAAGACCTGCCTTGTGAACTTGGCGCAAGGAAAAAATGTTTTTACTTTCGCGTCTTCCCCACTATCTGAGAGCCTGGAACAGGCTACAGTTCGGTGGACACATTCGTATCTACATTGAGCCGCCGTTGGTACATATAGATGGTCAGCGTAATTTCAATATGGCGTCCCCTTCAGACGTTCTGTAGCCCACTTTTTTAATACTTACTACTACTGTGATTTTTGTTGTGTTTTAGCGCATAATGCACTTTTTTGCATCAGACAGTGCACATAGCACTACATTACAATTTCATAAGAAATTACCTTTTATTGTCTTTCATGATACGCCGCAATCTTTTTAGCCATGTGAAAAGTTAATTTTATTTTTTAATTTAATAGCCTGAGTATCAGGCCTTCCTAAGGGGCTAGGGGAGAGGAGATTTTAGACTCTCTCCCCTTTTCACTTCCATCTTTCCCCATTTCCCCCAGAAACGCCTGATACTCAGGCTATTAATTTAAGTAAGTTAAAATAAAAGCTCAAGGGTTGTTGAATTGTAGGTTTTCAAGAATTATCTGACGTTTTGTGGAATTGGAATAACAAATGCACAACTATTTGAAATCTCAGTACAAGAGTACAGACGAAATCAGGTAAGTGGAATTAAATACAAGTCTGAGCTGTAGCTCTCTGTCAGAGGCCGTTGGTGTCCGAGGCAAGCTGCACTGTCAAGGGATTAAATATTTTATTATACAACTTTATTGTAAGTGAATTTTTTTGCCTAAATTAGGTAGAGCCACTGTTCAAGGTATTTTGCCCTCTCTATTTTAAACTGCCATGAAACATAAGATTACTGTTATGTTGTTTGTTAATTATTTTATGGTAAAATTTATAAAGAGAAAGCACTGATTACAAATGTTAATAATTTATTATTTAGTAAAAATGATAGTAATAACATTTGTTCTAACTGTTTGTAGTAATGATAGTAATACAATTATTATTATTATTATTATTATTATTAGTAGTAGTAGTAGTAGTAGTAGTAGTAGAAAAAAGTATTGATTGTTAAACTTAACAGATTAGATTATATTTTTGCACTTCAGTGAAACTGCACTTTCTCACAAACATGAAAATGTTTGAATTGAATGTTCTATAATGTTGTTTGTTTTCATACTTGTAGATCCTACTTCAACTTGCCAAAGGAATATTTGAAGAGCAAAGTAATCTTGACACATGTGTTCATAACATCATGGTGGAGGCACAGGAGTTACTTGATGTTGAACGATGCAGTGTGTTTCTTATTGATGAGTCTTCTGAAACAGTATGTGTTAATATTAATTTTACTTGTGGGTAAATGTTTTATGATTTATATATTACCCCCTCTATACACCAACTAAAGTTAATAAATGTATTATGGTTAGCTACCGTATTTATTTGATTAAGCCCCAAACCTCGAATAAATGCCCACCTCTAATGCGCCCACTCTGTATTATAGGCAGGTAAAGTTAACAAGTACCCAGCCTCAAAAAAAAAAAAAAAGTTCAACTTTACCATTCTATGAGATTAAAATAGACTAAATATATGTGTACTTCTAAGAGACTTCCCTACAGACTGAGGTGTCTTAGTATTTTTAAAAAAACTTTCATGAACTATTAATTTTCTTTGTTGGAGCATCTTCGCATTGTGTTATCATTTATTGTTTTGTTACAAAATAAATGTAGTGCTAGCTGAAAATGTAAAAAAATTTAATAACCACACACCCTCAAAAGAGTACCCACTCTCATGGTCCAAAAATGTGATAAACACCTCATCAAATAAATATGGTAAGGCCAGGGTATTGGACCTTATGTACCCTGAATTATGGGTTTTGGTAGAAAATTAAATACTACCTACATGTATCCCAGCTCCGGCAAATATAGGAATTTTCTGCCAAAATAGAGGCTGTTTATAAGGAAAAAATTTAACAAAAGTAAAAAATTACCTTTTTTACTGATAAAGAATTTTGATTTTGTTAGTTCACAGCAAAATTGCTTCACAGTGCAAAATGCAGATATCACAATATGTCCTATTTATAGAAAATATAGGAGGATTTCTTGAAAAGGCTCTTTATAGGATCCTATAAAAATTATAGGATACATAGGAAATATAGGAGGTCTCGGCCACCTCCACGTGCTCTCTTTGTGTCTCTTTGTGCGGTCCGTGACCGCGCGAAATATCAGAAGCCCTGATAAGTTGAAACTTAAAAATACAGGTGTATTCTGGACTATATATCCCCAGTCTAGGCAGTTCCTTGGACTTACCTATACACTGTATATGAGCTTTATTGATTTTTTTCTACAGCAAGACGTAGTCTTTTCCAAGGCTTTTGATTTGCATTCAGGAGCTGTAGAGGAGTCAGGGCCAAAGTAGGTTTGCTGAACAGAATTACTCAACTGAATACTTATGAGTACACTTAACTCTTTTGATCAAGATAGATATTAAATTTTTGAAATCTTTTGAGCACTTTGAATGATAATTTTAATAGGCTAAGTATGAGCATCAAGCACAGGGAAAAATAACAGATTCCCATTTCCGGATATTTTAGGTTATTTAAAGAATACCCACAAAAATCCCAAATTTGGAAGAGTGAGACAAGTTCCAATCAGGGAACTTGGTTGGGAATTCCCTTGTTGGGACTTGTCTCACTTTGCCAAATTTGGGATTTTTATGGGTATTCTTTAAATGCCCTAAAATATCCAAAAATGGAAATCCGTTGTTTTTGCCTGTGATAAAGTAGAAGCAATGTTTTCCATCCGGAGCCACCATAGTGTTTTTTTTTTTCACACAGTTTGTACAAATAGTTCTCAAACAAATGGCAACATGTGGAAGGCAAACATTTAATGATGGCACTCCTGCAGTTTTCTGTATAAGCATGGCATTAAATCTCTCAACCCTCTATTTTCAGTGGTAGATAAGATGTCAATGGTATTTCATTGAAACCTAGTTTAATGATATTGTTGCTTTTTATCCCCAATAGGACAAGTAAAATTCACTGGTCAATGAATACTGGAATTGCTGCCTTAGTGGCATCCTCTGGCAAGGTAAAGCCAAAAGTTTCATAACGGAGTTAAATCAGTTAATTTATTTCATTATGTACAGAAACCCCCCAAAGTTAGGCTAATGCTCACTAGATAGCTTTTGCGCTGCCATGAAAGCCACACCAGATAGCGTTTCTGTTCACACACAAATCAGTGATTTCATTGTGATTTCTGTAACAGAGTGAAGCGTGAAGCTGCACTATGGTGATCTCAAAATTGAAGAGTCACATATTGCATAGGTGTTCATACTCTACTGGACAGCTAATTTCCTGAAAGCACGAAAAGCTATACTGTTCAGTCTGAACTTACTAAAAAAACTTAAAACGTCTTTTACCTTTGTTTTTATTTTGGTGACTGATCTAGAAGTGCTGTAAATGACATAAAAACTCAGAGTATGTTTTGTTTTCTATTAGGCTGTAAACATTCCTGATGCCTATGCTGATGGTCGTTTCAATCCAGAGGTATGTCAGTTTTATAGTCTTCATGGCTGAGTATTGTTTTTAATCCAAGTCCACCCTTGAGGTTGCTTGGCCATGTGATTAGGTCCTGTGCATGTTGCACTCACACTCAAACCACTAGCTGGAGTTGTGTCTCGGTTATTGTGGAGTCCAAACTGGTTTGCTTCTTCGGAGCTCTGTTTTTTAGCTATTAAAATGTTTATGTACGCTAAAAACAGGCTTTAAAACAGTTTCAAGACTGCATCATATGGATAACACCCCCTCCCCTTATCAACAACTTCTGTTCCTAATATTAACTTACTTTCTTTTTTGTTTCTAAAGGCAGATGTAGAAAGTGATTTTAAGACCAAATCTATTCTTTGTATGCCAATATTTAACACCAATCAAAAGATTGTAGGTGAGTTTGTAACTGTGCAAACTTGCACATTAAGCTTTAACAGCAAAAAACTCTAAACTGTATTCTTAGACTAGGGTAGCGTTCAATTACATGTACTGCATGCCAGGTTAATGCTTACTTCCACATGTGGCTGGTCAGTCATGTGGTTCAAAAATTCCATGCTGGAGGGCTTAATCCTTCCACTACCACTTTTCTTTTTGTGCCAGTTTAATTACAGTTCACCAGTTAAGATAGTTAAAAGTATGATTGTTTTTATTTTTTTAGGTGTGGCACAGTTACTCAACAAGAACAATGGCAAACCATTCACTGAGGGTGATGAGAATCTATTTGAGGTAAGTTACAGTGTACATGCTGTTATTATTCTGCTGAAAACTCAGGCAGGAGATGAGGGTATGAGGGGGTCTGCATTGAAGAGCTGACCATAAGGTAGGAGAACTTGGGGCTTGCATTGAAAGTCTGACGTTTTGGTGGATGTACCCTTTCTTAAAGGCTAACACATTTGAGACTGGTGTCCTAGCAGATTTAGACCCCACGTATGCACGTATAGCATGACCCCAAATAAATAATATTATACAGTACTGTATGTTAAAAAATAAGTTGGCATTCTGTTACGAGTCTCGTTTCTCGACTTGATCCTTGATACTCAATTCCTGCAAGATTCGGGCAACATTGTCAGAATTGAGACTCGTATTAGCAGAAACTAATTGATATAGCTTGTCTGATATCTTGATTGGTATGCTGTATTTGTATTGAGCAAAAACATATCACAAATGCAGCTTTGATGGCCATAATTTTGTAACAATAGCAGACTGGTATTAATGACTCATTACCGTTTCCTTAGGCCTTTGCTATCTTCTGTGGTCTTGGAATTCACAATGTATCAATGTATGAACAAGCTTGCAAGCTGCTGGCCAAGCAATCTGTTGCCATGGAGGTAAACTTCCGGTCTATCGCAAACAAGGCTGTGCTCTAAGGAAAATTTAAGAAAGCCTAGTGCTTTGAACCTGTGAAATACAGGGCGTCGAACCTATGATTGTAATGAGAAAGCTTAGATTTGCTAGTCGCCAGAGAGCAAAAGGAAGGCACCAGGGGTCACTAGGTGCTTACAAAAACCTTAAAGAACGTTAGGCCTGTGTTTTAATGTTTTCCAGTGTAAACGAGGGGCTACAATTTTAGCTATGAGGCACGAGCAATTGATGTTTTCTGTGCCTAAGGTGGCCCGAGCCTATTTATACAGTATGCGTGTTGGCTACGTTTCTGATTTTTAGATCACGTTTCTTGGCAGGAACGATTTAACCGATTTCTAGGATTTTTGGCATCCTTAAAAGAACGGTGGAACTTTGAGAAAATGTTATTTATTTTCTTGTAGGTATAAAAACGTTGGAAATATCGGCATAGATTGAAGACCGCATTTTTACAAAAAAAATGTTAATAACTTTGAAATCCTGCGACAGATTTTCCCCTAACTTTCGCATATAAGCCTCTCGTTAATTGATAAGCCTCAGAGTTCTTTAGCTGATGTTAAACAGCTCTAACCCGTAGTTCGAGGAGGCCTAACCTCTCATAAGCTCCTATAGTTTTTGTTAGGTCTCCTCGCCACTTCTTTTTTTTCTCTCTTTTCCCTTATTTTTTGTAATTATTGCGTGGCAAATAAAAAATAAAATAAAATAGCTCTCTAGTTATATACCTGCAAGTTTGAAGTTAATCGTAACAATACAACTTCCTTTAGCGCTCTTAAGGAAAACGTTAAAAATGAGCCTGGTGTGATCCGACGAAAGAGTAGGGTTTTCGGGCGACTTGACCGTAAATCAACGTTAACAGTTTCGCTTGGACTTCTATTTTATGCATTTTCCTTCCTTCTGTTATTTCTTGCAGGTTTTATCTTATCATGCCTCAGCTCAGCAGGCAGAAGTAGACAAAATAATGGTGCGTATGGCTTAAGCACATAAACAGTGAGACTTGAGGCGCTTTGACATGTTTCCTCAACTTTTCTACATAATTCCATCATTATTTTGTGAAGGGGAAAGGCCATATGACACATGGTCACTTTTTTAAATAAATGCGGAGAAAATAATAACTGTTTGCCGACCGACAAGGGCTTAAGTGAATAAACCCCTCCCAACGGCTGGTGAGTTATGGACACTGCCGCCGTAAAACTGACAAAACGTGGAGAGCAAATTTTCTTAACCTCGTAGCCGGAGCATCTTATCCGCCCGGCGGGGGGAGGTACTTTGGTTAATGTTTGCTGGGTACGTGCCGCTGGCCTCTCAGAGCTCCTACCCCATTATAGTCTGTTTTTTGGCCAATTATAGACCCCATCTTAGTCACTTTTTAGAAAATGTAATTTTCGCGATCCCAACTTAGTAACTTTTTATTTATGCATCTGCCTTATTCTGATTTTTTAACCGAGAATCTTCCCATTTTGAATCCCCATTTACCCCAAAAATCCGAAAATGTGCGACCCCATTCAGTAGTAACTTTATTAAAAATGCGATCCCATTATAGTCACTCCAGTCGTGAAAATGCGACCCCATCCAGCGGCACAACCGTATTAGCCTCTTGTAAGGGAGTACCCCCCCCCCCGGGCTTATCGGTGCCCTCTCTTCTCCTCTTCCTCTCTCTCGCTTCAGGGACTGGAAGAAGAAATCAATGCCCCTTGGAGCGGGGGTGCAAACTTCTTCGCCAAGGGCATAACCGCTTTGCAACTCGTTATAAAGCTAAGAACAGACTTTTTATTACTCCCCAACCCCCCCCCCCCCCACCCCACTCGTCCCCCGATTAACCTCCCAAATAGAATTATGGCCGATGCACACGAGGGGCAAATTGAGCGGACTTGAAAACGCTCCCTCGTGTGTACTGACACTTGCAAAATGAGCCTGGCGTATGCTCCCGGAGCAAAATCCCTCGTGTGTGTCGGCCTTTTTTAAAGAACACTGCAGCTTATTATTTGTGCATTATATTTTAACGTTCGTTGGCACCTTTCCCTAAAAGGACATCGGGCCATTATTTGCTCGCGGTATTTGTTTTGTTCCAGAATATGAAATTGCACAGTGCACAACACTGGAAGCTCCTTTCGTTTGAGTTCGATGATTTTGAGCTTACTGATGATGAAACCATTTCCGCGTCAATACGAATGTTCCTGGACCTGAACTTTTTGGATGCTGTGCACACCAAACAAGAGGTATGTAGACGATCCCTGGTCTTACCACCATCTTTTTATTACGAACAAATAAATTCGGTTCAAGCGTAAATTTGCTCAGTCTTTTTGTTAGATGGTCACATTGATAGCTTTTCACTTAGCCTCCTTAAGACTCACAGGCAGCAGTCGGGACGGGCGAAAAGAAAAGCGAGCGCTAACAAAAATTGTCTGTGTGTGTTGGGGGTAAACTGCGCTCGTTTTGTTTTTTGTTTATTGGTGTTAGCAGCCACCCCTTTGTCTGGTTAAAGGGGGCACGAGAAAACTGCTGCTTAAGCAACAAAAGTCTAACACAATCCACCTGGTTTGTATTCATTTACCACAGGTTTTGTGTCGATGGTTGCTGAGTGTCAAGAAGAATTACAGGCCTGTTATCTATCACAACTGGAGACACGCATTTAACGTGGCCCAGTGTATGTTTACAATGATAACCGTAAGTCTGTTCACATGTTGAGTGAATAACTAGCTCTTGTTACAAATATCTTAGATTTATAGCATTCAGTTGAAGCTTTCGACTTCCGCAGTCTTCATCACTGACTGTCTTCAGAGTTGTCACGTGAATTATGTGTATTTGCACATGCAGTTAGTTTGCAATGAAGACTGCGTGAAACAGTCGAAAGCTTCCATGCTTATAACTTAAGATATCTTGTGACATAAGGGTTATCATTCAATTGTTAAGACGTCAAGGCAAGAATGAACATTCACCGTAATTTCCAAGCTTTTTTGTTCATAATCATTTTGTCCGGTTTTACTTGGGAAAAGATTGCAAGATTTGCACGACTTTTCTTTAAGAAAAACTTAAGATACGCGTGTAGACAACCCTTTGCCCCGAAGAAAAGGCTAGGCCACCTGGTATAGGGCGATGATGGCATTATCACATGTGGACGGAAACGATGTATCTCACGGTCTCTAGTATCTCCAAAACGTGGCCCCAAGCATACATCATTCTTTAATCTATTCACCACTTTAGAAACGAGAAGGGGACTGGAGTCGAAATGCGCCCCGTAATTGTTTCTGGGATAGTTGCTGGAGACGCGCCGGTCAGTTGAGGCCAACTTTTTTTCCCTGTCCCTAGTAACAACCCCAGACGTCTTTGCTCGACCCAGTTTCCATCTCGTTTCTTAAGTGGTTAATAAGTTTTTTTACAATAACTGAGCGAATCCTTGCGCGCTGATTAGTCGAGAGCTATGGTTGGAAATGACGCAACATGTCACGCAGTGTGCCGGTAGATTTGTTTTTAGTTTTTCGTCAAATAAATGTTGTAAAAAACAAATCGACCACAATTTTCCATGGACTACACTCTTATAGACCATAGAAATGACGTCATAAAATGTTCAAGACTTTGCAGTGAAACCACTCGCCAGCGGATCGTGGTTCCACTTGAGTTTTGAACATTTTATGATGTCACTTTTATGGTCTATAAGAGTGTAGACCGTGGATAATCGTGGTCGATTTGTTAAACTTTTCAAGTGTGGTTCTATTAATGTATGCCGTCCTTTTTAACCAGACTGGAAACATGAGGAGGTTTTTCTCTGATCTGGAAGTGTATGCCTTGATAGTGGCGTGTTTCTGTCATGACCTAGATCATCGCGGCACTAACAACGCTTTTCAAACTAAGTGAGTGCTAATACAATATTACAATAGTTTGCACTGACGTTTGGTTAATACATGATATAGATTATTTTTGAGCCTGCGATCACTTTAATACCATTACTGGTCAGCGGAGAACTTTTTAAAACACGTAACTTCAATGAGTTGTACACCTGGTGAGCACGCGATGTAGTCATGTGACACCGAGCAGCAGTTATCCACTTTTGACAGCTGTCATTTGGCCATAACATGGATGTGCAATATCAAATTAATAGCAATACGCTAGTAAGACATTTCACATCCGCTAACATGAGGGGGCGGAAGTACGTACGTACGTACGGACGCACGATTTTGTCAGAATCTAAATTTCTTGGATGCATAGATAATCAAGTTTTCTTACTCATGTGTCAGTATCTCATGACTGTATCGCTGGCTCATAAGGTGACGTTCTTAAGATCTCAGCTGGCCAGTTGCTGGGCTTTTTAAACTGATCGCAGGCTCAGGTCCATCTTTTCGGGAGGAATTCAGTTTGCTTTCTGTTAACGGCGAAAGTTGAATTACTTCAGAAAGACATTTCTTGACAAGGGAGCCCACAAGAGCTTCGCTTTTGTCCCTGGATAAATCTGTATATAAAATGCCTTAGGTTGTAATCCTGCTTTTACCTTAAATCACGTAATTTTGGCGGTCCTAACCCTCTCGTAGCCTCGAGAAAAGGAGCACAAAGCTCTTTCTCTCATGCAATTATTCCACTTCGCGGTGTCACATTTTGATTCCTGTCTCTGACAATTCTTATTCATTGCCATTACTTCTGATCAACACTATTCAACGCTACAAAATCGTTTTCCCGTGAGAATAGCTGTACATTAAATGTATTTCTTTAACCAGGACGGAATCTCCGCTTGCTCAGTTGTATGGAACCTCAACCATGGAGCACCATCACTTTGATCATTGTATCATGATCTTAAATTCAGAGGTATCCTAAAATATCTTTCTTGTTTCTACAAAAATGTGCGCATATTTTTTAAGTGTTGCAGTATAGTAACAAAAACAAAAGTGGTAGGGTTCATTTAATGCTTACGTCAGCAGTAGTGCCCCTCTTGAATCTGTTTTGTTTTGTTTCTAGGGAAACAACATTTTTGAGCAGTTGTCACCAGAAGATTATCGCGCGACAATCAAGGTTTTAGAACATGCTATCTTGTCTACAGACCTTGCTTTATATTTCCAGTAAGTTTTATTTGCTATATGGACTTGCAATGTAGTGATAAATATGCCTTATTACAGTCGAGCCAGGTCAATCGTATCCTCCAAGATTTCATTAATGAATCGGTTATTTGAAAATAACCAGTATCAAATTCAAATCTGCATTCTTGCATGCGTAATGAGCAGTGAATTTTTGACGATAACTTCTCTGTATTCGGCCTGATTGGAAAATCTTTGGATTGAGAGAATTGCTTTGAAGCCAAGTGATTTGAAACAAATCTATGTGATTCACAACTCATTATGCATGCAGGAATGAAGAGCTGAATCTAAATCCACAACTACCAACGGATTCAATTTTTGAATAATAAATTTAAAAGAACGCTTGACCTGGCTTGACCGTAAAGCCTGTGTTGATTAACCTCTACAGAAAGAGAGGCAACTTTGAGAAAGTAGTTCATTCAGAATCAGCTGATTGGACAGTGGACGGTAACCGAGAGATGTTAAGGGCGATGATGATGACAGCGTGTGACGTAGCAGCCATCACTAAACCGTGGGAGATTCAACAAAAGGTACGTTCGATCAAGGAAACACATTTTAAATTTGCTTAAAATTTTTGTCACGTCTTTTGTGTTTCTATTGTTGAGTAAGCTGTAATTGTAAGCTTACCTCTTTCATTGAGTCATTCATCCATTTGCCTTTAAACAGGTGGCTGAACTGGTTGCTAGTGAGTTTTTTGAACAAGGTGACATGGAAAGGTTTCAACTAAACGCTGAACCTATTGTAAGTAAAACCGTCCTTGACTTAATATGCCTTGTCTGTATTTCTGTAAACAAAGACGCTGCGTTACTCAAGGTTTGCATTCATAAAATGGAGTGATTTTGTATGAAGATGTCTACCCATTGCTCGACTTCTTCTTTCCTATACTACCCCTGGGTCGAGTTGTTCAAAGCTTAAGTTCAAAGCTGGGTTAAGATAACCCAGGGTTAGTGCGAAATTTGACTTCAGGTTTGAAAACTTGAAAAGCAAATTCAGTTTAATTTTTTTTGTCTATAATATGATGATTGGATAACCTTAAAAAATGGAGAAAATTTTCAGAGAAAATGCTTTCGAATGAAAGAAAAAGAAACCCGGAATAAAATTAAAGGTTAGCGTTAATCGCTCTTCGAACACTGTTCGAACTGGGACCTGGTCTTTCTGCTGAATATAGCTTCCGCGGGTGGGATTCTGAGAAACTGCCCACCTACCCGTCCCCAAAATAAACCTGACATTTCAACTATTTATGTCTTACTAGGGGTGAAATGTTGTGCTAGGGGAGGGGTAGGTGAGTGGGCAGTTTCCGAGAATCTTATAGTAATATTTTGTTTTGCAGCCAATGATGGACCGCAAAAAGAAGGACGACTTACCAAAGATGCAAGTGGGCTTCATTGACTTTATCTGTATGCCAGTGTACAAAGTAAGTCGTAAATGAAGTGATGAATGTAAAGCGTTTTCACACGACGTCGCGTCTGCCATATCGGTGTTCCAAAACAACGAAACGGAGGCTATGTTGGTGTTCCAAACAAATCATCTGAGAGTTGAACATTTATCATATGTAACATCTTTCTTTTGTGTCAACAAATTTGGATGGCTGCTGATCACGTGAGTGAAAACGTCCTCCATGAGTTTTATACATTGGCATCCGCCGGAATGAAGACACAATTGTAAAGAAGGCCAATACATGCGAAGTGATCAGTGAAGCCGTAAATGCTGGATTATTCGCTATAACCTTGCTCTATGCGCCGTTCAATGGACAAATTTTGAACCTCTTAAAATCTGATTCTCTAAACGTGTTCTTTTACATTATCGACATCTTTTCCTCGCAAGCTTCGATCATCTTCACTCAGCTTTGTACAACTGAACAACACGAGCTTCTCTTTCTAAAATCAGGTCTGGAATGTTCTAGGATCACGTGACTACTCTATTTTGTTTACTATTTCAGGTCCAAAAACAGCGCAGTAGAAATCCTCTGACCGGAGCCCGGGTCAAACGTCGAATTTCACACGTGCCGAACCTACTGCTAATAAGCGGGAACAATAGACTTTGTTCGTTAGCATTAGGTTCAGCACATGTGTGTGAAATTGGACGTTTGACCCGGTCCTAAGTGTGTGAATCTTGATTTCTTACGCAGTTATTCTATGACTTGGAACCTTGCTTAAAGCCTCTATACGACGGATGCGTGGACAATAGAAACAACTGGCAAGCCCTGGCGGACAAGGGGAACAAAGAAGGTACATGAAATAAGAATGATTAAGAATCCTTCCAGCGGGCAGGGTTTTAACCACCAAATGTCAGCAAAAACCCTGGGAGAAATCTTTCTAAAATCTTTAAACCTTTCACTTGGTTCTTTTATGGATAATAGTTTTGGGCACAAACTAATTTACGTTATTAATAGGCTATTTCGGAAAATACCATGATTTATTCTTTAAAATGCCGTTTGGGTATTGCTTGATGTAAACCTTACTTTTGCATTATTATTTGTTCACGATTTGCGCGTGAAATGCGTAAATTTGTGGAAAATTTGCAAACTCAACGTGTTAGAAAGGAAAACGGGGAAATAGGGCGCAACCCAGAGGAAACCCAGCGCGTCCTCTCGCGCAGTAATTTCCCCTTTTCCTTCCCCTACAACCTAGCCTGTGTGGCGGGCGCTTGCAGGGGAAGGAAAAGGAGAAATTAAGGCACGCGAGCACATAAAGGAGTCTCGTGGGCTTCCTCGCGCGTTCTTTGTGTACTAGCACGCCTCTTTAAAATCCCCCGTTTCTTAGATCTTCCTCTTTCTACATCCAAACCTCTGTGCTGATTGACACCTCCTATAGAAGGACACTTACAGGGCTTATTACAGTTTCCGTTTGTCAAAACTGGTAGGCTAGATCAGCTCAGTCGTAAAGAAAATTACACTTTTCATCAGGTTTGTTTTCTCGATCCCTAAATATTATGCACGACTGTTATGGATTTTATGCCAAACTCTACCCCCAAAAAGCCTTCGTCATTTTCAAAAGTTCTGCCTTTTAGTAAGCGCCGTTAGTCGTGGTCACAGCGACTTAGAACCACCGCATTTTTTTACCTCCCTTAAGAAGAAGCGAACGAAGCGAACATCGTTTATCGTTTGTCTCACGACTGTGTCTTAGATATTGATCGCGACGTTTCGGTCGCGCACTTCAGCAGGTCTTCACCAGGCGATAGAGTCGATTTACTGCGTAGGACTAAAATTTTTTACGTGCTACCATGGTTGTTAGTGACTGGTGAATCACGAACTCGGCTTGCTCATGGTTGGTGGGTTTCGTCCCAAGGAATTGTTGGCATTATCGGGGGAGGAAAAATGTTCCCTCAGCGGGCCGCTGTGGCAACGATCGGCTGCTGTGTTGTCTGATCGTTGGCATCCACGCAGACCTGAAAACCTGCGGTACGCGATCGAAACGTCGCGATCAGTACCTGAATGACAATCGTGAGACAAAGGATAAAAGAAACCCTATATACATATTAACCACGAAAAACAATATCTTTCAAGACGCAAACTATGACCTTAAGAATCAGCTGATTTTTTTGAGTTAAAAAGAAAGGCCCGAAAGGTTATTAACTCATGAAGTCTCTCATTAAAAGTAAAACCCATTCTGCCCCTTTTTCAACCTTCAGCGACGGCGGGAGAAAGTCCTAGAGAAGGCAAAAAAGAAGAGAATAACAACAAGAAGAACTCAGCTACGAAAGAAGGGCATAAAACGGTAATGGAAACATCTAATACAAGAGATTTAACAACCGAAAAAGAGAACAAAAACAAAGAAACCAAAAAATCTAAGACGTGCAATATCTTGTAAAAAGTATTATCGAAATTTCTTCTTTTTTTAGTCAGTTCTAAGAGCGCTCTTTTTGTTACAAATTGCCCAATTTAAAAGTTTCAAGTGGCTAAAAATGTTTTTTTCTTTCATCCTTTTGTTTTACAGAAATTTCGTTAAAACGAAATGTATGGTAACCTTCCTTGATACGAAGTGTAAAGTTGTTGTTATTTATCTTGTACAATTTTATTTATGAAGAGTAAATTATTGAAGGTGTATATTAAAATATTACCACTGGATGCGGGGCAAAGAAGTGTACAGGAACGATTATTTTTGTGAAGAAAATTGTCTATGTTGAAGCCACAATAAACGTTTACACGTTTAAATGTCACTTTGTCTTAGTTACTTTATATGAAAACTTCCCCCGGTCCATGCGTTGCTTTATATTACAACTTCCTTCAGTGTTTAACTATCGACGGGGTTTCGAGTCTTCATGCCAATAACATCACATCATCCTCATAGCCAAAAAAAATCGGCCTAACAGACAGACGACCAAAAACATCCCGACTTAATTGAACAATCAGGTCTATAACCGGAGTTAAATACCATCAACTGACGTGCAACAACTCACTTTGACTCTGAAGATGACTGCCGCACAGGTTGTCGAAACCTCAGTCACTGTCAACAACAGTCCTGTTCAGTTGCAATCAAACTGAGCATGGGCGATCATGGTCAGCCTACTTATGAAATGACTCATGGGCTCAAACCTTTCACAGTTTTCGTGGTGAAAACATGTTTACCCCTTGATTTACCGTCTACCGCGTGAAATAAATTATGCGTTGTTGAGGTGAGCTAAAAAGCGTTAGAGCTGAACGTGTTGGTGAGGTCAGTGCTTACTAGTTATGCGTGCAATTTTCAGGATATGTGGAAATGAAAGTCAGCCAGGCCCGGGTTGCTCGAAGCATGGTTAGTGCTAACCAGCGTTAAATACCATGGAAACCTATACAATTTGATACCTCTTAACCAACGGTTAGCGCTAACCAGGCTTCGAGCAACCGGCCCCAGGCCTACAACTAGTCGAAAAGCTGGCTACGCCCCTGGATTCCAATCAGTCCCCTTTCATTGAGTCGAAGGACAATGTTGTCACTGGAGTCTCCCTAGTTTCTCGATGATGCCTCTTGGCAACGTCGATAACGTCCAAAAAGCATAGTTTACCCTTTAAGTCCCATTATATCCACATACAAATTCTCCAAACGGATCATTATATATTTCCTTAAAGAATGAGTTGAGATAAAATTTGAATTTGATAAAAGATCAAAGCAAAGCAGTAGGTGTTCACTTTATTAATTCTCATAATCAAATCTCTTGACAATGTATGGATATCGTAAAGGGAAAATTGATCTTGGTCACTATTGGGATATAAAGGGTTACTCTTTTTTGTACGTTTCTTTGCCTTCACTTTTCTAGTGCAAAGTGAAACGTCCTAATGGAGAACTCAGGGAGCGTAAACAACCATGACGACTACAACGTCAAAAATCAACTGGTTTTGTGAGCAAAACAACTCTGCACGTGCATCACGCTTTTTAGCACATTTCTTTGATGTCCATTGCACGATTACGACGTGAAATCTCAGAATGCGAAGTTTTATGGAGGACGTGAAGATACGAGGAAGAAGTTTCCTTTCAATCCTTTTGAACCTGGATAAAGTCCTTAAGAATTCAACTCCAGGAAAAATGGCCTACCTTTGACAAATTGAGCAGGTTCAAATAGACGCATTTACGTTTCAAAGGACGCAAATTCCTTTTTTAGCGACGTTTTCACTGCCGCCGCCGTCGTCGTCGTTGCTTAAGCACCCTCTTGACACGCGACGACGACGAACATTTGCCTGCATTCGACAAATCGAATGAATTGGAATGATCGTGGTCAAGTTATGGGACGTGTGTGCCTTACTGCCTCTCAAGTTCAAAAGCCTCTCCTCGTTTTTACTGCCACTATGCCGGCCTAAAGAAGGCACACACCGTCTGTATAAGGATGCGAAGAGATGTAGTGGGTTTTCAAAGCGTTCTTTTGGTAGAACGCCTTTTCACAAAATTCACATTTAAATGGTTTATTGGGTGCGTGGATACGCTTGTGAGTGTTGAGAGTCGAAGTGAGAGTAAAGCCTTTTCCACAAATCTCACATCTGTAGGGTCTCTTACCAGTGTGGCCATAAATATGAGCTTGGAGGTTTCCCTTTTGATTAAAACCTTTTCCACAGTGTTGGCACTTGTACAACCGTTCAGCAGAATGCGTTCTCAGGTGGTACTTGAGATGAGTCAGTTGTTTGAACCCCCGGCCACACGTGATGCACTTATGAGGCTTTTCGCCCGTGTGCGTGTATCGATGTATTTTCATGTCCATGTTTTGGTGGAACCCCTTGCCACAAAAGTCGCAGACGAACGGTTTGTAGTTAGTGTGTGTTCGCAGATGAGAATTCAGGTTGGAAGTGCGGCTGAACGACTTGTTACACTTGGGACAAACGTGAGGCTTGACGGCAGCGTGAGTCAGCTTGTGGCGACTTAGGTTTCCGAGCTGACGAAATGCTCTGCCGCATAAATCACACGGAAAGGGCTTGTCACCAGTATGGATACGTTTGTGAGTGGTTAAGGTGTTGCGCCGACTAAATACCCTACCACAAATATCGCAGTGGTGTTTTCTTCCTTCATGGAGTCTTGGTGTTACACTTTGACCGGCAGATGTCTCTGTGCAAGTTGCAATGATTTTTTTGCCCGAGCTTTCATTTGCCAAATAATTTCCGCTTGAACGACATTTCAATTTGTCAACTACTAACCCATTAATAACCTTTGAACATTCTCTTGCTGAAAGAATGTTTTGGGCGGTTTGAGAACAATGCTGTGAAGAGGAAGTCGAGAAAAATTCCTTCTCTCTGTCAATCCCTTCCCTAAGGTACAGAGTTTTTTCCGTCACTGGAAGTTGGTGATCGTTATTGTCTAAAACCAAGCCCTTTATGGTGTACGAATCGTCACAGGCTCTCTCTGTTGATGATGGTGGCAATAACCTGCTAAAATCTGGTGTAGGCTTGACAGAAGGGTATGCTCCACCGATTCTTTTGTAGATTTGTCTTATATCCGTCGTTTCAAGTTTGTCTTTTGGTTTAGTTTCCTTTGACCTCGGTGGTATGGGATTATCGTTCTGCAAAATTGCATCAATCACTGATGTTGCAGGAGCTAGTGCTTGTAAGGCTGAAATGCCGTCTGGTTCCTCATCCTGAGAGATGTTAATTCCAGAGTTTTGTTGTGATAGTCTTATAAGACAAGAATCAGCTTGCCTTCTGAAAGGTTTAGTTTCATGCAGGATCTTTGACGTTTCCTGTGAGTGCAGTTCTTTAACCTTTATGTGCTGCATCGTTTGAACGCGACAGTCACTGTAAGGCGATGATGCGTTTTTGACATTAGGTATTGCACTATTCATTAACGTAAAGGGTTCGTTCTCAGTGTACTCAACAGTAAAATCCAGAAAGTAGTTTGGTACCCTAACGACAGGTTCTTCGTCATTCTTTAAATTCAACTCTTGCAAGTTCGCAAATAGCTCAGGTTCTGGCGTGATTAAAATATTCTTGGTTAGAACTTTTCTTTTCGGATTTGCTGACTTCCAGAGTGGTTTCTTTAGCGCAACTTTTGACGAAACAGCTGCGGCGCTATTATGTTTTTCCTCAAAAAGTCCTTGAAATGGAGATGTACCTGTCTGCAGTACTTCGTTCTTCACCTTCCACGTCTGCAAGGCTCTTAAGTGTAGCGGTTGAGGCTGACAAGGTAAACGAACTTTTTGTGGTAAACGATCACCTGCACTAGTCCTCGGTGAAGATAGTATTCCTCTTGCCGCCAATGTGTCCGTAACAACGGAATCATCAAATGCTTGGACTTGTTTTGTTCTTTTTACTTCTTCGGCAAACATCGAGTCAGAAGCGGCTTCCAGGCACCTATCTAATAACACAGGAGCTTGTTTTTGCCTTACGTTTGCTGTTTGTGAGTACCTTTCGTTGGATTTTTTGTTGCTTCGGTCAAGGACATAATCAAATATCTCGAAAAAGTTGTTGAAAAATTGCTCATGCAGGCCATTCCTTTCTTGCTGAAACTCCTTTTTCTTGGCCTCCATGCCAGCAACACGGTTCGATGGTTGAGCGGGGTTATTCTCCTCGTTCCATGTGGAAGAGTAATTTGGCAGTTTTTGGTTCTCGGTGGAAATTTTTTGACTGATCGCCAAATTCTTGAAAACCTGGATTGTGTTCCTGGATGTCTTAGTTGAGAACATTGAATCATCGACACCCTCGTAATAATGAATTGTTGGGATCGGAGCATTTGCCAGTCTGTTTTTGCTGTCCACAGACTCGAAAGGAACCTGGTCGGTTTCCCCATATTTCGCCATTGCGCCTTTTGAACTGATTGAAGTGTTTGGGTTAAGCGAGAAGGCAGACATAATCTTTATCTTCATTGAAGAACTCTCTTCATTAATAGGCAAGGGGCTATCGGAAGAGCAATTTTGACTAGAAACCCTGGCTTGTCCATGATATTTGCCTCGATTGTGGCTTTTTTCTCCGTTGTAATGAGTCGTTTGCGATTGATAAAGAGAAGAATAAAAACCTGGGTTATTGCCAGTACTCCGCTCACGCCTGTCGTTATGGAGTGGAGAACGTTTTCCGATTTTCACTTCATAATCAGGACCGGTTGAATTACTCGTACATTTATGTGCTTCATATTTCTTGTCAGTTAAATCACAGTAGTCTGACAGCTCTTTCCACATGAAAGACATTTCTCTCCTTTCTTGTTGGTTACTCGAGAACTTCCCTGTGGGATTTAACAAATTGAAACTGCCTTTTAAGAGATCCAAATTGATGAAGTGACAACGACATTTTTTTAAGACTAGAGTGAATTTTGAGAGAGCACAATTAGCCATTACGAAGTTGTGCGTGAGAGAGTAGGTCGGTATTGTGTCGAACTGTACTATGGGACTGTTTTGGTGACGTTATCACTTCTTTCATCGGCCATTGAAACAATCCCATCGTGCAGTTTGACACTTCCTCTAACTTATTTCGGTTTCTGTTCAAATATAACAGAAAAAAAGACTCAATTATAGGGGAAACGTCACTACACTTGCAACCTGCGTTTTCAATAATTACTTTGAACTGTGTACCTCTTAAGAAAAAGTGTCCTGAATGGTTCAGTTTATAGGGTTATAAATCGTAACTTTCCATACCTTGCCGTCTGATACATAAGAACACTATCCTTCAGTAACATGAGGCCAGACACATTTGATTTTTTCTGTCTATGGCGTTCTAAACGAGAACATAAAAGATAATTGACGCTTTTCCTTACTCAAATTTTTCCTGCAGTCGTCTTGCTACGATGTTTGTGTTATTTCAGTAATCTACAGGTGGCGGCGACCTATCGAAACAAAAATACTGTGTTGGTAATCCACGGCACTTGGAAACTTCTTGAATATCCATTTTCAATTAAAAAAAGTATAGCAGAAAAATGATAAGACAACATTGATCTGTTGAATCATTTATAGTAATATTGACACTCTGGTTAAAACACAGCTGAACAAAGCCCCGCAACTATAACAACAGTACACTACCCAACCAGTAACAATTAACATGACAGACTTTGTGACGACAACTCAATTTCTAGAAACTCGCCTTTTTAATTTGTTAGTCTTTCTTTCTTTAAGATTTGTATCCTTTTGCCATTTTGTTCCGGTTTAATGATCCCAGGAGACTAAAATTTTTTGCTCTTTTTAGTTGAAAAATACACTAGTGCGTTTTTGTCCTTCTTGTTCAGAGAACATAATAGGCTGAACATAAAACAGCCAATGTCTGCTTCGTTAAAACAGTTCCATATGCCATGGTGTTTATGATGTATACGCACATACCCCTCGCTATTTTATTAAATGACTTTTCTAAGTGACCTACGCGTTAAAAACAAACGTTTTATTTAATACAAGTGATAGGACAGAAACAAAATGTCACCGCTACGAAGTTTGTTTATTTCTTAAACAATTGGCTTGGCTTCAACAGCTTGTCACATTTAATTAAAAACTGCTTTTAGTAAGAAGAAAAAAAAAGTATTTCAAGCGTGTTTTCACCAAGAAGGTGATTTGGTAATTTTATAGAGAAGATTTTGCAATAAAAAAGCGGCCTGAAAAAGATTTTGTACGTCATACAACCAAATCAATGAGATTCACAAGAATCGTGAGAACTGTGACATCTGTAGTTGGGTTGTCCCTAATGTCTTACAAAATATATGTGGCACGTCTTTGCCAGTATACCCCTGATATTCAATACAGTGTCATAAATCAGGGTGAAGGCTTTACGAGATATTAGAAGCAGATAGGAACTTAGAAAATGTTGAAAAACTCTGACGCACATGAATCTTGTTGACCAAAGAACAAATTTGAAATCCTCTTTAGAATGAACTTTTCTTAAAGTGAATTCTTCGAGAAGACATGGAAAAAGGAAGAATAATTTTCTGGTCAATCGTATTATATACGCTGATTATTCCAAATGTTTTTCAAAAGAAAGCTACCTTTTTAGATAGAAAAGCAAAACCGATATTAAATCTCACCTTAAACAAGTTCCTCCGTTTCTTGGCCACGGTACATTCGATTCGAGTGATCTTGGGTCTGAAAGGTTACCTGTTCTGTATAGGTAAGTTATCTCCTGAGTGAGGCTTGTAATTTCTGTTCGTAATGCAGTTATCAAACTAGCTATGTTGGAAAAATCATTTGTATTATGTATGAAGATGAGCTTAATTAGAACGCTCGCGAACACAGTTGCAGATCATGCATCTGTACTTAAATGTAAGTATTAATTTAGTCGTGTGACTTTGTTTTGTTGTCAAAACAAAGAATCCCATTGCCTCGTTGCAGAGCCAATGTTTAATAACAAAAACGTTTCTTTTGTTATTGCTGTCGTTTATGATTTATAGCGTTTGAAACGGTTAAAAGACTGATATGGCATGACGATAAATTGGTTTCAATTGACTTCATTTAACGGACAGATCACCACAAAGAACGCGGTTTAATCGTTTTATGTTTAACATTGGTTCGCTAATAATTAGCTTTTGTTAACATCCTTCTGCAAACGAACTCTGTTATTCTCGTAAGCAGAATGAACTCGCAATTTTTATTGAAGATTACATTTCTGTTTTGTTTTTTTAGACTCTATGAAAATGGCTTATCAGAGATAAACGTACAGATAAAGAATCTTAAAACAGAACAATTCGACAGGTGTATAAACCTTATGTTATTTACGAATACATCAAAGATAACATAATTCAACGGTGTTGTGTTGTTTTAGTTTTTTCGTTCTTTGTACGTGGAACAAGTTTTCTGCTAATAACGTGGAATGAATTCGTCCGCGAATTAGGTTTGCACAACTGATGAGTATTTTTCAACGGCATGTATCGTTCCTAGATGGGAGAGTTGTGTACCAAGCAAAATTAATTTATATGGCTACTGGCCAGTTACAGGTTCAGAAGCCAGGGCCTTTGGCGATGCAAGACTTCAAAATACCTAGCAGATGTTGTTTCATTTATTTATTTTACTTTTTACAAATTTAAAAGGTTTATCTTTCCTGCAAGAAACTTGGGAACGGAATGCAAAGTTAAAGGAAAGGGATGATCCTCTATGATATTTTTTTGCTTATCTTGGCTGAAAATTATTTTCTGTACTTAAAACTTAAATTTACCGCGGCTTCGTTAACGTGGGAAATACCTTTTACCGTGGTGTTTGTAACTGTATGCTGACTTACTTGAAATACTTGACCATGGTGCTCCCTTACAGATCACGTTTTTTGTATAATCATTGAAATTATTTTTCTTAGGAGATATGATTGATCTTAGTCACTTCAAATAACTGTATACGGACAATGGTTTGCTCATGCGCAGCAAAGAAAAAAAACTGTTTTGCTGTGGATAATGCCTGTTGCATCATTCAGTTTGGTCCATGTTTTCAACCCTCGCATCACGACAGTGGCGACTTTATCCAACAGGAAGGAAAGAAAGAAGAGGCCGCAACTATATATAGTGTGAGACAAACGTGACAGGGCTATAACCTGTGTGTTTTTTTAAAAAAGAAAAGATCTGTTTAAAGGAAGGTGAAGTTACATAATTATTGTCACGCTTGTCACAGAAGGTTTCCCGTCCGTCTTCTTTTACTTTCCTCTGTGGTCTTAAGTTCACTAAATATGGTTGTTTCGCTGTCACGCCATCAAAAGGTAGACACCAGAAGGTGTATAGATGGTTTTCACAGTGGCGTCATCAAATTGTAAAGTCAAAATAGCGAAGTTTTACGAATTCTTTTTTACACTGGGTTGAAGATAAACAAAAAGTAAATCTTTGTACAAGTTTCCATTCCCTTAGCACGTTTCATTTCGAAAATTCAGCAATTTGAACTTCCAAGTTTTCACAGTGCGTGACACCAAAATAGGAATGTTGTCTCGTTGAAAAAAAGTCTCTCCTCTTGATTTTCAGCAGTATAACCGTTTCAAGTATTAGAAGATATGTTTATGCGCACGTATGCTAGTTCTCGAGTGAGAAGAAAGAACTTTTATAGAAAAAGTGAACTCCAGATGTTTTTGTTGATTTCCAGCGGCCATATTGGTGCACCAAAACGGTACACCGATATGGCGTCTCCCTGCAAAGCTCTACAAAGATGCGTGAAACGTTTCGGCAAATAACTCAGAAACTGTGGGCCACAAAGACCTGAGACTGGGACAAATTGTTTATATATTAGTCTTTTATAACATTCATTTTCTTGGCTTCTTCCACTTGACGGTTTCCAAATTATTTTTTTTGGTGCGTGACAGGGAAAACGATCTATACTGGGCTGCCATAAAACCTAGACTAGATAGAAATTATGTATTGTAATATATGGATTTAGCCAGGGCTAAAAGCGAAGCTCTCACTTAATAATACTTATAAACAAAAAAATAAATAAATAAATCTTGTAATGCTAGACGGGGACCGCATTGAAAATGACATCAAGATCAACAGATCAATCGGCTCCTGATAGATCTAATTAGCAAAAAAACAAATTTGCACGTGCAGCACACATTTTTTTTCTAATTAGCAAACTTTGCCGTTGTTTTGCACGACTATAATGCCGTTTTGCACCACTAAAACTTCAAACTTCCTAGTTTTACCAAAGATTTTGTTTCATGTGTTCATGTTCGCTTTTATTTTTTCACTGCCGCTCATTTTCACTTAGCTGCTAGCATTTCTCATTTTCTCATCGCCGCTATGAAATTTACATGTTTTTCTTCCAACGAAATTTTCTCCCTAGCTCTTTCTCTGTTATCCACGTGAGTGTAAACATAAAAAATAACGTCGAAAAAGATACGACTTTGTTGGTTTTTTTCTCTCTAAAAGTCCGGGCGGCCATGCAATATTCTTCCGTTGCATTTGGGTTGCCGTACCTGTTGATTGCGTTATTTAAATTGGCGTGCCTGTGGTGCGGATGGACGGTCGATCGCTCGAGCGGTGTACGGTCACGTAATTACCAAATTTTTTAGGATGGGTAGATTTACTTAGCAATGGGGCTCCGCAATGAGAGAATGAGAACGAGAAGTTTACCACAACAGACAGCTGACAGCGTATGAAAGGAACCCTGCTAAACCCCTTCCCATCCCGGACACCACCCCAACCCTCGAGTCTCATTAAACTGCTTGATCTGAGACTATAAATAGATGATTGATACTTCCAATGTTATTGATGGTCGATACAAAACAAGCTAGGTGGGTATACCGTGCGATTAGTATGTGTCCTAATTTTTGCGATTAGGACACATTGGTTTTTCTAACTGAGGATTAATTTTTGCGATTTTCAAAAAGTACCCAGTACCTTTCCTGCTCCCCGAGCAAAGGTCTCTCACAACGAGGCAAAAATGAGACCTCTGCTAGCAGGGATTGATAATATTTTCGTTCTTGCCAAGTACGTGCAAATAAATAGAAATACCGTATTTCCTCGAATAATAGCCGTTGCTCGACTAATTGCCTTCCTCGAATAATCGCCTGCACCTCCCCCCCCCCCAACACACACACATACACACTTTCTCGCCATCTTCTCTATCTTTTATCCCTCCCTGTTAAGTTGACGTGGAGTCTGATGAGGCAGAACTCAGCAGTGATGATTCAAGCTCTGACGCCGAGGATATTGACATATAACCAAATTTGGAGCTCTAAGAAAGCCCACGTCTAGTTTATTTGATGTGATCATATTTTGAGTTAATGGCAGAATAAAACAAAATACTTAGGGGAACGACCTCCAGTGAGCGAAGTTTAAATTAAACAGGTTTTAACGATCACTGAAAAGAACATAAAAATGGCTTCAGGGTATTACCTTCTTTAAGGATTTTGAGACCATCTTTTCACTTTTATTGAACTCACTCACCAACCACTATTTCGTTCAATTTCTGGTTAGACTACAGTTTTTCTTCTCAGTGACGACGAGCTGATATTCCTGGCTTTTGCTGTCTGAAATAAGGATTTCTCAAACCTGTTAGTAAGTTTTGAGCCCTCCGGAACCTTTCATCTTTTAAGATTTTCCTTGTTTTCCAGTAACACAGCCACAGTCTTTCTCAAGTTTGTTTTGGAATCAGCATATCCTGGGCTTTGGAAACCAGAATGCAGCTCAAGAGTTCCGAAACGCTGTTAGAACGAGTTTCGTATGTCCTTAAAAAATTGTTTCGGAAAGTTTTTATCAGCCAATGGATGAAAAGAACAAAACATGGACTCTTGTTTTTCCCGCCAAAGAAAACCTTAATATAGAGAAGGCATTTTTCGATTGACCAGTCGTGTTACAGTATGACTTCAAAGCGATTTTTAGAAAGTTCTTCGGGCATGAAGTTTTTTCAGCCGTGCGTTCGCTTAACCAACCAAAAGGCAGGTGCGTTTGTATCCGCTCGATGAACCAATCAAATCGCTTTATTTCCGTTCGCTTGTTGTTTTGTTTTGTTCGCGCGTTTTCATTTTAAGGTCATACGAAAATCTCTTTAACGATTGGAATCCCGACTCCAAGTTCCTTTGACAAGGAATCCGGAATCCAGTACCTCGAATCCGGAATCCACAGCGTTGAATCCAGAATAAAAGACTAGAGACCTTTAGATCCTTGGACGAGAACGACTACGAGTACGAGATTTCACTAAAAGTTTTTTCGCGTATTCTCAAACCATAGACTCCCCGAAAAGCTTCATTTTACCATTTTTCACTAGAAAAGTTAGCACTGTTACCTTTAGTGAAGTAGTTTATACCCTCTTCCGATCGCAAAATGATAAAACTACTAATATTTGATAACTTGTTTCCGCCACTTCGACATTCTCGCTAAAACTCGAAGTAGAATGATGACGGCTACCAGATTTTCACGCCAAAATAACGCTGGTTCACGCGCGAGCACTACTTAGTACTGAGAAAATCTCGTACTTGTGGTCGTACTCGTCTTAGAATCTAAAGCTCTCTACTGTCTTGGATTACTTTACATGGGGCAACCTCTCTATGAACTCCAAGAAGCGGAATGAAAAAAGGCAATTGAACGTCCAGTGGTTGTGATAGCAATCGGAGGGGATACAGCCCGGGGGGGGGGGGGGGGTATTCCCATATATGGGCTATAAAGGTACGTGCCGCGGAATAGGGTATGGTTTTTGAGGTTCTCGGTCCTAAATAGGGTATCTTTTTTGACCATTTTGTTTCTGTGTCCCTGGTGTGGTCCTTAGATAGGGTAGCTTAATTGTACTATCTAATACTGGAGTATGAAAACGCCCGCCGGTTATGATTGCATATTATTCAACTAGGCTTATTCTAGTATTTTATGCTTGATGCTATACATCCAATGTTACAGAGAAGAAATAAAGTTTTCCTTTTCATGCTATTAATAATTTTGTTTTTTCCTTGAATAGGGTGTCATTTTTCGGCATTGGGCCTTAAAAAGGTTATCAGTTTTCGCTTTCTTAGTCCTTAAATAGGGTTAGGATTCACGAACCTTCGCGGCACACCCTTATCCAAAATCCGCGGGAGCACCCCCCCCCCCCGGGGGATACAGATTCTACCCGGTACAACAGATGCCGCGCGCCTTGTTAGTCCAGTCGCCCTTCACCTTACGCTCACCCCGGTGTTCTTCTCAGAATGGCCGGGCTATTTTTTGGCAGAATTCGGTCACATGGGACAAAAGCACCTTGCTGGATGGCAAACGGAAAGAAAAACAAAGAGATTACATGGTTCTAAAAGCTAATTTCTTTTCATTTAAGTTCCCACTGCGTTGTTTGCCATCCAGTAAGGTGTTTCTGTACCAGGTGACTGTTTTTCTGCAACGTGGTACATTACCCCGTTAATACGACCAATCAAATAACTTCCAGGTGAGAAAATTACTTTACGAAAGTTTTCAAAGTGCATAAATGAGCATTTAAGCCACGTGTGTGAAATCAGACACTTCAACAGTCAAAATTAAGTTCTATTTGCAACCACATAATTCAGAAAGGCTTAGTATTATAACGTAAGGCTAACCCTTTAATACATGCAAATTTTCCTGTTCCAGCCGTCATGGTATAATGGAGTTGCACGGTACTTTTAAACATACAAAACAGTGGCTTGACGGGTGAACTCTCGGGAGTAATTAATTCTCCATGTGTCATAAGAAGGTTGGCGGAAATTCTTCCGTCTCATTTCCCTTTTTGCTTCCTTTCTTACTCAGCGATCTTCTACATTCACCATTACTGCTTTCCTTAGCGGACGAGTTAGAAGAAGCACCTCCTTGAGATACAAAAATAGAGCCCCTGGGTAGAGTGAGCCTTCTGGATAACGTACCTATAGCTGTGACGGACTCCTCGCGAGTTCGCTCCAACTGGCCACGCCAGCGTGTAAAGAGTCTTCTGAAGGCCCTTCTGTACGTTTTGTTCAAACAGGTGTATATAATGGGATTCAAGCAACTGTTCAGATATTCCAGCCATTTAACGGATTTATGAATAATCATAGGATAAAATTTTTCATCGTGGACAAAGCCAATCACGGAAACGAAGAAAGGAGCCCAGCAAACTATAAAGACACCGATTACAACCGCTATTGTTTTAGCAGCTTTTACGTCTGTAGTATATCGCCTGTTTCGACCAATACGACGCGCCTGGCGTCTAGCTACGATATATATTTTAGAATACATAGCAACCATAAATAATAGTGGAAGAGCAAAGCTTGCAACAAACACAAAGTAATTATAACCATTTGGCTCAGGCCATTGACTTTTTAAGATCCGTAAACTGGACACCACCACAGCATAAATCCATGCGCAAGACAGGACAAGAAGCGCTCTGGATGACGTCATTATATGCGGATAGGCGTAAGGTGCAGTTATGGCCACATTCCGGTCGGCACTGACTGCTGCCAGATTCATGATGGATGCTGTACCGAACAGAATATCCATGCACTGCCAGAAGAGATTCAAGTTTCCTTTAATTACTTTTTGCTCTGATAAGTCTGTAAGTTGCAGCAATAACCAGAAGGGCATACCTAGAACTGCCACTAATATATCAGATATCGCCAAGCTGATAATGAAGTAGTTGCAGATTGTCCTGAGATCTCTGAAAGTGTAAAAGCTTGCACACACGATTGAGTTGCTAACTATAGTGAAGACTATTAAGACGCCCACGGCAACGGCATTTGCGATGTTTGAAGTTTCTGTGCGAAATAAGGGTGGAGGAACTGTACTATCATTGTTTGAAATGTTATTATCCATTATGGGACCTGAAAAAGAAAGAAGAAAGAAGCCTCAGCTAATTAGTATTGATGATATTTAGGAGATTTGCCATTCTTTTTAAGATTTTCTGACCTGATTTTAGAACCCAATATTTAAATATATTGCGTGTTGTAACAGGGTAGGCTTGCTGAACCCCGCCTGTCAGGTTTCCGAGATCAATAGTCAGCGAAGAATATGAGCTCTGAAAACCGCGCTAACCCGCCCCTTCTCATATCAACACACTGTAGTAAAGGGTACGTTTCCTTATCGGATAGCGAGCTTATCCTTATGACATCGCTCAAGGTGTGGAGAGGCCTTAAGTCATTGCCAGTTGAGGCTGTTGAGCTTCATTGTTTATTCTTTTTATTTTTACTCAAAAGACAGAAAAAAAGGAACAAATAGATCAGTTAAAGGTAGCGGTTTTCACAAAAGACTCAGATATCGATTTTAAAGTAACTCTACAAATTTGTCTATTTCGGGAACATCAGGCGTGATGCTTCCTCGTTTTCTTCGTTTTATCTAAAATAGGACCCTTTTTAATTTAAAAATAATTATAATGATTTAACAGTCCGAAAATAGAATAGTATTTCATGGAAATATCCGTATATTTCGTGATAGGATTGTAGTGATCAACAATAACAACTTAGTACAAAGGAGCCATGGGTTGACCTTTGTTATTTAAGCTTCCCAGAACTTGTAATTCCTGTAAATTACCTTACATTTTACTTTTGCTACAAATTCTGTTTATGGCTTTTGAAAGTTGAAGTCTTTGTTGTTGTTGATTTACAACGTGTTGATTTCAACAAAAGTGTCGGCATAATAATGCATATCTCAGTGTGTATCTGAACATAGTGCCATAAGGAGAGAGCTTTGTAGACATTCATGGAAAGTGACGGCGTATGGTATTTCATTACTCACGGGATTGTTTTTGTGTACTGAATCGAACGAATTTGGTCAATTTGCACAGCATCTGAGGAAACAAGAAACAGCAAAGGGGAAACATTGCACTAGCGTATTTCACTTGAACTCTATTTCTCAGCAGTTTTTTATAAACTGAAAATAAAATAAAAAATTGTAACCACAGTAGAATTTTATCTCGCCTTAGTACCCTCTTTTACTGCCAGTTTTTTTCTTCGTAAACTGAACTGTACTTGCATTGACAGATTATCTGAGAAACGTTCATTCCCTTTCTATTTTATGGTTTTTATAAAATCACTCTGCTATCAAGTCCAGAAGGTAGCAGAACTAAAAACCGTAAAACAATCATGATCAATCTCACTTAAGCCAGCGTCAATGCCCTGCTTAATTTCGCTCAATTTTATGTATTTTAAATATTCTTTTCCCTTACTCACACCTGCCATGTTTTCTTCATGATATTTAGCTAGTCACTTGGCACAAAAAAAGGAGTTAATTTATTCATTGCTAAGGCCGAGTGAAAAGCAGAAACATTGATGGTGAATCAGGAGCCCATACACAAAGTCACATGGCCGAATCGAATTAAACGGCCGGCAAGTCTCATCGGCGATCCAAGAAACCATGCCAGTGTTGTTTCTTTGTACGCTAACAAGCTGTCGCAATAGAAAGATACATCAACTAACGAGCTCTAATATCAGTAACCATCAAGGATATTATGGTATTACAACAAACTAACTCTTACTTGCAGACATGTGTTTCAATTTTCAGTTATCTCGGTTATTTTATACTGTCTTCCTACCTCGTTTCTGTGTTACGCAATGCTGAATATAAATACAAATCGCCTACCTCGTTACCTCGTTAGTGATACTTTAGTTAAAAATTGGCATGAAGACCGATGAAGCCGAGGTTTGGGAGTCGAGCATTCCGATAGCGGTCACCGAGGTCGCGTTTTTGTGTGTATTACATATTTTGTTTGTGTAATCTTCGGACAACAGAGTAAAGTAAAACTCAAAGGAATACTGTGCTAAAGCCTTGTTGACCGGTGAATAACGCTGGGTAGAGGCTAAAAACGCACAACTAATTACTCATTAGTAAAGATGATATGATGTTACCATGACATGTTATGAAGTATTTCACTGTAAATACTTTAAATTAATAGATTAAAATTGACAGGTTTCCAAACACAAGACTTTCTTTAGAAATAAATTAAAAGGTGAAAGTAAACTGATAAAAATGCATGGCACGGACTGTTACTGTTAACTGCAAATTAACTATTTCTAGCATCATGATTTTCTAATTTCTTTTTTGAAACGATGTAACATTTCTTTGACCACTTATATTATATAAATCGTTTCGGGACAGACAACTTTCAAGCATTGAAACGTGGCTTGACTCATGTCCGTAGAGTAGAAGGAACGTGGCTGACAGAATTGACATAAAATACCGCAAACATTTCAGCTCTTCTGAATACAATCTAATTTGAAATTTAGATTGGCTAATGGAAAGAGATTCCAGTATCGGAACATGCGCACAAACGATATTCAAAACTCAATCCGGCCGCCATATGCCGGTTGCAGATCATGACAGAAATTAATTTGTGAAGCGTACATGTTTCTTTTCATTTCTTATCTTTTCTTTTTCAATGTCTACGTAAAGATACGAGAGTCATTGAAGGTGATACCGCTTTCATAACAATTCATTGCCTACACATAAACTATTAAATCTCAAGCGAGTATTAACAGCCCGCTATTGTGTCTCATGACAAGGAGTTTAAAGACCGGGATATTCTGGGTAAAAGTTTTCGTGCAACTCAAGTCCGCGCTGATAATTTTGCTTGTTACCCCCCACGATCGTATAATCATATTTCAGTTTATATACGAGGTGGTAAGAACCCTTTAAAAAAGTCATTTTGAAACTAACAGTATTGTTACAACACCTGCAAGAATGTCGCCCAGTAGTCTTGGCCTTAAACGGATCGTGTAGCTAAGTGCATCAAAGATTTTAGACTTAATGCCCCTCAGAATGAATGAGGAACTAAATACGAGTTGAACAACGCCCTTTGTAAATTTTTCATAGCCCGCCGTTTTGACCGAATTTTGACCAAGGAAAGGTTGCTTAAACTACGTTGATCCTGACCACTTGAACATCTCAAGCACTAGCTTCCATAGTAACATTATCCTGGATATTAATTGTAACGTTTGTGCTTATTTTCAAGCAATTTATTGCCTTCTTGGAGCAATTTACGATATTATTGTACTTTATTTGAACCAGGGAAGCCCCGCGATCCCAAAGCAAGATCTTTTAGTATAACAATTGCAAATTATAAAAACTGAGTCACTTTGTTACCTCTTCCCACAGAAACGACGCCTGCTTGTCTGCGAGGCAATTGTCCTGGATTTTTATGAGCACCTCAGTCTGGCCCTTACATATAAAAAAATTCAACTAACTCGATCGAAAATTCAAACTTCGATTGCAGGCGAAGAGATATTGCCGGAAATTCAAAACAGTGCTGTTTTGATCTATAACTCACATTTAGTGGCACATAAAGTTTTGAACTCCCGCTGGTTCCCTTTTTTGAAAATATAATTCTCACCCACCATCTGCCGAAAGATTTCTAAAACATTTTGCTGCTGCTCAGCGAGTAAAAAAGATAAACATGTTGTGAAATTGTCTTCAGTGGTCGAAAATACAGTAACTTTGCAAAAACATTCCAATTTTACTCATAAGAAATTCTAAAAATCACCAATACATTGTGGATGCATGCTGTGTGACTCATTTTGCCTTAGGTAATGAATATGATATGAAAATTTCATATTAACCCTGGTCAACCCCCTTTTTTTGTAAACTAGGTTAATTATTTAGACTCCCTCTTTCCCCCTCTTGCTAATAATATAAAGAATAAAAGATTGTACCGGAGAAATTCTATTTTGTTTATGTATTGATTGAACGGTGCAAATTGATTTTCCGTTCTTTCCTTATTTTTATTGCAAATTTAGGGCGAATCATCTTTTGTGCTTTTCAGTCTTTGAAATTCACAAAAATGATAAACTGCTGACCATGTATTAATAATTAAAAACCTGTTTTATCTACAGTTGGTAGACACATCCAAAGTGAACACATCAAAAACAAGCCTTATCAATTTCTATGGTCAGGTTAGCAGCAATGAGTAAAATCAAAATTACATTTGAATGCATGGCAGTTAATAATTGTGGGATTAAACTGAAATGATTCAAAGAAATGAAAAGAAAGAAAAAGAGAAGCAATCATGGGTAGAATACAAGAGGGCATTCAAGTCCATTACTCACAGTAGGGTGTTAGTTATGTGGCAAGGTCATTTTTTAAACTTCCTTTTTCATTTGAAGATTGTCATCTACTATATTTAGATATTTTCGTTAAGTCCGAGTTGAAAGTTTCGAAAATGAAGCTTGTTAACTCAATTTAGACGAAAAATCGAAAAAAAAACGTAATTGGCCTCAACTTGGGATGTGTACTCAGTCAACTAGCGAGAGTGAATGGTCTTCGACTAAACTTTCCCTGGGCGCATGAAATGTAAACAGCAATGATAACAGTTTCTTCAGAAGCCAAGAGGGCTTGGTTTGTTAAACGCAATTTTTGACAGCCTTTTATGTAAAATATTTAAAAGCGGTAACCAGAAAACGTAACATTAAAGATTTTCCCCTCGTTTTCAGTAAAAAAGGCCTGGCTAAAACACTAAATCTGGCGCAATTGGTCAGTCTGATTCTTGTGCAAATTCGATTGTCGATTTTTTTTAAAGGGGCTTTGTCAAACAATTTGCTATCTTTTTAAAAACCTAAAGCATGCCTTTGCATCAATTGAATTCTAAAAATAATGGTCCAATTTTGTTATTTCAGACTATATTTAGGCATTGAAAATTTTTTTGTCGTCTGTTGCTATGGGGATGGCACGGATGCAGAGGAACTTGAAAATATTGGGCATTTTTTTTCCTCATGTTTTCATGCTATGCCTGCTAAAATTAACCAAACAAAAATATGGTTAGCGCTCCCCCATGAAATGTTTTACATCTTCTTCACAATTTACTGGAGTATTTTGCATTGTGTAGACACTAATAATTGACCTAAAACCTGAGCAATACATAAAAGTATATTTTAAAACACACGACTATCATAAACAGAAAAAGGGGACTCTACATGTATTGTACCAATTTATCTAAACATTTTAGTGCCTTTGACCTAACTCTGTATTTTTTTCAAAATCATTGCACCAAAATAGATCAATATGGATATAAAAACTGTTTTCAATGCAAGGGTAGATTTAGCGGGGGAGGGGGGGCTCGGTCACCCCTTTCTGAATTTTTTTGACCCGCCCCTGGTTTGCAGTCGGTTTCACTCCTGCTAGTAACCATTTTTTTTACAAGACTTTGACTTTACCTAATTAACGAATCCTAAGAGCAAATAAGTGCTGTATAGAAGCTCGTAATATTTGACAGGAACAGGAGTATTATTGCTGCATTTTAATCGAATGAATTCACCATGATTAACATAACTATATAGTATGGTAAAAAGCTTCCGTCGCTCGTCGCGCTACTAGAAAATAAAAATCACTCATCTGCTATTGCCGACCATGTCACGTCAGCTGGTCATAACATTAAATGGGATCATTTCGAAATTTGACAAGAGGATGGTCGGACACCCATTGCAAGATAAAAGAGACTGCTGATTAGGAATATCCAACCTTCCTTACATGTAAATGAAAATGCCAGCGGTGAAAAATTATGTAATGTTATGTTTCTACTGTATGTTATCTTTTGTTTCTTTAATTATTACTAATTCTACATTTAAATTTCTGTTGTTATTCAACGGTTTTATTACTTCTGAAGATGTATTTTGGAACATACGAAACATCAAGTTAAAGTCTTTTTTTTTTCAGAAATGCGTTTATATTTCCTTACGTTTATCACCGCCGTTTGCTTTATGTTTCTTCTTAAGCTAAGATGGCCAAAAAACAAAAGATTCTACCATTTATATTCTCAAAAGGCGGACTAGCACTGCAAGTATTCTCGGGAAACCCAACACCATATAAATACAACCACCCTATCGTGTGACAAACAAAATATAACACCATGACATTGAGACTAACGAAAAGGTTGGACTAATTAATCTGACCTAATTGTTATACAAGCGAATGCAACGTTGAAATGATTCAAAAAGGGTAAGCGTATCCCATCACTAATAAACATAATCCTCCAGGCTAATCGTTTGAAAACAACTTAAACTTCTTAAAATGCAAAAAGCGATCCGGTGCTTATGAGAATAACACATGTCGGTAGAAACGCTTTAGACCCTGAAAATTGTTGCTGTTGTTGTTGTTTTTATGAGTGTCTCAAGATCAAAATTCATAGAAAACCGCAAACTTTGTATATATCGCAGGCGCGGGGAAATTGAAAACAAACTTTTTATTCATCAAAGAAGATGATTCGTTTTTAAAAAACGCCAGAAGATTAGGTAGGTCAAAGACTGAAAGACTCTTTTTCATTCTTAGTGAAATAACCTTGGCAGTGAAGAGTTAAAAATATTATTTCCTGAATTTTTGACGGCGTTCCGAGAAGAGCCTCTCAAGTTAATTAAACGGGAAGGGATGCTCGTCTTGTTTAGGGGTGTAAATTACAAATTTTGCATCACCTTCTATTTAAACACCGAGTGTTAATATTGTGCACATAATAAATCCTCATAAATTCCCGTGAGGAAAGGTAAAGAAATAACAACGGCAACAAAACAACATCTTCACTTATTGTGGTCTAGACGGGTCATTCATCATGACAGCGATGAAAACGTGTTTATCGCTTTCTTGGCTGTGTTTTAGAAAGGTATTTTTAAAGGAATCAAAAAAAGCTTAACCCAAGCCCAAAGGTCTCCTTTAGGGGCTTTAATTCCAAATTTTCAGTCATCGAGCATTCCCACCCCTTCACAGGGGAGTCCCCCTGGGGACGGCCGCGTATACACTAAATGGGTGCAGAGAACTAAGTAGAAAGCTGACCACCAAAAACCAATCGTACGTACACTTTACGGAAAACGCCGTCAGAGGAGGCCTGATAAAATGCGTTCTTATGTTAGAAGTGTTTACTTATAAGCTGCAGGGAATGACTTACAAGTAAAACCGGTTAAGCCGTATCAGTACTTCACTGGCGCGGGGAACGTAGTCGGAAAAATTCCCTAATTTAGATTGAGTTACAATAACATTGTGGATATGGTTATTATTTGTTCATAGTTCACTTTCTCAGTAAAAGAGAAATACGTTACCAACGTAACCTATGCAGAAAGTAGGGCAAGAAGGAAAATGAAACAGTGTTTTTACTACTGAACAATATCCTGGTCTTGCTCGGCACATCTTGCTGATTGTTTCGTATAGAGTCAAACAATAGATAAGCAATTCTCGACACTCACCGGCTTTCATTCACGCGTCTATCAACTGTTTAGTATTTGGCTTTTCTCTAAAATTGTCGACTTTTCTTCAGTGGCAACCTTTAGCTCCCCTTCAACTCTTATCCCAGTAAGTCATATAAAAAAATGTAATCGTAATCTGCTCGCCAATCTGTGAGAAAAAAAAACAAGAATCATTCCCCTTGATGATGAAGAATGCAGTGTATTTTAAAACACAATACGGGATACGATAGAAGCGACCTACCAGAAATGCTATCGGGTTGATTTATGAAACCTAATAGTCTGTCAAAAACTTCCGCTCGTTTATCTGGCGGTTTGCTTTTACCACAAATTATTTCTTGTCATCAAAAGTTTCAAAATTCAAGAGCCGCTGGAGCGCAGCCTATTCAGTCTTTTTAATACAGACTGGACAACCTTCAGTTGTGAATTGAACAAACTAAAATTAAAACCTATATTCTCAAGTACGCTTCCAACAGCTTTTATAATGCGGGCATCTCTAAGTTTCCTTGTCTTCCTCGGTTGATGTTTTTACCATTGCAAGCTTAATCTATATGAACAAGCTTATAGCCCTCTATTTCAAACGTAACAATACGTTGTTAAAACAACGTTGTTACATCGAAAGCAAGAGCTATGCAGTAACCTTCAATACAACAAAACTGAATACAGAAATGACCATTCGCTATGAGTACCTTAGGTTTTCCCGTTCTTAATCCCTACGACCTGAACACTATTTAATGAAGCGCCAACATCAACTCAGCTGTCAACTCGATTTCGATTGTTTGAGACCAATATGCAGTTTACACTCACTTGTTAAATAACGGTCACGACCCAATGCATCCAATCAAATTTCACAAAAGGCTCTTTTTTTTGACAAATTGTTACCTCAATGCAGATCTATCAATCAACTACAACAATATACATATATATTTATAACTGAAAGTTCCGGAGGCAAAAAAGTTGAAAACAAAAACGCATTAATCTATTTTAGAGGACCTCGTTATAGTACCACCCTCAAAGAATTTTATTATCGCATCGCGAAAATGAATCATTATACGAGCTGCAAAAGGAATAATGTATCCTCTTGAGATTTTATCGTGCACCTGTACACTTACTTTTAGTGGCAAGCAGGGACATTTCAGTAAGACGTTTTTATCTTACGCATAATACCACGAGATAGGGAGAGAAATAAAAAAAAAAAAAATCCTTTCACCTTTCAGTTTGAATAAACACCAGGTGCTTGCAATGGTAAGTTTGGCCTCGAGGCACTTTCCTGTTGGCCCTGGTTGCACTCTGTAATTGTACTTTTGGTTATAATGGGTTTCTTTCGTTACTACGCCCATTTTCAGTTTATTTTTGTTTCTTTTTCTGTTTAATTTTGTTGATTGTTGTTTTTAATCGTATATACAAACGCACCGCCATCCTTTTTTTACAGCCTAGGGAACTTTTTTGCAGATCAAGAGAAATTCATTTTGTTAAAAGCTACGAGAAAGCTCGACGGTACAAATGTACACAATGTCACTGAAGTTTGATTTTGTTTTTGGTCTCGCAGTGATAAGTAATTGTGTTCAACCTTTTTGTCTCAGTATAATAAAAAGCTCTCGTAAGCGACCGCCTCCGTAAGCGACCGCGACCACTTTTGGGATTACCCAACTAGACTTATCCTTTCTTTTTATGCTCTCGTAAGCGATAACTCAGAGTCATTCTTGCTCTATTTATTTCAAATTGAGGTTATTTTGGTGTAAAAATTTGGACATAAAATATAGCTGTGTCTCTATCGGACATAAAAACACTGTATTAAACATTAATTTCTTTCATTTCTTCATCATGAACTATTAATGAGTTTCTGAAGGTAAGTGGCCACCCTCTATCGTTTTACCATGAGACCGCTTACGAGAGCTCATTCGACCAGCTCTAGTTAAGGCGACTTTTTTGGAATTTGGAGGTGGTCGCTTACGAGAGCTTCGACTATAGTATAAATTGTGAATATGTTGAATCTTCCAAAAGAGTAACTTTTATCAAGTGAGTTTGAACTAACAGTAGAATTGGCTTGACTGTGAACAATATGGGTGCAAAAGAAGGAAGCCAAAACTTGAAAACATCGAGACGAAGTTTTCAAGTTTGATTGTTCTTGTATTTGGGAACAGTAATGCTAGGAGCCCTGACTGATAATAGAGAAAGCCACCTTGGAGAATCAACAGATGTCTTTCGCTTGTTGGTCGGGGGAGGAAGTCGTATTGTTCGCTTGCGAGTACACTTTCATAATCATTCCTCTAGCACAATTTACATATAAGAACCTAAGGGGAATTCTCTGTTGATTGACTGCGCTTAAAAGGGAAAACGTCCCCCATTATTGAAAGCCCTCTATTTGTAATTAGATGTCGGCCAGTTATGACCAGGTTAGAAATAGGGGCATTAACGCCAGTAGAGTGCTTCAACATGGGTTCTCCCCTTTTTCATTTAATCTCGTATTTAAGGTTGCTAAATGAATCCGCTTTTAATTATCAGTGCTACCAGGCAGTTTATGAGACGTAATATAAATACATTATCTAATGGTAGATTTCAGCACGCAGCTTGATGAGAATTCAGAGACGCCATGCATATTAATGTTAGATTTGAGCTATATACGCAGCTTGTGTAGGGTGGCGACTTCGAGACGCAACACCTTTTAATGGTGACCCTATAAGCTAAAGACAGCTTGTTGATAGTTTCCAGACGCAAAAAATTTGAGCTAAAGACGCAACTTATGATGGGGTGACAGTTTCGAGACAACACTTACCGGTATAAATGGTAGATTTAGACTCAAAGACATAGCTTATGTATGGTGAGAGTTTCAAGGGTTATTAAAAAAGGTTTTTACCGTTTCAAGCGCATTCGCGACTTATTACGTTAGTTGCTGATCACTGAAGTCTTTTGTCTTCTCTTAGAGCGCTTTCCAAAAGTCAGAACTGGCCGGCCGGACCATGGCCGAACCAGACATTTTGCCGAATGAATTAGGCTTTTTCCAAGAGGTTTTGCTGAAAAACCATCTCCTTTGTTCATAATATTTAGGATTTGACTGATGCGGATGATTAGTTTTGATTGAAAGTGAAATTTCATTACCATGGGAATGGGCTAGCCGGTCAGTTCTGACAAATGGTAGCGCACTTAGACAACCCGTTTATCCATCGAATAATATTGCAAAAATACTTGTACAACAAACTGATCAGTCTAAAAAGTTTTGGTGATAAACAAAAGATATTCCCAATTAAAAAGATCGAGTGGAATCTTCTTCTAGTTCAGTGTATTTTAAAAGTACTTTGTCCTCGTAGCAAAAAGCGGCAAAACTTTCAAACAATTGAAAGTAAATTGGAACAAAGAAACTGTTGGCTAGGTAGCGTTTTCTTTAAATACTACTAATATTTTTAGTGTGTAGCAGTGCAGAGTAAAAACACAGTAGACATCTGCATCACCCACCTTAATTTGTAAACACGTTATGATCTTTCACTTAATTTCCTTGTTGTCACTAGTTTGCGACTTCCGATGTATGGAGAGGAAGTTTTAAACATTAACTGATGGCAACTTGAAATATTCTGCCATTGACAGACACTTGGGGAAAACTTATCGCGGTGAAATCCTGGATAGCTGAACTTCGAATTGACGACGAGCGTTATCGAAAAAGACCAATCTAAATTATGTGAATATTTTAGCGAGAGCGAGATGAAAAAGATACCTGTTATCTTTTCGACGCGATACACATCTGTCTCGTCGGGTAAAACGATTCATCTTTGCTCATAAAGAAAAGATACAATATTTTAACCTGAGCTGGATAGTAACCTGTTAACAATTACTTTTGTCACGGATCGCCTTATACTTGGGATTAACAAGCAAAAGTCGGTATATATTTTTAAAATGCACCTAGGGTACTATTGCGGCACATCGCAAACATTAGTCTGGCAATTATTTTAATAACTGAACGCCACCAGAAAATAAGACGTTTCTATCCACAAAGCCAGAAAATGTTGTCGATTAAGCCATGGTTAACCATATGCCCGACGTCTGACACTGGAGCGCTTGAAACTTTACTTACTTTTTTCAACCACCTGACAAAAGCTAAGATCTTCAAATGTCTGATAAGAAACAGCGCAAACAGCTAGTAATAAAGAAATAATGCACAGCTAGATGCTTCAACGTTTTAAATACTAGCAAAAAGATAAGCGTCCCTCTGAACAAAAATAGTCTGTTAATTAATTAGAATTCACCTCTTTTGAATCATATCCAGATCATAATTTTTGTTGAGATCAAGACTCAAAGAAAAAAGATCAGCTTATCGTAAGAAATCTCCACAAAATACAAAACCATTCTAAATATTTGATAAAGGTCAAGAACTATTTTTCACTTCTAGTAAAACTGACAGAACGGTTTTATAACCTATACAAACAAGGTTTTGTAATATCTGAACATGTTCCTAGCATTTGTAGTAAAGTTTTTTTTCCCTTGGCAGCAAGATAAGGTTCTTTGAGTACATTAAGCCAATGAAGCGGTTCTGTCCTGTCTATGATCTTGAATCAAACTGATTATCACTTAGTATCGATCGTGATTATTTCTCCTTGAAAGATTCTTTTATTTTAGAAAAATGATGTCTAATTTTTTTCTCATCTTAAAATTGCTCCCATCGATTTTAGTTGTTGGCTAAAAACGGTTTCATTCATATTAAGCCTAAGTTTATTTACTGAATTTTTTAATTTGGGCTTGGTGCAAATTCAACATTTGCGAGACTCGAGATGGGTTTGGTTTGGAATTTTGAGGTTTTGATGGCATGGCAATGTAAATCCATTCTTGAGGCTGTTACAGACTAAGTGACTCAAAAATTTATTTATTATCAGAGAAAAGAGAAGTTTTGTTTTGCGAATTTTACAATTTCCTTCTTTTCAGCCTGGTTCATGGATATTAATTTTTTGTCAGTATCTAATAGACCTTGTCACGGTTTCCGACGCCATCTTGACGGGGAGTAGGCAAACGCGTGACAAATTACAGTGTTTATATGAGAATCAAATGTCGAATAATTTCCGTAAAACGGCTGTTCTGAAAAAAAATATTAATTGTAAACTAAAGCTACAAAGAAAAGGATAGTCCTAAAACATTTTGGAGGCGTACCTGTGCTTAAATTTGTCCGGAGGCTTGCTTTAGATTTTCCCAGGACTTTCTTACAGACAAATGTAAAGAAAATTTTAAAAAGTGGTTCTACGTCTTTTAGTGCATGTAACGCCCTCACATTTTTTCAGGAGAATCGTTAGGAGTGAAGCTTTATTTTGCAAATCATATTTTTTTCAGAACAGCCGTTCTACGGAAATTATTGGACATTAGATTCTCATACAAACACTGTAATTTCTCACGCGTTTGCCTACTCGTCAATATGGCGTCGAAAACCGTGACAAGGTCTATTGCTTAGTACCTCCTTGAAAGGTTATTTGTTTAAATATGCGCTTGTTTCAAAAGGTTGATCTAGTACAAATTTACACTGAATGCTATAAAATAAAGTTTTGTCTCTCTATATAAATGTTCAGTTTGTGAGACCAGTGGTGTTGATACTAGTTCTCTTCCCGTGGCGCATGCGGTGTGCAAAGATATGACAAAAAAAGACAGGTTATTAAATTTGAAAACAAAGCGTCTGTTAAGTTTTGAAACTAGCAATAACAAGCACATGTTTTATAATTTATGCAAATTGCCGAGCACCATACAGAGGCGAAAAACAGCTTTTTTACTGTATTTCGTTTTGTCTCTGCCGCTAAAAAGTTCTCCTAGTGCTGCCTAATGTAGAACCGGCAAAATTTATGTTTCGGTAATGCTCAATAACGACAAACGCGGGGTTAATTTGTTCAAAATTATCCGCTAGGCGCACAGAAAGACGTTTCAAGTAAATTTCTTTTTAAGAAAAATAACGCATAAACAATGATATTATGAACAAAGTCTAACAATTTATTTCAGTTTTATGTTTATTTGTAGGAAGCAAACAAATTATATGATCTTTAATTTACTGCTCCAGACTAAACAGTCGGAATATATATTAAACCCCTCAAAAGAAGACAAACAGTGGGAGTTTTAGTTTTTTAAATATGCTGAGGGTTAGGGTTAGGGTTAGGGGTTAGGGTTAGGGTTAGAGGTTAGGGTTAGGGTTAGGGTTAGGGTTACGGTTAGAGGTTAGGGTTAGGGTTAGGGTTAGGGGTTAGGGGTTAGGGTTAGGGTTAGGGTTAGGGTTAGGGTAGGGGTTAGGGGTTAGGGTTAGGGTTAAGGTTAGGGCTAGGTTAGGGTTAGGGTTAGGGTTGGGGTTAGGGTTAGAGGTTAGGGTTAGGGTTAGGGGTAGGGGTTAGGGTTAGGGTTAGGGTTAGGGTTTACGACTAATAACCCTAACCCTAAAACAGCATTCTTTAAAAAAAGATAGACCCCGACCGCAAAAAAATTAGTTTAAAGTTCTTTAGATTGGATAGTTGAAGGAAACGAAAATATTTAATTTTTAGTTATTTAGAGTGGCGACAAAAATTCTGTGAGAACTTTGCAAAATTTCTTGGAAAATGTGTTTCATTCCATGGATTCTAGCCCCTAAAAGCGACATGAACTATAAAATCAGAATCCATTTTATTTTAGGAAGGGAATTTCTGTCAAAATCTGCGATAAAGCGCCTCCAGTAATACATGCTTTCATTCTTTCGGATTTTTTATTTGCTGCAACACCAGTATTCTTACCCTTTCACTAGTTAGAGAAATTACAACGGTTGAGAAAAGTAAAAATAATAATAATAATAATAATAATAATAATAATAATAATAATAATAATAATACTACTAAAGAAAAAGCAGCTGCAAGGAACTGTTATGCGAGTTAGAATGTCCGCCCGAGCGGATCCTCGTCTCTTGTACGCTTGTGGCGTCATCATTTTTGACGATCAAGGACAACTTTGTCATATAAATAACTTGTGCAAGAGGAAGAGATCTTTCAAACCATTCCGAAATGAGCACGATTTAGCCAAAGAAAAACGGGAAAAACCATGAAAAGATGCCCCGAATTGAAATTTCTAATGAAAATTTGTTCCCACTACCCACCTGCATTTTCTTTCGGCCATCTTATCCTGCGATCCTAAAAGCTTTCCCCAAAACTTTTCCCAACGAAATGAATTAAAAGCCTAGTAAATTCCCAGAAAAAGACTCTAATAAAAACGGGTCAAGAAAAGCGAACGAAGCGGGAAGGAGAGAAAAGAAAAAACTATTGGATCTGGAAATTTTGCTTTTCTCCGCATGCCCGAACTTACTACGGAAGTCGATATTTTCCTCTGGACAACAAGGCTTTAAAGTGCTCGACCAACAAACGGCGTTGGGCAGTTTTGGCCTTTTATAGCCATACAGTGACCATGCAGAAAACGGCTAGAGAAGCTTCAAAAATTGCAGTGGCGAATGAGTTAAAAAAAAAAAAAGACAAAAAAAACGGTAAAATATATGTTATTTAAAATTACCTTGGCTACTTACCAAGCTCTACATTGTTATTAAATTAACAATTGATAATACAGTCAACTCTCCCTTAACGGACATCTCTTTAAGACGGACACCTGCATCTGGTGTTGGTCCCTTCCGTCTTTCAGTCATTTTACTATACCTATACTCTTTATAGGACAAACACTTCTCTAAGACAGACAATGGACACTTTTGAAACCGTCAACGGACAATTGTCAAGTGCCTTATGTACTGAGTAAATAATACCTTAAAATGGAAATGTAGATGTTCTTCATGTCAGTAAAGTCGTGCTTCAGTTCGCAGAGTGTATACTGTTACGCTTTTAGAGCACGAAGTCGTGAACGTTACTTTGTTTGCAGTAATGAACGTTTGATTGCGCTTTTCTGTTACAATGTTTCAATCCTCGTTGTTTTGTACAAGATAAAAAGACGTGTATACATTGCGAATAGGTTCAGCTCAAAAATTACTGATGTCACGATCGATACCTCGACTTTCTATAAGCCGGACGCCTCTCTAAGACGAACAGTCAGGGCCGCTCCTGAAGGCGTGTCCGTCTTAGAAAGTGTTGACTGTACTTTCTTTTGAAAGCGCCATTTCTACTGAGGTCCCATGATACATATTAACGATAACTGCTTGAAAAGAATATGTGGAAGGTTTAAAACATTAAAATTAACATGAAAACGATTTCACTAAAATCGCTTTATTATTATTTATTATTATTATTATTATTATTATTATTGTCGTTGTTGTTTAATACAAAATTCGTTTTTGATTCAAGAATTCGAATTTGAATTTTCAAAAGATACGTAGCCGAATGCAGTTCCAGCAGATCGGTCAGGTTCAGGTAACCCGATAGTGTAACTCCAAAGTTTCTAATCAAATCAAATCAAATCACTGGTTTATTGTCCCTTTTGCAGTCAGAAGACTGAATTGTAGGATACCTTACAAGCTGTGATATATATATATAGATAGATATACTAATACGCTACATTTATTGACAAGATTGATATTTAAACCTATCAAAATTGGAGAAACGTTAAGGTCTTGTGGCCATGGGCCTGCTAGAACTCCCTGATCTTAGACACACACTGGTAGATATACGAAAATTTGCTGTGTATTAGTGGGTATAATGGGTTACCTGCCGAACCTTACCTATAAATTTAATACACGAGACTGCCCGACAGTCAGAAAGAGTGGATAATGCAGCTTTGTCAAGTGCTGTTTCATGCGAAATACCAGGCCAAATCATGGAAAGGGCCCTTTTTTGCACGTTCTCAAGATAGCAAGCAAGATACTAAGGTAAGTCAGCAAGAGGTAGCGGAGGCGTACTCTAGTATAGAGCGAATAAGTGCGCAGCAGATATGACAATATCAGACGACGGAAATTTGCACTTCTTGAGTTGTCTCAGTGCATAAAGACTTCTGTTGGTCTTCTTCACTATGTAGTCGCAGTGCACTGCCCAAGTGAGGTCCTCAGAAAGATGGACACCGAGGAGCTTAAATGTAGAGACCTCTTCAATATCGAACCCACCAGCCGCGATTGGGCGCGGCACGCAACTATTGTAGTGAAGAAGGTCAACAGTCATGGTCTTGCATTTAAGGGGGTTTAAGAGCATATTGTTGTTAACAGCGAAAGCGTGGATATCATCAACTACTATATTCAATAAGGATGGCGAATTGCGAGGTACAACCTCCAAAACCGTCAGATCATCCACGAATTTAATGCGGACGCCCCAACTTTGAACAAGGTCATTGACCATAACAACAAACAACACAGGGCCCAATTTTGTGCCCTGAGGAATTCTTCCATTTAGATATAAAGGAGCAGGAACCGAGGCGCCAACGCGTGTGACCTGAGCCCTCCCTTGCAAAAAGGATGAGACCCACCTAAGCAAGCTCCAGTGGAGGTTTTACTGTGTAGAAAGCTTCTCCATTAATATAAGGTGATCAATAAGGCCAAAACCTTTTTTAAAGTCAGCAAAAAATAACCTTAGATAGCAACCGCCCCTGTCCAGGGCTTCTAAAGCCAGGTGTAAAAGATAGACAAGGGCCTGCCCGGTCGATTTACCAGCTACCGCGAATTGCTTTCTATCGAGGTTGCCAACAATAGATGGAAATACTCTAGCTAATGTGAAACCCTCCAGCACTTAAGTGAGCTGGCATGTGAGAGAGATTGTAGTCACATCGTCCTCGATGCACTTGGGGGGGTCACCTTGGGAGGGCGTGGACTATCGCGCTCTTGAAGAAAGGAGGAATGAAGCCCTCACGAAGCGTTGAGTTGTAAAGATCGGCACCAAATGGCGCAAGTTCAAAGGCGATAAGCTTGAGGACGACACTAGGAATCCCGTCGGGTCCAGCCGCCTTTTTGGTTTTAATGTCACAAAAAGCCTTATACTCCTCCCAATTAGTGACGAATACGCCCAATACCCGACTACTAGCCGAGTCACGATCTCGTCCGCAATGTTATCCGATATAATGTGATACCATTCGTCAGTTACACGAGTCTGAGGGTCACAAAAATACTAATAATAAAGTTGCAAGCAGCTTACTTTGCGTCCTTCGATCTATGTTTAATAGCTCAGAGTGGTAAAGCCGAAGGGGTTGTGATCACCTGTGTTTATTTTGAGCAAAACTTCGTCTAATGGGGCAAATGTTGTTAAATTAAGGCCTGCAATTAGTAGTTCCTTTTTTTATGAACGATTGCTGGTGAAGCGTATTTTGATAAGGTATAGGAAGCTTTCCTAAGAGTCTCTACGATAACCAGTTCAAAAAAAAAAAATTCCATTGGCTCTATCAGATTTTTCGGTGTTCATACCTTACTTTCTTATTTTAAAGATGCTGTGTAGATATACAATTTTTTCTTTGGTGCGATAAATGAGTTACAACATAAGTGTTTTTTGATTGACGTGAGAGAGCCTTTAATCTTAGCGCCTTTCTTATCTGACAGACGAGAAAGAAAACTGCAAGTGAATAAATTTTGCACTGATTGTTTTTCGTTAAACGCAAATAATCAGTTCGCAGTAGAAAATGTGGCATGCATTCGTTCGACACAATATAGCAAAGCTCACTGTAATTTACGAATAGTTTAGCTGAACGGAACATCTGGCAAGTGCAAACGTTCGTCACCTTTTGCATTTATATGAGGTATCCTTGTTTCTAATAACATTTTGTGAAATACTAACAGTGGCTACAGAACAAAATAAGTCGGCTCACCTGGTCATCCATTCATGCTTGTGCCATTTTTAGACCTCCAATAGTGTAGCTGTTGAAGGCATAACATAGGCGCAAAAAGTCATTATAATACTAAGTCTCCCTCAATAGCAGCATGCGAAACGTGTTTTCCTTTTTTTTTTATAGATAATTCTTATTGAATTAGCTTTGTCTTTTTAAAATCGGTAAGGAGCTTCGCTTACAGAAACAACCCTTGATTCGAGAGGCAATTAAAGCGACTATTTTTCTAACCCTTCAGTGTGATGTTTATCTGTTCAGCTGCTTTGTAGCCTGACTTCCCATTGTCATGTACAACCAACAATAATACAAACAAAGTAATTCCATCCTATTCACACAGAAATATTGTAGTCTTTTCCTTTTGTAAACTGTAGCTCGACTTAATAAACAAGGCATCCATGACATGTTTTGGGCTGAAACACTGTTAGTACAGTCCAATAGATTTGCCAAACACGAATACTACTTCATAATTAAGAAACATATCCACTTTGTAAAACTGTCATTTCTATTACACACGCCTGTTGAGGTGATATGAAAGCCGCCTGGAATATCTATTGTTTTTCATAATTTGGGCCTTACTTAGATTGAATTGTGTGGTCTCCCACGGAAATTTCTTAGTTAGCGTTAATTTTATCAAATTTTTGCAATACATCGCAGTAAGATGTCCATCAAGAGGAGATGATGCACGTGAAAAACGTTTTTCCCGGTAGCAAATGAAATATGAGCATGTTAAAATATGCCTAAACGAATTTTTTTCGCAAAGCTACTAAGTGCATAACACAAGTATGATGATTTATTTTCCGAGAGGCAATGAAACGGAAGTTAAGGAGTGTTGTTTGACAAAACAGATCCGTCTACAATCTAAAAAGCATATATTTGACGCATGGTTTTCTTTACTAACAACAATAATATTCGATCTGTTCAGGCAATTGTCGATGACGAAATAAAACAAAAGTCGATGTGCGAGAACTTTTTACCATATCTTAAGCTGATCATGAATTAAACCAAATTTAAAATTAGTCAACTAAATTGTAGTGAATTTTGAACACATTATTGAAAAAAACTTACTTTAAGGTCCCAAACTTGAAATAGTGACTTGAAAGGACGTGGTATACCAAAAAAAGAGAACTCTGGAAAAAAAAATCAAGTTGTTATTCCTCCGCTTACATAAAATTTACAGGTAGTGCAATCAGTCTGTAAAGAGTTAATCACGCGCATGCTCATAAGTTAAAGTTTTCAATGTAAACGTTTACTTACAAATTTCACAGAATCAGTTTTCTTTTGTCGAATTTTCAGGTGACCTTTTTAGATAGAAAGTCGTCTAATTTCATTGGTAACCACTTTGTATTTTTGAAATGAAAAGACCAAAATTAGTTTGCAATTAATTTGAGTAGACAGCGCATGAAATCAGGTTTTTTGCCGATCCATTATTCGCGTATTTCATTTGCTTGTTATGTTAACAAAGGTGCAATGTTATTACACATTACTATTTTTATATATTTCACTTGCAAAAAAGAGCTATTTTTCCTGTGAGTTAAAACTGAAATCTGTAATTCTGTAAATTAGCAAGCTCCACTTTTGCTGACTACGAGTACGAAATTGAGCGTAGCGTATCCCCCGAACAATGACTGTTTCCTGTGGCTGACTAGGACATAAATAAAAATGAGGCCTACGATTGGTGTTAGTAAATATATAAGGTACATGCCTTTGTTTGAAAATTCGTTGTCCTAATCGAAGTCCTAAAGGTCGTCTGACTTGGCGACGAGATGATTCCCCGTTAAAAAGAAAAAACGTTAATACTGTGTGCAGTTTTTTAAAATGAAATCAGTGCGTGCGTGCGCACAGATTCCTTTGCAGTGTTGCCTGAACTATTTAACTCGCTTCTTATGATATCCCCTTAATAATACAATGGGCTGAGAATCGGATCGGTTGGTTGAACGCCAAAACAGCAGCTGAATTTCTTTGCTGTCACGCTCGTGATATGATAACAATTTCATCCTCCGCTTAAAGTCCAAACCTTTTAGGAAACTGAGACATTTTATTAAAACATGATGGTTTGCTAATTATTTCTTACCTACTGTTTACCTTCGAGGCATCTCAAAAACCCGCTTTCCAAGTACGCCTTGTCAGAAACAAGAAGTTGAGATGCGACGCGACGATTGAGTGGTGTTCAATTTTGAAGATATCTTAGCTGTTATTGGGTAAACTTGGCTTCGTTGCGATGATGGTGTCATAATTTGGAGAACTTCTCTTGGCTGTTTATCGATTTCGCTCGCAATTCAACGCCTGTAATCATATCATCAACCTTGATGCTAGTACGTTTTCCACATTGTCTTCTGTGATCCACCGCCTTTAGCTTTCAACAAACTTGACCATGGCAGACTAAATAACTTCATGAATAATTTCCTGAATTTGTGAGGTTTAAGGTGTTTCACCTTACAAGACGCCTTCTAGTGGCAGATTTCTCATCCCTTTTCATTTGTCAGCATTTAATAATCACTATGCTTTCAAGATTTTTGGACATGCTTGAATTACATGACCTTAAGAGAAATACTGTTAAAATGCCAACACATGTGTTTGGGCACGGTTCCTGCGCTCTTGATGACCCTTGTCATCAGGAAGAGCTAGACGTGCTAAATATTTACTCAACATCTCTGTTCTTGAGCTTGCTACCTGTTTCTAACAGTCGTTGAAATTTGCTTCTCCTCAAATTTGAAAAACAACGCCTCAAATTTAAAAACGACAGAGTCCACGGAGAAACAAAGAGACAAGAACAGAACTACTAGTAGATAGACACACGAACTCAGAAGAGGACAAGTATTATGCACCATACACTGTACGTACGTCTCCACGGAGCACCAGGATTGGTGATGAGGGTCTGGAAAACCACTTATCACGCAGGTCTGACACCTGCTGAACCGTGTTGGTCGCTGATTTCTTGGTTTGAGGCCAGACACAGTAAAGAGTCATATTAATGGACGCTCACAATCAATCAATCAATCACTTCAGATTAGTTGTCCGGACCAATTCCGCTCTTCGTCTCTAAACGATCGTCTAAAGATGATTTTGCATTCCAAAGTCTTGAGCAATATATACTTGCAAGTTAAGCTGCAAGACAAAGACCTTCAGTATCACAGGTTTCTCGGGCCTGACGTGCGTGAATTTCAATATGATTTTTTTTCTTGTTGGGAAACACTACTTCGCCATTTTGTTCCCAGCACGTTCTTCAGACCCATGCAAAGACACACTCCTCAAGTTTTCCTGAAGCCGCAAACACCGTAGACAAATGCACGTATGTTGATGATGTCTTAGACTCTTGTGAGACAACCCAAAGTGCTCGACACCTGCGCCGTCAGCTGTCAGATCTGTTGGCCATGATTACTGGCCTCAAGTTTAGAGAATGGTCCTGTAATGGACCAGTGGTCATTGAAGACATACTTAACGAAGGTCGACCATCTGCCTTTGAAAGGAACAAAGTTTTTTGCCAAAGACTTGGAGTCATGTGTGCAGTTGGAAGATATGTATGTACCTCTCAAGTGGAACCGCCGAGAAAAAGGCCCATGGAGCGAAATGTACTAAGTGCTATATCAAGCGTATTTGATACATCTCAGTTCCTTCAGTGACGCGTCAACTTGGCAAACATTTTCTATGAAGGTTAATAACATTGAAAGACCAACGACGATTAGAACGCATATGACCAAGAACCGTGCCAGTGCAAGCATTGACCCAAACCATTTATCAAGCCTCGGGCGTCCAGTTCGTGTTGCTAGATGGGTACGACGATTCCTGCTTTACTACTCCCTAAAGATTTAAAAAGAAAGGACCAAGCTCTCCTGTTAGTGCAGAGATATCAGCAGCAGGAGTCTTTTACCTCGCTGATGACCACCCCTTCGGCACAAGGCATTCCATCCTTCTGCCAAAGGATCACCATGAGACAACACTAACTGTTGTTGATGCGGATGAAAGACTTGGCCATGGATCTGGCATGCAACATGTTCAAACAGAGTTAAAAAGTCGTTTCTGAAGGAAGAGGCGTAATGCGAAACATTATCGAGGCTTGTTGCTGAATGTCGACGTCGGTTCACAACAAAAATAAGTAGTTGGACAATGGCTCACCCAAATCAAGATGGTGTTGGTGTTGACTATGGCGGTAAATTCTTAACAAGATTAAAACAAGTCGTGTCAAGATAAAAGCCAAAAGTCAGCTTTGTCTTTTTAATTCTCTTTGAAGGCAGCAGTACACTTGGAAATGCCATACTCGACATTGTATCGTTTATAAGCGCATTTACCCTGATGATGTAAAAGAGGGGGATACTAACTTATGAAATCTCTGACAATGGAAGCACCTTTTGGGGGCAGATCTTAAATCGAGAAAGTTAATGGAGAATCCTGTCTCAGACGGGATTGTACAAGAAATCACCAAGTATCACAGCATTGACTGGAAATTTAATACCCCCGTCTGCCTCCCATGCTGGTTGCGAATCGAGGCTATGATGAGAAGCGCAAGGGCCATCAAAGCAGTCCTTGGAGATGTTAATGAAGAAGAGCGTCACACAGCCATCAGTGGCTCACGTCAGCTCAGATTCTCATGACCTTTTACCCATTACTCCGAGTCACTTCCTTGTAAGAGAAATGAGAGTGTCGTTTACCCCTGAAACCCTTCACGAATAAGTCTACAACCCCAAGAATCTGTGGAATTGCATACAGCATCTACTGAGGTAATTCTGGAAACGATGAAGAAAGGAGTTTCTGCTCAGGGTTAATGTCACAGTAAGTGTTTTTTTTATTCAAGACACAACTTGAAGTAAGGTAATGTGGTACTCATTGTGGAGCCGAATGTCAGCCGGGGAGAGTGGCCTCTCGGACTGGTGGAATTCTGTATAATAGGTTCATAGCATCCTGACTATGATCAGCAATTTCGAAAGAAGGTTGTGGTAAATTGAGAAAAATGGCCTGGCAGCCTGGTAAATTACCGTGGAAGATGTAAAAATCAGCATGTCGCCGGCGTGAGACAAAAAAAGACGTAGGGCGGTTCTACCAAATTTATTTATCTTAATGCACCTTTGTATTACGATGAAGTTTCATCAGACAGTCAAAATAAGGCCCAACGTAAATAACTGACTAGTCAGCAAGTTCGCTCACAACTCCAAAAATACATCGGGAATTTTATTCTAGCCTTGAAAGGCTTAAAAGTAAACCATAGGGAAGATATACTACTTGTGGAAACTTTATTGTTCCTCTTGATTTTTCAGGCACGAGCCATTCAGTCTAGTTGTATTTATCATGTTGAAATACTACTCATATCAAACGACTGTTTCCAAAACAATTATTAGTCTGCTTCTTAATCTTACCTATTCTTGAAAGGCTAGGAGTTGTTGGAGGAATTAGGTTTAATTCAGGGATGCGTCCAGTTCCACTTTTACCACTGTATTAATACACGTTCGGGCCAAATTACATTTCCATTCGAAAGTTTGTTGCGTTTTCGAGAAGACATTCGCATTCGTCTCGAATTTTTTCCATTGTACGCATACCTAATTAATAGTAAGGGTCCAAGTTAAATTGTGTTTGGCTTTGGATTAGAGAGGACACACTTTTATGTAAAGTTGGACCAATCAGCTACTTTTGATATGGTAAGTCATGGCTTGCTCAGCTCTCAAGGCTTCAAGCACAATACAGTGACAGGTATAAAACTTTGTAATCGTGTTTGACATACACAAATATATAAGCTCAACTTGGCGATCTACTTGTACTTTTAGAGTCCATGTTGTGAGTTAATATGTATATGTTGTAGTTAATTTTTTATTTCAGTTGCTTTTTATTTTTCCATTGTTTTTGGGTATCATGGGGTAATATCTGCTGATGAATTTAAAACAAAGGAAAACAAAAATTAACTGAAATAAAAAATTAACTGCAACATACATATTTACTTTTAGGGAGACTTTTTAGAACGACATCAATAAATCATCTTTACGCTAATTATGATCACCTCAACGTAGCTTAGGTGATATTTGTCGCTGGATAGAATGCAGTGATTTATAGATTATCCGGGAAGGAATGGCTCATTATTATGGGAAAACAAAAAATGACAAAAGTCTCACTTCAGCCAAAGGCACAAGTCTATAGGCATAATTCCCTTAACATATCTTTGATGATCATTTAAAAATAACTTTTCGATCTTACCGTTCTCTACCGTTGAAATTTTGTTTAAATTCAGTCACAGGTATCTTAATGAAGATTCTTGTTTCTAACCGTCTTTTAAAACTTGTACAAAAATTATTGAAGTTGTAATATATTTTTAGTACAGCTGGCGTCCTCCAACTGCCTTATGGTTCATTACTGTGCTGTAATTATAATCACAGTGATGGGAAACCTTTGTGAACAGGACGCTATGGAGCGTACACTTCGGCGTCGTGGTTGTGGGACTGGTTGTGGAACTGAACTCATGATGAAACAGTTCGAAAGGGGCGCTCACTCGTGAAATGTTTTTCAACAATAGAAGAGAAATTTCGTGTCTCTGCGCGGCCATTTAATATCCTCCATTTATTCCTCGAGTAAGTTTCGTGAAATGACCGAAACAAGCCGAAAAGTACGAACTTGCGCGCCCAATCTTGTCCCGAAACTAGTGCATATTTCATAGCTTATACAAAAATCTACCTTGGGTCGCAGTGGCGCAATCGCCTAATCCCTCAATTTAGAGTCTCCTCTGATCTAACGGATCGGCAGGTGAGTCCGTTCAAACCCCGGGAAAGCCAAAATAATAATTCTTTCTTCCTCGAATAAATTAAAGAATAAATCAAAGAAATCTCGAGATATCTCGAACTAATTCGGCTCTCACTTCGTGAAATAGCTGAATAAAACCCAAAAACCTACAGACTTTGCGTGCCCAATCCTGTCCCAAAAAAAAAGCAACTTTAAGATATTCCAGAGCGTCTCGAATCCTTTACCCCGCGCTCCGCCGAAGTAATTATAACATATCATAATAAATAAATATAATCGTATTTTACAGGAACATCTATTTTTTCTGAATGTCAACTTTTACAGTTTACGGCAGGCCATCGATGGAAAAAAACGAGGATGAAAAAACACTGCAAATGGCAAAGACGCTTGTCAAGATGATCGGGTGCAGGTATGTTTGCTATCATATTTGTTGAGGGAATTACTCATTTTCTCTCAGGCAAAACATCTCGAATCTCTGCCAGACGATTTCGTCTTCTTAGCTGTGTACTACGATAAAATTTTCAAACACTGACTAGAATCCTCTTCGATGAGATTACGAGTTAGTTTCTTCATCGCCTTCGTTCACAAATAAACACAGTTTAAAATGTTGAAGGCCAAAGTCAACATCCAAGTCCTCAAGGTTGACAGGCGTCTTATAACTTTATTTAAACATTTTTTCCGAGGTAAAGAGATTTAGAGCTCCGAAATGAGCATTTTCTTTCAAAATTTTGGTCTGTATAGCAAGCTACGGACCGCAAATTGACCAATCGCATCGCGAAAACAGACTCAGCCATATAATAAATACGATTATTAACTCTGCTGGTTGAGTGCCCTCATTTCAGCTGCCGAATCTGAGGTAAACATAAAATGACTAGAAAGACATAAGAAAGAAAGAAGTAGCCAGTAGAGGGGGCCACACACAGCAGAATTAATTTGTATTAATGACGCTGATGATGACAGGGTGATTGTGTGACATTTGGAAAGACGGGCTCAGTGGTGCATCCTACATCGTCCTTCACACAAGAATGAATCGCTACGCAACTTCGATTTGCCGCACGATCAAGAATCGTTATCGTTAAACCAATTGCCTTCATTCATAATCCCCCTCCACTAATTATCTCTAGATAGAAAATTCTGCGAAAATAAACTCTCCTTAAATTTAAATACCAATTTTTTTTCATAGACTTGGTCTTCTCTTTCTGAAGGCAGAACAATTTACTGCTTAACGCACGTTCAGAAATCCCTAAAGAAGTGAAGATGTTTGGCATCCAAAAATTCTTTATTGAAGTATGTGAGGAATGGCAAAAATTATTGCTTACTTTAAGTGGCAATATCACGAGACTATTATCTGTGGTTTAAGGTCAATTCTATGTAATACTTAGTGTCCTTACCCATACAAGAAAATAATCCTGAGAATTATCCATCAACAAGATATCAAACAATTATATTTATAAGGGAGCACTAACCATAATAATTTTTTGGTGATTTTCAGGTATAGTACTAGCTTTAAAACTAGAAATATTTAGCCCAACTTTGTCAAGTTTGCAAGTTTCAATCCATGTCCATCCTTATCCTTGCCATCCTTAGCAACAGACGGTAGGACACAGTTTCAACGCCTAAATAAAGGCGTCATGCACGCGCGGACAAAAGGGAGCAATAGCATTCCCCAAATGCAGCGAATTTAGGTTGGCTGCATCGTCTCTTTTGTAAGGAAGAGCGGACAGTTCTTTTGATTCATTGCGTTCTGCCTTCCTAACTTCTTCTAGGCTGCTTGCAGTCCGCCTTTTCTCATAAAATGCGCCTTCTTATCTCAGCCAGCGTGATTGCAAACCACGAGGTAATGTTACAATAAGGGATTGGGACCAGACGAGAAAAGACGGAGTGCGGACTCTTTCGTAGTAAACAAACCCTCCGTCAGCCCTCGTTTATCGCGCCTCGCGGCTTCACCGCTCGCATGCTTGGGTTTCGCGTGCAGTAACTTTGCAAAGAAAAATAAGAGACTGCTCGCAATCTAAACTTCTTCTTGAGGCTCACCTTCTCGCAGACGAAGTACGAGAGTCCAAACTCTTTAGTCGTCCGGAGAGAGACGTCCGTGTGCTCTGTCTTCACTACTCATCCTCATCAAAAGATCGAGTACATTGTGTCATCGCCTTTGATTCATTACGAAATCAAGAGAAAATATCGCTTGCACTCTAAATGAAAATAGATGGCAAACGGATTCGAAAACGTAGCCTATCCAGTGAACCAATAAGACCAAGAAAGGATGCGGCCCTCTTGGAATCAAAAGAGTCTAATTGAAAATGTTCAGACTGCCAGAACTTAAGAAAGCAGCGCAATACCGCACTCGCTATCATGCCATCACTCTCAAGCATGCAACTCAGTGCAGTGCAGAATGCATGAAGTATGGTGGCAGGGGAGAAACGTACAATTGACGCTGTCAGAGGTCTTCCCAGTTAGCCCCTGAGTCCCAAGACTGAGTCCCGTAACCCTGTCCGTTTTCGACTCTGTCGCTCTAGCTTATGCGTGCTGAACCATTCTGTGGTTCTTGGAGCACAAGCCAAATGATGAGACTCGCCATCGACCTACTTCAAAGAACACTTCTTTTCGAATGGATCTTTCTTATGTTCCGCAGCAAAACCAGTACTTACATAAAGACGCTGAGGAGTGACCTCTAACCTATATTCAGGGTAGAATATGATGTCCAGTTTATGGGAAATATTCATTCTATCATCAAATGAGACAAAACATTCGGGGTGTCCAATGAGATTCGAACCCTCGTTGGCCTTGATAACGCGCCCAATTAAATTTCTGTCGTGCTTTTTTATTGGCTGCCGTCATTGGTCAGGAGTAAAAAAACATCGCTCTATATATATAATTCACTCCGTTAAGAACTTTAAGATTAGTATGCGCTGAAAACTTGACGTTGTCAGCCTTAAAAGCTAATAGTCTGTCAACGTCCGCTTATGACAAGACGTCAGCAGACAATTTTGACGTATCGGCTTCCCATATATGTATGCGTTTTGACGGGATTAACATCCTAAATATGTGAATTAAAGAATTTTGAAAAGCCGCTAAAAGGTATATTGTTTTACATGAATAAACAGAGGCAGACGACGAATCTAATTGGAAAAGGCCTTTCTTTGTCTCTCCATTTCACGGAGACTCTGCTGGCTTGGTTTCAAAAATATACATGCATACTTAACATTTTTCTCCAATATTTATCAGCATGTCTATTAAGGCATTCTTGTTGGATTTCGTAACCAGTAGCTTTATATAAGAAAAAACAATCATCACCAATGCTGGCAAAAACTCTAAAACAATACACCCTCTAGGTTGTCTCGTCTCGGCCTGTGACAAGACAGCTAAGAAGCAAATGTGTCAACAGTCATATTTATTACCTAGTCAAATATTTAATTAAAAAAAGCGACTTTAAAGACAAGGGGAACATCTGCAAAAAGGCAAAAAAAAGAGAAAAATACCTGCGTTTGGGAAAACTTATCAGGCGATCTTGGGAAAATAATCTCAAATGACCCGAATGAAAGGTCCGGTAAGTTCCCGGAAATGTAATCCTTTTAAAAGGATAGTTCGTTTATAAATCCAAAGTGGTGTGAGAATAAAAATGGGTATCTCAGATGTTTTCAGTAAGGTAACATAAGGCCTAAAGTGGCCAGTGACAGAGGGGTTTCATTTAGGTTCAAATGTCTGAATAGTGGTAAGAAATACCATTTTATCAAACTAATGCAAAATAACCTTTCATCGACTTTCGACGATAGAGAAGAGTGAAAAATTCCAAGTCGTTAAAGATTTATGGGCAACAGGACTAAGAACTAGGTGGGACGTTGTGTTTAAAACGATTGTACTAATTAAGCAACAATAATTTTAAATTTGTGGTGAATTACCGTCGATATAAATATAATTGCGTTTTCTGTAATTTCCTATTACACCGTACTATAACAGTAATTCTCCTTTAAAGCTTTTTAGAGTTTAACTTACCGTGGGAACCTATACATTTATGCTTCACGGTTTGATATAGTAAATTTCATAATTTGCATTTCCTTGATTTTGTTTGAAGCCGTTAGCTGAGTAATTAAGATCAGATAAATTGGCGGAGTTTATAAAATATCATTAGCTCAGTTTCAGTGAGGCTGTTAGATCCGTGACGTTCGGGTCTCGCGGAGCAGTAATACCCGGTATTTTGTCGCTGATATGTATGTAATATGATGATAAAATTTCTCCCAGGAAGAGTCTTCTATCACAGTTTGAACTAGTATTATGGCGAATCGGATTCCGAATGTAAAGCACGATGTTCAAGTTAAGTTGGGGTTGTTATTTTCTGAATTCCTATCGTTTTTTCAAATATTACTAGTAGCCTTCGCTCTAAGGGAAGAGTGAATTGTCACATCACGATTAAATTAACTGCGCTTCATCTTGAGATACCTTTAAGTTAGCAGGCTAGCGTCGTAGAGTCTGGCTAAACTCAACAAACTCCTTGCCAAAGTGTCATCAGTCACTATGGGCAAAAGTATTGCAGTGCAGAAAGTAGCATCCGCGTTAATCTAAGCAGTCGTTAAAGACACTGAATCGTTAATCCTCGATTAAAATAAGCATAATTTTTTTCTGACGTTACTGTTCTGCTGTTGGCGCCGTGAAGTCTGCCTAAATTTAACAACTTCCTTCAAAAAAAGCGACATCAGTCACGGCAAAGAAATCAAAGAACAACAATAACAAAAATCTGTAATGTTAACGTTCTTGCCATTTCAGTGACGCTGCTGAGATTGTACTTCAGATTTTAGATAGGATTATTTTTATTTTAAGGATTATTTATTTAATTTACGATCGTTTTGGTAAGTAAGCTCAAAATTCATAAATTGTATTTGCGTGCTTTCAGTTTGGTTTTCCTCTCTTTACGTGACTTATGATCGGACGTAGCATAATATCACAGGAAACAGAATTTGTTTTAAGAATAAAAAGATGACATTTAGGCAAATATTTGACTTGTTTCGCGGTTATGTGGGTCCATTAGTTTCATTACTTGTCAATACAGAAAGTGATTCATTTGGCAAGCATGATCGTAGGAAAAGAACAGCTATGAATTAATCTGCATTTTAAATGAGGTGTCAAACACCAAGGAACTCAATTTCCTGGCTACAACTGTCTGTATTGATTTACTACTCGCCACTTTCATTCCTCCATTAACCTGAACCTGACCTGTAGGTTGGTGCTTTGAGTGGGTCAGTTTTCAACTTTTACGTATGTAGCTTTAGTCATCAACCGCAGTATTTCCATTACCCTTGAAAGGCCTAAAGCCGCTTACAAGTGCTCAAAAACCCTGGAGGGCATCTTGGTTTTGAAGCCTACGTTTTTAAGTCAATTGCATCCTCCTTCAATAAAATTTACTCAAGAATCTTGTATGAATTGGCGTTTAATTTATGTGTGTATAAAAATCACAAGTCGGAGCACTGTATAAAAATGAAGTGGGATGCACTTTTCGTCAATGAATGAATCTCGATCAGGTCAGTTATCAGGCCCAGAAATTGTAACTGAAATATTTGCTTCAAAACCCGGATTCTAAATTGCAACAACAACAACAAAATGAAAACATGGAAAAGTACGCAAGGCTTCAGCAATTATACCAGGAAAGCAGGCGGAAATCTGGAGTCATTAAGTTTCACGGTCATGTATCGCACAACGGAAGTTTATCTACCTGTCCTCCCTGCTGCCTGTTGTTTCAAACATTATTCTCCACCGAAAAAGGTACTGCACTCTCTTCTGAATATTAAATTATTAATTCCAAGCTCAATTCAAAACGGGAGCCGCGTTTGCATCCAGAAAAACAAACAGGAAGTATAACACTGGCATCTTCCGTGTAATTCTGAATTGAAAGGCCGCAGGACTCCCATCAAAATGACGCCAAACGATTATGATTTTAATTGTGAGAATCAGGTTGAGTCAATATTGGAAGAAAATCGATTCTAGTTTGAGCCAAAGTTTGTACAAAATATGAGATTTGTCTGCAATAATTCTTTGGAACGAAACTTGTTTGTCAACTGAAATATCGATGAAGAAGTGCAATAATCTGCCCATATTTTATACCGCAAATGATTTTTTATAGCCCCCCAAAATTGAACGTTAAGAAAATTAACAAGAGAAAACGTTCTTCTTTGACTGAACGGTGAATTATCATGACAAAAGACTGGAAGATTCGGCGAATGACCAGTTTTCTGTGAACTGCCGAAAACAAAATTAACCTTCATTGTAATAGCATTTATGAAAGGCAACCGATTTCACTAATGGTAATATACAACGAATAACTCATATCCTTATAACGAGTAGAACAATCGTTACTCCAAGGAAACCATTTTTCTTGTTAAAACGTCTTTGAAGATGTGTTATATGCCGCGTGGTAAACGAACAGACATCACAGCGCGGCAAATGAAGTAACGATCCTGACATTTGCATTTTAGCAACATTGCCCAGCCTGGAAGGTAACGTGAAAGGCGCGAAGACTCAACGTTTTTCTAAATGTACCAACTGAACTGAAAGGCAAGGCTGCAGGTAAACAAATTATTATTCTCAATTTTCCAAAACAAAAGTTCTCTCAAAGTTTCGGTAATCGCATGCTCAATATTTGCCTATTGAAGTCTTTTTTAATAACACGCAGCCACAAAAGGCACACATGCCCTACTTACATCATTAGGGAACTAACACTAAGTTGTCGCAGAGTGATCAATTTTCCACAAACACCTATTAAATGATTGTTTGAGAAATTTATCTTATGTCGAGTCTTAAGCATCCAAATCGTCCCGGCGCTTAAAACTGCTGTTTTAAAACAAGTTTAAGACATGTTTGCTATGCTTTATGCAACCAAAAAACAGGAACCGAAAAAAAGAAGTCAAATGTTCAATTCTACAATAATGCGAACTATATATGCCATCACCTTCTCTATTTTGTGTTTTTTTATTTTATGTCGGTAAAGATACGCGACCGTGGAAATCTACCTTTGATCGGCTTCTTCCCTTACCGTTCTTTGCTTTACATCTTGGCCGCCATATTTAAAGAATTACTTGAAAGAGTTTGATAAAAGATCAGATGAAAGCCTTTTTCGTTTAACAATCATATTTATTAATTCTGATAACCTTTTCTCTTGATGGTGTGTTGATGCTGTTATGAGAGAATTAATGTTGGTCACTCTTAATGCATTTTCTAACAGTTGTCAGTGTTGCATATTAGACCCGTAGAAGCCTCAAAAAGACTGGGCTAGTATTACATAAGTATTAGGAGAATTGCGAGAAGATAAGGTTAAGATACAAGAGCGCTTCCACGAGAGTTCGGCCAGTCTTTTCCTGTTTGAGTGGTGACATGTGTTACAGAATATTTCTGTCTCTCTCTCATAGTCTCTCTCTCTCTCTCTCTCTCTGTCAGTTGGTTTTGCGGAATCTCAAAGGAAAAAAAATACTTAATATCTTATTTCAGAGGGCACATTTCAAACACCATTTAGCTCATCAAGTTCTTAGTGTCTGGGTAACAAGAGACCAAGAAATTAATTTAATATTAAAAGGTGCGCCTTGCTTTAAAAATCAATCAGTGTTTTGACGATCTTGCCGAAGAGTAAACAGGCAGAATCGTATTATTTCCATTTCAGGCCATTGAAAGCTTTTAAGCGATCTTTTGTGCACTGGAATTTTAATTATAAATATCAAGCAAGTGGTCCGTAGACATTAACCTACTCGCCGCAAACAGTAATAATAATGCTATGCAAATGTTTACTCAGTCCGATAATCTGTCATTATTCAAATGATAGGATTAGAAAATGATTTAAAGATGTTTCGGTCAATATTTTTGGAAGGAACTGCGACACATATGAAAAACAAAAGGCTTTTTACCCCATTGTTTTTGCATTTAGTTGTCCTACAAAAACTCAGAGGATCGGAAGGGACAACCAAGTTACATTGTGCAGTTACATTTTATGGCAAGCGGCAACAGTAATCATCTTTTCTTCTGTAGGTATTAAAGGAAATCGGATCATGCGTTTTTAGACAAGCCAAGCCCCCGTGCCCCTGAGTGACCTGATAATTTTGATACGGAAGAATCAGACTTCGACTTCTCTGAACGACGAATTGAGCTGTGTTGTTTTGAACTTATTCAAGGCGAGATGAAGTGAAAGCTATAGCGGTATTACGGTAGGTGGATCATACAAAACTGATGCCTTTGATGTAAATCCATAACGTATCGGTAAACTTGAAGCTAATCCAACAATTCGCATCAACATGTTCCCCTTGGCTCTTAGATTACGCAGCGCAGTTAGAATTAGTTTCATAGGGAGACAACTTTTAGCACGAGTGCCAATAAGACCATGCAACATTTTCTTTGATTTTGATTTTATTGATTGATAACGAAAATCGTATGATTTTACGCCGGAAAGCTGCATCAACGTTGCTTTTACCTTTAGCTACGCTCCAAACTAAGATACAGCCGCCAATAAATGGCCCCAGGCGCATATAATGTATAATTCCAAAGGGTTTTGTCGGTTTCTGGAAAAATACAATATCTCTAACACCGTTTGTAAACTAAGTTTGAACACTTGTTATTAATATACCAGGTAGTTTTCTCTGTGACTACGATCTTAACAAATATTTTTAAATAACTGGATTTGTATAGGTAATAGCATGACTCGTAGTGGTATTTGGCATAAATACCACGAGTGTAGTAGTATTTATGCCAAATATCACGTACAGATCATGCTATTATTTGTTTATACTCTGTTTATACTACTACCCGCAATAGTTTTGTAATTTTCACATGTAGATATTTCAAATTAAGCTGAAATACCACTGCTCTAAGCCAATCAAATTGCAGAAATTTCTCATGTAGTAGTATGAACACTGAAACTGTGTTGATACTGTACTGATTTCTCGGGGCTACAGTTATACCGCCAGACAGTAACCTAAGGTTTTCCACTTGTTTATGCCAAGAGAATAATTAATAAGCAGCCGCCCACGGTGGGGGGTGGCTCCCATTTAACGGGACGGGGAGGTTCCTCGGGATATCGAAATTAACCCGTAAAGGAGAGATTCTGGGAATGGCTCAAGCCTTATTTCACCCGCAAGATATACCCTTCTAAAATGTACAGACAGTCAAATAAGAGCTCTGGGTATTTCAATTTCGATTAAGAACTGGTTTTCGTTGAATGCTTTCTTCTTTCTTCTTTTCGTCTTCTACGTTCCTAAAATTTCTTCACGCACGATTAAAGCTATACAAGTCTCCTATGCAGCTGTTTTTGGTTACGATACGAAAGACATCTGCGAAGCGATAGTTGTATGGGTAAAAACATTGGCTTTCCGTTCTGAAAACATTAAGAGATACACAAAAATCTGCATTCCTGAATCACCTCCCTTGATTAAACAAGAACATCTCCAACCCTTTCAGGGAGCTGTAATCTGGCCATTGATCAAAGCTAGCCTGAAGATTTCTAATGCGAAGTTTAATGACCACACTTGCTCAAAAAAGGATGAGAACCAAAAATAAGCTTACATTATTTCTGAAAGATCATCGGATCTTGCCAATCAAAAACAGCTGGGTCTCGATCGAACACAGTGTCTTGTCAGTAACAATAATAATTCCATACGATGATAATTAGCTGACAAAGAACTCTCTGCTTTGGCTCAAATCCATCGTGCTTGGAGTTACCCAGTACAGTTAACTAGGATAAGTAGATACAAAGGCTGAAATTGTCTGGATTTCGATGGTGCAGTGAGAAATCATGCCTGGTCCTTATCCTGGGTACTTTCCATTATGGCCTATACGGGTAGGCTCCGCCCAAAAGGGCTACTTTTTCAAACTGAAGGTGTATGAAAGGGACCTAGTGGGTAGGGTAGTTTGTCATTGTAGTCTGTAAAAAGTCCGAAAAGGGCTAATAGATCCGTTAAATGGCTGAGAAAAAGTCGATACTTGTAACGTTCTGGGTTTGTGATTTATTTATGCTTAAAAGCCAGTGCATTTACAGCAGTCAAAAGAGATGCAAAGGTCTAAAGTAGGAATGTGAAAGGGGTACCATTTGTCAATAGAAGCTGCACCAAAGCGTTATCGTTTCTGTCAAAAATCATATACAAAAGGGTAAGGAGTTGGATTTCGGGCACCCCCCTGGTCAGTATCGTACATGGGAGGACACTTTACAGTATATATAGCTACTTCTATTTCATCAAAATGTTCCCAAATTCAGCCCTGAAGCAGGCATAGAACGACAAACGTTACAAACGTTTGTGAGGTTTTGTACCATTTTATGACACTGACAACGGCGTTAGGACCAAAGTTTAAGGGATTCACAGCTACCCTCATGACTTCAAAATCCGGCAACGTTAATTAATAGTTTTAACTCTTCATGGATTAACCGAGGCGTTACCTCTTTGAGAAAAACGTATGTACGTACGAGGTACGTCGTAGGATTTTCGGCGCTCTTTTGTACAAATTAATGTGGATCTATGTTTCATTGAAACGGCATCTGGCAGGCAAAGGCACCCTTTCCATTTTTTTTTTAACTTGCCCGTAATTGTTATTATACAATTCGTACATCAGTAAGTATGGTTATATAGGTGGTTTTCACGTTACGTCATCGCCGCCATGCTGGTGGACGGTAAACAAAAGATCGCTCATTAGCTCGCTTTGTTTGTCCACCAGCATTTGTTCATTTCACCATTGTTATTTGTGTCTCCCGAGGATGCATGAAAAGCACCTATACAGTGAAGATGAGCTTTTCAAGGACAATACCCTTTTCGTTAATTGATTAATCAATTAATAATTAATATTTTCCATCATCTAAAATTTAAATTAAAAATATTTCCTATAATTTTGAAAAACATAAGAAGTAATACATTGATTTAATTGTAGCTGTCTACATTGTTAGAAATATGCGACATGTTTACGCCTAAAAATTAAATTTTTAATAGGACTGATTTGTTTGATTTTTTTGAAAGTTTTCTGGTAAATGATTTCAAATTTATTATAACTTCAACCTCGTACATAACTGTTGGGACAGTTCCATCTATTTTCTAACTTTTGCGCTTCCACCATTTCTTCTAAAGCGAAACCTAAGCCCCCCCCATCAGTCCCCCTGATCAATGCTGCTTTGGTCTAATGACCAACGGAAATTCTCGTGTTCAGGGGGAAACGGTCATTCGTTTATAGCGATGGTTTCCATTTTTGCCAGAATGACAGGAAAAAATTTGTGATGTGTCTCAACAGCCTTTGTCGCAAGTTTTACTTATCAGTGATGCATGCTTGACTCACATAAGCAGCATCATCTCCTTTATAACAGTGAGACATATATACCCCACCCATTTGGATAGCTTGAGCGGGGAGAATTGCCTTATCTGATTTCTTATCCACAAGTTATCCGTTTTAGTGATTTACTGGAAACAAGGTAGAGAAAACTGGTAGATATAAGGTCGAGTGTTCGTTAAATATTCAGTTAAAATGCAAATATTGCTACAATAACACACAAAATGCCGAAAATTAAAAAGGGTTTTAATTTCCTTTATACACTGCCTTTAGTTGATACAGTGTAAGAGAACATTAACTGGCCATAGCTTTTAGTTCGTTAATTTAGCATTCAACGTTATACCTGTCGTTTTTCTTATTCTTCTTCGCTTTTTTTACAGTTATGAGTTATATTTTTCCAAAAAAAATTTAAAAGAAATTAAAATTTTGTTATGAATTGTCATGACTCCATACTGTGCACTGTACGGGCTTATTAATTTTACTGGAGAAACGGAGTTTCATGTTCACTGCGATTATTCTAGTGAGCTTCCATTGAAAATCGTTATTTTACTTCAAATACTTTTTGTTTCATTTTCATTTTTGCCGAAACGGATCATCACGATATGTAGAAGTTTTAATTTTTTATCTGATGTGACTATACGTTATAAAACTTATTTGTCCTTTAGTCGCCAAAAGGCGTCGTTTCAACTTTAAAGCATTAAACAAGCAATGACGAAATTTTATTTCTCTTACCGTACTTGGATATGGAGCCTAGGAATTCAGCTCCAGGAGGGTTCGCCTACATTTGACAAAGTAAGTGTGTAGGAATAATTGCGATATAGACTGAAAGAAAGCAAATTCACTTTTTAAGCGACGTTCTCATTGCCGTCGCGTCGTTGGATCTTAAAGTCTCTATTACCTAACATGGGGATGGTCTCCTTAAGAACTAGAGGTGTCAGAATTGTAATTAAATGGCATACAGGTGATTTACAGATTTTTTTTTGAAATGCACCCTACTGGAAAGAAGTCTTTTCATACTTTCCTCAGAAGCTTTCTTTGGGAAAGCAAATACATAACATCCGAGATATTTTGCTAATTTAAGCTAATTTCTATAGAAGATTTTACACAGTTTTCACAGACTACAACTCCCACACAAAATCAACGAAATAATTTTCTCCACTTTTTCCTGCTGGTTAATGGAACTTACAGCATTATATATATTGTACCTTTTTTGCGGTAAAATAAGTAATTAAAATCCTTAAATCAGTTCGTGAACATGGATGCGAAAATCATGTAGATTTACGAGCAAAACCAGTATGGATTTTTCATGGAGTGCCACATATGGAGTGTTGCGGGACCCCACAGCAAACCTAACGAGAGTAACATGTACTATTTCATGACGAAATCACAAAGGCACTGAGAGCAATATCAATCAAATTATGACTAGCCTTTCTTATTCCGACTACGTTGATTGGATGCAAGCTCTGTGTTATTTGATTGCTTGTTCCAAAAGTGCTTTCACAAGTCCATATGTAACCAAACGTGAAAACGCTAATATATTCCAAAGTTATCGTATCGAACCCGGGAGATTACAGGGCTGAAAATTGGACAACAACAGCGGCAAGGACTCCATTGCTAAGTGACAGGTTCCCATATGTGATTTTGTATTTTGCACGCGTTTTAGAAAAGATAAATTAACATCTTTTTTTCACCATATGAATTTATCTTGTCTCATAGCTTGCCTCAGCTCAAACAAGTAAGAGTGGATTGACCCGAAATTCAACGCAAAACCTGAACCATTATCGTATTAGAAACCCTTTTTAGTACTCGGCACCTGGTTCAAAAAGAATAAGCGCATCTGTGAAATTTTAAATGCAATATATTGTTTATCTATTTATTACTTTTTTCCTGCTAAAATCGCTTATAAACACGGTATACAGCTCTCTTTCATTTATTGGGATTAATCGAGAATTAATATATTTGTGCTTGGTGTTATATTTGCAGGTTACTCGATACTTGAGTGTTCTGAAGCCAAGTGATCCCGACTCCAAAAAAAACTAGGTGTTTTCAGAGAAAGGCTTCAGTCGTTTGAATTACTACCATTGAGAAAAAGGTAAAGTGTTTTCATAGGAAGCAACAAGTTAAAACATTTTAAACGTCCGGCAAAAATTTCCTTTTTTCAAAAGCGCCTACTGCACTGAAGATCTTCAAGCCAATTGTATTTTCTAAGCTTTGTCTTATCTTACCAAGGACCATATTTAGTCTTCAGATGTTTTTTTTTTTTGACGCTCGAACACATGCCTATGTACCGGTCATTCCCTCATGTTTCGGTTTAATTGCTAGGTATATATTTTTTATTTTTATGTTTAAGATTCTCAAAAGTATGTCAAGTTCTCAAAAAATGAAGAACCGATATTCATGCATCAGTAGGTCATATAAATTCGTAGGTGATTATATTCGCCATGAAGAATTGATTAGTTCACTTGAAAATCTACTGTGTGCTAATTTCGTAATGCAACATACTGGCTCTTCACCATTTCTTATCAAGTAAATAATTTGTTGATATGTCCTCACACATTTCATTTTGCGGTTATCTTAACATCATTTACCTTCTTCATTTTCGAGACCCCAAGAGTTGTATTTTACCTCAATAATTGATTTGTTAAGCCGCGAGGGAGACTGGGCTATGAATCAAAGTTTAAGCACCATCACGAGAAGCCCGCGGAAATGGGATGAGAAGTAATGTACGTCTTCTTTGTTTTAGCCCTTGGTTTACTCCGGCACCGTTCTTTAAACTGTATCAAGATATTTAAAAATCCATACATGAAATAATAAAAAACCCTCTCTCTTAAATAAATGAATGAAAGAAAAATTATTCGACCACCATAAATTCAAAGTTGTAAATCACCCATTTGTTTCACGGAGTCATCGAGACTTTGTTAAAATTCAAAACGTTGGGCCCTCGAAGATCTTCACTCGCAGCTCAACACTAATTAATGACAGATGAGTGAAAAGCAGAAATTTTCAATTGACTTTCTCAGCTAGCTGTTATGTAAAGTCGTTGATTTATTACCATTCAGACTATCGATGCTTTGGCAGTCATAATTGCAACGTTACGGGGTAGTCATTTGGTGGGAAGCCTGTGAGTTGTCTTCTCTTATTAATCAATTCGCAAAATAAAGCGAAGCGGCTGTACATGTTCTTAAATCTCATCTCGAGTCATACAAAGTTTGCTAACACTCAAAGGCAAGAGGTTCACCGCCAGTCTTAAAAGGACTGTTTTCATTACTGATGCGGTCGAGACTATTATCAAACCTGAACTACAGCGATACATTAGACATTATATCATAAAGGTAAAATTGGCAACCCCAGTGATTGCGTGTTAACAGGTGAAAGGATGGACTGTGCTGGGACGGGGACATTGGGATGCGTGTGTGGGGACTTGTGACTCGGGGACGCGAGACGAGGGACTTGGGGACATCAAGTATGGGACGCGGGGACGTGTGGGACGGGGACGGGGACGGGGACGGGGACGGGGACGCGGGACGTCAAATACAGGGACGCGGGGACGTTAATGAATATTGCAAAATCGGAGGTAAATGTGATATCTCTTTCTTCGTGAAAATCTGTTATTTATGGTCAACGTTAGACTCTATCGTCCAGAACCACATTGGACACCTTATGATGTTTACACAAAATATTTCCTCACGTTAACTATTGTGATTAGGGTCGATTTCCAGTGTCGCGTAATTTTTCCGTGGGAACGTAGTAAAAAGGTCGCACGTAAGCGTAAAAGTAGAATTTCGCTCAACTTCATGTTTAATCTCGACATTTCATGTCTTGCCTCTATTTTATTTATGTGATTAAAATTTACGTAACTGCGTTAAGGTGCGTAGCCAAAAATGCGTTAGTGGAAATCAACCTTTAAGTACTGTTGGCAGGCATTTACTGTTAGGTTTGCCGCTAAAAATATGTAAAACAAAATATATATTGTTACAATAGCTGAACCCCCCGTGGTGTAGTGGTACAGGCGATGGATTTCGGAGCTAACACTTCGGGGGTCGAAGCTCGCTTATGCTACTTAATTTAGTTTCCTTTTCTTATTTATTTGGAATCGAATGCTGTTATTCTATATAAATTTTGGCGACCGCAACCTACCCTACCCTGCTTAGGGCTCCAATATTCCATCAATAGGAAGACCAGGACAGTGGTTTCACTTTCTTTAATGCAGGGGGTCTTCGCCGAGTCTTTGCTTCGTAAACAGGCATGGAGAAACCGTAAGAAGGGTAGGGCGGGCTGCCTTCACCAAAACATATTCACGAGGAAAGTGACTGAAATCGCATTTATCGCAATAATCATTCACATCCCGCGTCCCTGTATTTGACCTCCCGCGTCCCCGTCCCACACGTCCCCGCGTCCCATACTTGATGTCCCTAAGTCCCTCGTCTCGCGTCCCCGAGTCACAAGTCCTTACACACGCGCCCCAAGGTCCCAGTCTCCCAGTCCCCGTCGCAGTTTTATACACAGCCCAAAGGAAGTCATCTTTACCTCACTGCTAATTAACCTGTTGGTTTACCTGCTACATATTTGGTTACATTTTAAATTTCTGTATATTAACTTAACATAAGTGTTTTATTTTAGTTTATATCGGTAAAAAGGAAATTATAAGTCTTCCATTTGGGCTATTTATGGTCCAGAGCAGTGAAATGGCTCTTCGATGAGCTTGTTTGGTGAAACAAACAGATTCTCTTGTTCATAATAAGGCCACGCTTAGCCCATGATAGTGAGAATTTTCTCAGAATTATAGCAGTTAAATTGTAAGCATAAAAAAGTAACAAAATAGTGTAAAGTTTTGTTATTGTTACATGGCTGTTTTGATGCCAAACTTGTATAATATCTTATCAATGTTTGCAGCTGCAATTGGCTTAGAATCAACTCGATCGCATGCATATACCCTAGGTAGCTATAATGGGCACTAGGAACAGTCAGCAAGAACTTTTCGTATATTAATATTGTAGCATGGATGTATTTACTTGTGAAACTTACGTGAGTATTTTCTTCTTTGGTCGAACCTAGAAATCTCCATTTTATTTTGCTTTTATCTTTAACAGAGGCCGTTTTGATCCTAAACTTGTTTCATATATTATACTCTTACTCTACTGCCATCTCGGATACGAAACAATATGGCTGCGGGCATGTGGCTTGTGTACGTTATCTTTCATAGATAACGAACCAAGAACATTCTGTATCAACTCAATATGTTTTTTCAGGAAGGAAGTTATATTTTTAGTGAGCATCTTCATCCAAATTTCCACCAAAAAATGGTCATTTTATTATCTGTTGTTTCCTTATGACTTAATTTTCATTTGTCGATTTTCTCGAAGTAACCGTTATTGTACATAACACTACTGTCATGTAAGGAGCTTAATCGCGAGCAATTACCAAATAAAGGACGCTTGGTACAAGCTTGGGAAGTAAACCAATTCACACCCTCATGTTAAGCCATCTTTATGACCAATAAGCTTGCGATGTGGCAAATTGTGTTTAATTTCCCAGCACGCACATTTACATATTTTCCCAGCTGCTGGAAGTTATACTGTCAACGAAAAATAAGCGTTTATGCTGACGACCGAGACCTACAAATCAACCAACAAATTTTTAAAGATGAGCTGATTTTAAAACTCGACACTCAAAGTAAGTAAAATTATAACAGTCGGTTAACTGACAAATCAAAACGAAGACAGTGCTTAATTATTTTGGGCAGAAGGACCCAAAACATGTTTAGGTAAAGTCGTATTAAGATTCAATAACATTCCCAGATCATTTTAAAAGGTTTTTCTCAGTTCATTTGCCTAAATCAGCCTGCTAGTTCTTTCCATTGCAGTACGATTTTCTTCGGCTTTCTCAGCATTTTAGTATATTCCTCATCGCCAACCACGTACTTGGTAATTTTACCAGTGTAACAAAAATAGTGATCTCTAACGCTGTTGAGTGGTTTCCGGATTCAGGCATTTTTAAAGTCCCAACAAAAGTCGGTCGTTAGTGTTCCTCCATAGATACATCCAAGACTCGTGTAGTTCACAGTGTTTAAATGGAAGAAATTCCTGAAGTTTAATTGGCAGTTGTTAATCGTACACGGGCCTCTACAAGTATTTGCATTTGTACAAAACCATTCCGTAATTAGTACAGGCGAAGACTATATTGGGCCAATACAGAAAAAAAAAAATCGGCGCCGGACAACAAGAATAATTTTTTTCTTTTTGTATGTTTTCTTAGTATTCTTTGGTGCACGTTAACGTTGGAAACTTTGGCAAGCAAAATGATGAACAACAGTTTTTTGTAACCGGTGGCAATTTTAAGTAAAGGTAAGCACTCTGCATGACAACTTTTTTTTTAAGGTATCCATATCCGAAAATAATTTACAACCCAGTATATAGAAATTGCTCACTGAAAGAAAAATAACAACAAATAAACATCAGCACTGTCGGTCACTATTTCCTTGTTTTGCTGTTTTCTGTTGTTTTCTCCTCCCTATTTAAGTCTGGATGAATTTTTCATGACTATTCTTGTTATACAAGTTTGGATAATCCGATCTTCTTACATATCTATTTATTTCGGTATTTATTCACGGGGAATTGTCGTTTGCTAAAATTTGAATAGCGTAAACATATTTGACTTGAATTCAATAGAATCGTCACAGCCCAGGGCTATAGAAATACTGCTTGCAAACAAAGCAGGAACTAAGACAATTTGATTGAAAAGCATATAAATCAATTAACTGTTTTTGCCCTCGGAAATTACCCGCAGTGAAATCGCGGAGATCGCTAAATGAATTTCAAAATCACCAAATAGTTCAAAACAGTTTCACCAGAAATTAAGGCTGATTTTACGATTTGTCGTAAGTTCCAACAAAAGGTGCATATTTACATCAACCGTGGCAGCTAATTTGTTTAAAACCGACCTATTTATAGGAAAGATTTTCACCTGGTAAAGCCTTCCGATGTTGTAATCAGCTGAATATAACTGAGTACAGCAGGCAAAAGACACTTTTCAAATATAATTGAAACAAGTCCTGGTATTTTGATTGAAGTTTACTTCTTGTTACACCTCATGAATGAAGCGAAATCAAAAGTAACGCCAAAGGCGCTGGACAATAATTTTAAAAGAAATTTGTAAATTTATGGTAATGCAGGTGTCTGGGCACACAAACGATGAAAAATATTTATCTATTTTCGATGAGTTAGCGGCGGAAAACTGCTGCACCTAACAGCCTAATAATAAGGAAATATTGTGCGGTACATTTTCACACGTTTTAGATTGCTTTCTGTAATCAGTTTTCGATTCTTTTCAATGATTAATTCAATCATTTTAACTTGTTCATTCTGCTCAATTTCAAAATCATTGCGGTTTTATCATTCAAAATAGCCATTTTCTGTGTATTACCTCTGTTTAAATTAACATCAGCACAAGAACCTTTACAAAAACATGATTATGATTATATATCATATTAATTCTACTCTACCAATTCCCAGGAAAGACAACGTTTTCCAAAAAGTTATTATGAAGAACTCTATTTTCGGCCATTGCGGGATTACATAAAAAGTTTTACTGTTATTGTTTCTTTTATTCTCTTTTATTTTAGTTCAGGTTTTAACTTACCGCCTAAGGATGTTATAAAATAGAATTTCCAGACCCTAATATAATTATATTCCATTAATTACGCTCAGGCGTTCTTATTGGGCGTGTTTAATTCGGTCAATTCTCGCTAATTTTACAAAGTGTCACAAAATTGGTCTAATACTACAATCTCGAAACATTTGGCTACAAGGACCCGATACTGCCATCTGATCAATATTTCAAAGGTCTCATATCACTGGTTAAGGATTTAAAAGCTGCCTAAAATTCTTTCTTACTCTTAAAATTTTAATATCACAATCGCTGATCTTCCATAAGCCAAGTTATGCTCATAACTAATCCCATGTTGTTATTCAGTTAGAGAAAAAGAGAAACACCGCCGAAAAGTAGTTTTGCTTCTAGATAAAAGAATTTCCATAATTCATAAAGGCGACTGATTTAATTCTGCAAACATTGACAGATCGAATTCTTCGCAATGCTTTATTTGAACATGGCATCCTCGATGTTTACTAACAAAAAAGCCACGACCGTGGAAAAATAGCAGCAAAAACATTCCAGCTTAGCATTCTGCAGAGGGTTATTTCATGAGCGTGTTTGACTAAACTGCGCATTTCGCTTTAAAATAAATTACACCGGCTTAGAGTTTTCAAGAAGTATACTAATTGCAAGTCTTTTCGGAACCTTCAACATAAGCACCGGAACCAATTTACAAAGGCGACAAGTCATTTTTTATTCCTTTCCGCCTCGTACAGTTTTGCTAGCCTATATCAAACAAAAAACAATTCTTTATTTTCGTTAGCTGCCTACATTTCTTGTCAAGAGTATATTTGGCAAACGGTGAGCACGTGATTCGTTTTTTCGAGAGTCAAAACCCACTCGTGCGGTCGATTGTGATCACATTTTTAATAAGCTCCTTAATAAGCTGCTGTCTTTCACTTTAAGACCAGATTAATGTATGCGTTGATCGTTAGTTATTGAAAACAAAGCGTTTAGCATGAGTTGCTCCGGATTCTTTGAGCAGACGAGAAAGGTTCAGAGGTGTTTAATTCTCAGGCTCTTGGGTCATTCACTGTAGATCGCTCTATGAACCAATGCGTTTCTGGGAACACTGGAAAACACCGCTTAAGAGGAAAATTCTGCTCCTTAAAGGTATTTCGATGGTATTTGTTTAGAATTGTGAAGCGTCTGTCTGTTAAAATGCAACGAACGTTTCCACCTATACTGTATTGAGAAAACTACGTCTTGGTTTGTTATGAGTAAATGTTAATGACACCGTTTTCAAGGTATTTTACTTCCGAAACCACAATCAAAGTAAGCTGTCATGAAACTTTCCTTCATCGATAAATCATTTTTGTTGTCAAGCGTTTTCCTCCTTTGAATGATTTGTTGCCAAAAAAGTAATTCCCGCGATAAAATATTTCCTTGAAACAGCTGGGTTCACGTGTAAGGTTAGTGTACTGATAGCTTCAGTTGACGTTAGGAGCAGATTCATTTGCACTTAACAGTTAGTCGGGTTTGGGCTTTGCTGACGATCTGTCGTGCTTGTGAAGTTTACTTTATTAAGTTTGCTATCATCGTGATTAAATGTTGACGATATGTTGGTGTCAGTAAAGTAAACGACAGGGGAACAGCTCCAAACACAACGACAGGATTGTCAAAGAGCCTGTTTGTTCCCGATCGCCTGAGTCATGCGTGTCGGCAAAAAGATCCCAAGTGGCAGATTGTTACTTTTTTCATATTATTTTGACAATAAATACTTTTGCATTCCTTCCTATTTACAGAGACGCAATTTGAACAGCGTTTAGTTCAAAGTAAATAGATTTAGAAGATATAAACTCCCTTGACATGTTATCCGCACATTTGGGTCGATGGTGTAATTTTGAAGCATATTAGTGAGTCACTTGGGCCTTATAATATTTGCCAAGACTGCGGATACCTGTCGTAATTTTCAATACTATATAGTATTAGGTAAAAAAATCAACTAGACCCTTAATTTGTTTGTATATATATATTTTTTATATTTTAGTCTTCAAGAATTTCACAAAGATGAACAATTCCACAGCCGAGCCAGTGGATTCGGGCTTCACTTATAACACCAGCGCAGGCAATATTACCGCAGCATTTTTCGTTGCCGTTTTAATGCTGCTGACTTTGGTAGGAAATGTCATGGTATGCGCCTGCTTTTATTATTACCACGACCTAAGAACAATATGCAATTACTTCATCATCAGTTTAAGTGCGGCGGACATCCTGGTAGCGCTACTAGCCATGCCATTCTGGCTGGTATTACAGTTAACAGACATGGATGAGAAATCCAAGGGTGTATTTTCAGCGGAGCTGTACTTGTTCTGGGCCATTATAGACATCTTGGTTGGTTCAGCCTCCATTATGAATCTTGTTGCCGTAAGCTTTGACCGTCACCTGGCGATAACATCCCCTTTCTCCTACAACGAAGTAATGACTTCCTCTAGAGCTACAGCCATGATAGTTGCTCTATGGGTGTTCTCTCTGGTACTGTGTAGTCTTCGAGGTCTTCCAATGGCCAGTACAAGGTCGTTCCTCCTTCCATATCAACTTGTCGTCGTAGCCGTCAGTTTTGTAGTTCCTCTGTTGCTCATGACCGTTATGTACATGAAAATTTACTTTGTGGCAAGGAATCAAGCGCTTCGCATTGGACGAAACTTCGCGAAAGACATGAAGGCAACCAAGACTGTAGCCATTGTTATTGGCGCGTTTGTTGTTTGTTGGATGCCTTTCTTCGTCATTGTTACTATATACGCGTTTAATCCTTCTTATTACGTACCCATTGACTTTTATAAGGCAATCAAGTGGATGGAGTACCTGAACTCCTTCTTGAACCCAATCATTTACACATGCTTAAACCGAACGTATCGTCGAGCCTTCAAGAAACTTCTTATTCGTTCCACCTGTTGTAAAAGGCTTGGCCCAGGTTCCGAGCCTCTAAGCTGTGCTCACTCCACTCACATGTCATTTCATAAATCAAAAGGAGAGTCACTGTCACACAGTTCTTCTTCTATTTCTGAGAATGGAAATGTTTGTCTCCACAGAAAAGACAGTGCAGATATTGGAAACAACACTCATGCTTGTCGTGTCTGAGTCACACAAGCTCCTCAGTTGCATCTTAAGTGGCCGTATTAGAACGATGTTCGTCTTATCAAAATTGTATGATAATAATAGATAAGTCAATAACATTTTGTAGAGATTATGACGGCTATTCCTAAATTTTTTATACAAGTGCAACCGAGCTGTCTGTACGAACTAGATAAATTGACATCTGCGACATTATTCGGTTCAGTGCAATAATTTGTAATCTTATTAATCAATTTTAATGACAGAAACGAAAAATTGATCACCCATAGACGCGGACAAAAAGTCTTACATTATTCGTTAAAAAAAATATAAATAAAGAAATAGTTGCAACTTCTAGCTTCTAACTTCTAATTCCTAGGAAGATCTAAGGTGATAGGAAGGAAGGCGACATATTGACAAATGCTTTTCGTGTTGTTGTTGTTGTTGTTGTTGTTGTTGTTGTTAAGGAAGTACCGAGAGTCAGTAAATGTACTGTTAATGTGTCTTTCAATTTACAAAAAGGAAGCCTTTCTAGGTTTTTGTAGGCTTCCATACAAAAGGAAGCCTAACCAACCTCACTCTTGAAAAAGATCATGGATATAACTATCATTATTTCTCCCTACAAACTTACGACGTAAGCATGAAAGTGATCTGAGGTATCGCAATTAAATTATAATAAGTGACAGAAGTGCATCCTGAACTACGACAAAAAATAGTTCTCACAAATGCTGCGTGCTGCGCTTTGTGATAATTGTTCCGATAATAGGAGAGACTTGACGTTTCATTTATTTCCGAGTGATCCTCTCAGAAGGTTAGTTTCTCCACTCACCACTTTCCAACTCACGTTCATTTGCTAGAACTGCTCCAGGAACCCGGGGGAGTGGGTACTCAATTGAATGGCCTATTCGGGGATGTGCCGCTGGACAGGGTGTGGTTTTTTACCCGGCTCTGTCCTAAACAGGGTATATAATTTCGTGTGAGTCTGTCAAGAGGGTATCGCCTGCATGATTGATTTGATTTGCAAGATAAATTTTGTTTGTGCTCCAAGTATACAAGAGCCTACAACGTAAAATTTGCTCCTGCCAATAAATGGCTCTAAAACAAGGACGCGCGCTTTTTCTCCTCCGTCCCAAACAGGGTAATAAAATTGAGGGTGTTGTCAGAAACAGGCTCAGGGTTTCAACCCCTCAGCGGCTCACCTCTACCCATATATTGGTCAAGTAACCCCCCGGTCCACGAATAACTTTTGGGTTAATTTTCAATCTCTAAATCACAAATCGTTCTTGTTTTCCCCGCCCTATTCACTTTTTTTGAAGTTTGCCCTTACGCCTAGCTTTTATCCTTACGTCGTAAGTATATATACAACACTGGGTCTTTTTTTCCTCACAAACCTTTTTACTGGCGGTCAAGTTAACTGGAGAAAATTCGTCTGTCCAGAGCTTCAGAAAAACAACACCGTGCATGACTCTTGGAAAATTTAAGCGTGTTCTTCCCCGGAGCATGCCACATTAGAAACTTAAGGAAACTAGGACAGCAATGCCAAATAAACGAGAATGTCACTTGAAAATAGAAAATTAACACTTTTCCAAACTACTTAGAAACAGTTTTATTTTGTTTTTCTTTTCTTACGCAACTAAAAAAGAATGATCTGTAATACACCTTTTCTATAACATAGTTGTCCCATCTCAGGTCTTATGCCTTGGCCTTTTATTAGGTATCTACCTTGAAATTTTAAAGACGAATAAAGAGAAGTGCGCGCTTTATCTCTAAAGGCCCACAATAATCCAACTTCGTTTAGTAACTATGGGATGAAACGAATACAGTGGAACCTTTCCTGAGCTGCCACCCCAAAAATCAAGATTTGGCGCTCTCTTATGCTCAAGGAAAACGTTTACGAGAGACCTTGAAGGACAAAAGCTGACTGCGGTATTTTTTTGATAAGCGGGCACTTACCAGAGGTGGACGCACGAGGAGGTCTGATTGTACTGTCATAGGTACTGCCAGAGCAGTTTTACTTTAATGGTCGCACCAAAAGTGCGAAACGTAGATTTACAATGGAGGTCAAAATTGTTAGGACATTTCCAATGCCATGTAAAACTGGCAACCTTCTTCCTCCCACCCCAAACAATCTTGAATTTTGTGGAAAAATGGGAGGAAGGGGTTTTTTTTTGGAGGGGGGCGCACCATTGCTGGGTGAAGGGGATTGAAGGGATGGGCCCAAAGCCAATTAAAAAGATTGTCATTTGGAGCAGTCTTATGTCATAGTTACATGAAAGGGTTTCTTCGCAATTTCCTAAGTTCGTTTGACCTCCCTTGTAGGATTTGATGCATGTCTTTGTTGTTGGATATGCGTCTCCCAAAGTGCTAACTGACTCTAAATTTGCTCACTGGACGAAAAGATGGATTTGCACAAATTTGCTCTTGGCAAATACGTCGCAAAAGTGTAAAAACCGAGGAGTAAATCTAGGGCAAAAATTGTAAATGCTACTTTTGCACACCAATAAGCACGGTTTGTAAATAAGGAGGCAAATGTGTCATTTGCTATCTTTGCCCCAAATTTACTCCTTGCCTTCACAGTTTTGGGACACATTTGACAAGAGCAAGTGAAACCCATTTTTAATTCCAGTACTAGGTACTCAATTTCTGAAAAAGGATTTCTTCTACTAAGTTACTTACGTCAAAGAAAATTTAGTGTGTGTTTGAAACTCTGCATGTTCTATAACTGTTACTGTTTTGTCACCTCCAGAAAGGCAAAAACAGACGGGGGGTGAGGAGGGCTTCATTTCAGCTTTAACTTTTAAAAGTACTACAGGGAGCAAAGCAAATTGATTCGAGTTATCGGAAGGTGGAAAATAGAAGGTAAAATTACAGCGGTTGACAATGGCATCCGCAGAAGGGGCCCCAACCATTGTCGTACAATATAAAATAGCAGAAAGGGGGTGCCAATAAGGGGTTAATGACGAGTGACTTTTATAGTTGATAAACCCAAAGTGTTTGCGGCCGTACCTACTGCTAGAGACTACTTAACCCACATATCATTGAGCCAGACATTTTATTCGTATCTGAAACCGTTGAAGAATCACTGGTCAAGTTTGTTGGCAAGACTGACACCCGAATTCCATTTCGATTTGCTCTTGTATTTAATAATAATGCCCGGTTCTTTTTTGGCACCATTCCTTTCCTTTGACTTGCTCTGATGCTCCTTTATTTCATTTTTATTGAATACTGACTCCTTTACCTCCCTAACATGGCTTATTGTCATTTGCACTGGCACAATTCCCTGAGTTTTTTTGTCACTTGCACCGGAATGTCGTTTCTCATTTCCAGGGATTTCAGGCGAATTGTACATAAACTCCCATTTTCAATCCCATGGACGGGACTTCCCACAGATTTCCAAAACTATATAGGGTTTGTTATAGTGGAAAGTGCACTTGACTTCACTGCCCAGCTAGTTTACAGGCACTCCACTCAAATAATTCTGGAAAAAAAAATGATCCAAATAGAACATAACAGGATTAAAAACCCCACCAGGCGGGAGGCTGCACCAGTTGGTTATTTACAAGCGTGGCCGAGGATTTGAACTTGGGACGACCGAGAGCAATCTAGCGAGTGGCCAGAGCGAGAATCGAACCCGGGACCGCCGGATTGCGAGTCCGACGCGCTGACCACTCGGCACTCTGCCTTCTCTATTCTCCATTCCAGTGCCATGGATTTCTTCTCGTCACTTGGCAGAGATTTATCTTCAATACCACGAATTTCTCGCCACAGCCAATGAGCTAGAAAGCCTCACTTTATACCCAAGGGTTTTTTGCCGAGAAATATATATTAAAGTTCTCTTTTTGCCCGAAAAGCGCGCGTAAATGCTGAGCGAGTGCCCCCTGGGCATCCCATAATACTCCTTAAATCTAATAAATTCAATATGGCCGCCGTATTGGTAAATAGGTCTATTAATAGCCATACAATAACCATTGATTGAGTAAATATTTGTTGATAACTGATTCCCAACGCCTGACAACACTCACATTTTCTCAATTTAATAACAATTTCAGAATATAACAGTAGCTCGACATGTACATCTATTTTGTGAGCTTAAACTGTCTCTGAAAAGTAATGCATACTTAAGCAGCGAGCAATTTTCCACAGGCACTGCCCGCGTTTTTTAATTAGTGTAAATTTACAAAATGCAACCTCGACCATTGTTTTTGAGTTCTATTATATTCGCCTGCAAGAAAACTGTTGCATGGCGGTCTAGCCTAAATATGTGTTCGGACGGAAACACAGGATTGCGAAAACTAAATAAAGAAGGGAAGACCTTGGTTGAGTTTTCTTGGGTAAACAGAATGTGACATTTCCGCAAACACGCAGGTCACCTGAGATAGTGGTCCAAATGGATTCTTACTAAACCAACTGTACATGTTTATGCAAGCGTACAAGTTTTTTTTTATCAGATCCCTTACCTAAAGCACATATTGTTTCGGTAAGATATTCTCGTTAGTATGTGTGCGGTTAATCTAACTACATCAGATGTGTTGATTTACATACTTTTTTATAGAGTGACTTAAATCACGCGCTTAAATACACCGTTTGTTCTAATCTTTAAAGTTTAGGTAACAAAGACGCAGATGTAGGATCTCGCCTTGCAATTAAACTGCGGGAGGCTCGTCTTGAAATCAAAATTCGGTAAGTATAAGTGTCTTAACTTATAATGTCATCAGTGCCATCGATTATTTAAAAGTTTTCAGATTCGGTGGCAAGAATTTATTAGCTCGTGTTTATTTTAGATAATCAATGAACTAATCTGGGTACTTCAGTTTCGCTACGGATTTACTTAGTACGAGACAACTCACAGCTTACACTAAAAATACTTTATGCGTAACTATCATTTCTAAATACGATTGCTTCGAGAGCAGATTAATAATCTAAGAAAACCAAAGCACACTATGTCTTTCACTATGACGTTTCAGGAAATGTCACTAAAAATCATTTGCATTTTTCAGAGCTTAGCCTTTCATTTCCTGATCGGTTTTTCTTTAGGTTTTTTTTTTGCCACATTGCTCAATGCAATTTCTTATTTGCAGGATATAGACATGAATTCCAAACAAAATCAGTCATCCATGATTGAGCTGATAATTTTTGCTCTCGTTCAACATAAATTGATGTGACACCATCGACCTCGGTCCCAGGAACTCTACTATTCCCAGAGAGACTCTGGGACCCTTTCACTCACGCATTTTGAAACCTCGCCTCCAGAGGCGAGGTTACCTAATGATCACGGTTAGGAGTCTCATCGAAAGCTTTACTTTTTACTCTTATACTTCACGAAACTGTTTTCAAATTTCTCCTATTCGTGAAGAAACGTTTTTGTTCAGTTAAGAAAGCCAAAAATACAGCCAGACTGAAATAACATAAAGTCATCAAGACGAGTGCAACGCAGTGTCCGATGTACTTGAACATTATTTACAGTTCTCGTGACAAACCAAGCAATTTATCGTCTAGCTATTATTGTTTCAAATTTTCTGGGTTCCCTTTCATAGTTTAACTTTATGAGGTCCCGAAGATTCGTTTCTTTTCCTTGCTGAAAATATAACAGCGAAATGTTGTTGGAAGACATTAGTCTATTCAACTGCCTTAATGGCTATATACACGTATTTCAACCATATCTTCAAGACATTTCATGAGGTTGTATATTCATTTTCCGGCCTTCAATGTCGTATCTCTTTAAATTTTAATTCTGTTGGGGAAATTTAATTATCATCTGGAAGCAGTTTGTTGAATAAAACACATCACGTGGCATAAAAATATTTAATCACCTTGTAATCAGACTCTTATTATAATTAGCTGCATTGTATCATTAATCGCTTTAAAGGTAAGTGCAAGAAAGTAAATGGGCGAAAACGTAACAAGTCAAACGTCGAAAAGCTAAACCAACTATTTCCAAGGTAAGGTTGTTACTTTCACTATTGGAAACTTACTATATTACCAATGCGCTGTTAATTTACTATTTTTTTTTGTAAGTTTACTTAAAAAAAGTTGTTTTTATGTTAAAACTGAAACAGGTGCTATCGTCCGTACCATCTGCCTGCATAATTTTACTCGGGCTTACCATTTTGATAAAAAATGAAATGATAGATGAATTTTAACATCCCTGTCCATGTTTCCATCTAATGATGAATAAAACCCTAGAAAACTGTTTTATTCTGTTAGCTAACACAAGAAAACGCCTTAGAAGTTTGACTGCGGTGGAGTTAAGAGTAGCCTGCGGTGTAGCCGGCCCACGCATCGGATATAGTGTATTAAAGTGTCTGCGCGCAGGCTAAGTTAAGAGGTATCCAGGGTGTGAAATAGTTCATTGCTAATTTGCCTTCATTACCAAGCAAGAAAGCGTTTAAAATAGTCATATGCCACATACTTTTCCTTGTGGAGAATTTTTTTGCTGCTGTTTTCAAAACTACGCGACCCACAAGGACCATGACATTAGTCAAACTTTAGAAAGAAAAGGTAAGTTTAATCGCTTGAGCTTATTTCTAAGAGCTTTGACACAGCCTAATCACAACATTTTGTATTATGACGGGCACCGACTGAACTTGTCATTAGGTGGCCGCATTGACGCCGTATACCAAGAATATGGTATGGTATATTATTGACTGCTCGTGCTCCAGTCAAGTAAGCAACACAATTTGTCCGGAATTTATGTTGTTTAAAAATAAGGTGGTTATGATGAGCTTTTTGTATGTACACTTTCCGTACATTTATGGATTATCTTGAATTGTGCAAAAGAGTATGCGGGTGGCGTCGGTTGGAGAATCGCCGGTCTTGAATGTTACTAGCTGGGAAAGAGCTTAACGGACATTACCATTAGGTATCTCAAAGTGCTTCTAGGCAAAATTTTTGCATAAATTAAACTGGCAAAGCCGATATCAGAATGGCAAGTTTGGGAAACTGAGTTTTTCGTTCCGCTCAACTGGAATCGACAGAAAAAATAAAATAAAATTGCGTTGTTAAATTTCCATTAGGATAACAATTCCCAACCAAAACATTTCTTCTTTTTTTATATCCATGATCGGATTAATAACCTCAAACTGACAAGAAAGACTTGTTAGCATAGTGATCATTAGACAAGTAGTTACTGTTTAGTTGTTTCTCGCCCCTGGAATTTCGTGTAACAGTGAATCAGTCTGCAACAAATTTAAAATATACAGGTGAAAGTTATATACATAACCACTTCTTGATTTTCAACTTTGAGTTATTGCAAAACGCGCGGTTTATCTATATTTCTCCTTGTGGACGTATTGACGCCTGGAGTGCTTTTAACTATAGATAGTTGGTTAATATAGGTGTTTAAAAATTTATAAACGAATAGGGCGGTGTGGAGCACAGAAATTAGCGATCACTGTGAAAAGAAACGACTTTCAACCCTTGGCGATCCATTATCTAATTTCCACTGATGGGTGGTTAATTTTATTTCGGAATAAAACGCGATGATGATTGCTCTACTTAAACAGAGCAACACCACTTAAGGTGTCTCAAGAATTTCCCCACTAACAAAAGAAAAAAAGAATTTTCCTTGAAAGTATCGCGAACCGGAATTTGGAAAGCTGAAGCTACACTATAATAATATAAGCAATATCAGTAGCCTTTGGGTAATGCATTATCTAAGGCTACTGCATTACGTCTTCTTTGTTTGCACGAACTGCACTTGCTTTGTGTCACTCTGCCACTCAAATATTTGCATACTCAGTCAGCATTTGCATACCAACGGGACAAGTTAACGGCGCGCGTTAGCTATAATTTATTAATTAGTTTTTGAGATCGTTGACTTCAGCAGCCTGCTTCCCAACTGAATGAAAATTCACCTTAAATAATTTCTTAATCATAGCAAAAAAGCTACGTTGTAGAGAAAGCTGCCGTTCAAACAAGGAAAACGAGAGTAATTATGCTCCTGCCAGGCTTAGACTGCACTTTTCATATTATTATGGTATTTTGCGAAATTTCCAATTTCCGTTGCACCCTGTTGCAAGATCAGAAAATGAAAGTAAAAAACTACACAACTGAAACTACTCTGACATGTTCAAGAGCCGGTCCCGCTAAGCAAGTCAGAAACACAACGCACATAGTCGCCCGTTTTCGGGGCGTGCATGCAAGACAGTCAGGGGCTCCTATACTTAAGATGCGTACCCACAGGTTCTAATGTTACCTAATGTCACAACAACTTTCCCCTTGCAGGATTCAATGAGTCTTTGTGTCCTTTAACTTGGCGACCAGATCTGGTTGTAATGGGAGTGTATTAAATTGTTTCTGTCTGTCTCTCTGCAAATTTCACTGGACTTGGCACTGGCTTCTCGAATTCAGGTGCCAGTGTACTCATAGGGGAGTCAAGAAGTGGCTTGGAGTCATGGGACGATTATTTGGAACTTAGATGACCTGCCTTATATTTCCCTTGTAGATCTAAAATTTTCGGATATCCACTCTCATCCCAATTCTTGCACCGTGTTGTAAGATCGGTAAATAAAAGCGAAAAACTAAACAACTGAAACTATTCCGACATGTTCAAGAACAGGTTCCTTTAAGGGGCATCCCTACAGGTTCCAACGTTACAAAACATCTCTTCTGGCAATATGCAAGTAACACAAACGTAAATCTACTTGTTCTTCCTTAGTTTATGAATTTATGTTCAGTTGAGCTGTAAAGTAATATGAATTTTGATTTGGCGAGTCATAATACCGTAATTTCCATATCCAAGATCAGCCCTCGATTAGTCTTACTATAATATACGTAAGCAGATGATTAGCATTTAACAGAGAACAGTTTATTCCATCTGTGACAGTAAAGTCAGAAAGTCGAGTACAGCATGTTTAGTTAATAACGTAAGATCAAATGTTATGGATTGTTCATCTCGATCGCTTCAAGATGACTGGAATGATCGAGAAAATCCGCTTTGATAGATTGTACTCGCAAAAGTAGCATAATAATATGCCACACGCAGTGCTCGTATATTTCTAAAATTATGTCAATGATTATGCTAGTTTTTATGAAGTAGTAATAGCTGACACTACAGCTGCCTCCGCTCTGTATATTGTCGGTCAATGGTTTTCTTGGTCGTTGTGTAGCTCTTTGAAGTATATCCGGGATTCATAATGAAGATTTTCACACGTATTCCACACAATAGGTGAGATAAAAGCAGGAAACGCAAGGTTCCATGCACTGTTTCAGTTTGATTAACACAGCTTTGAAGAAAAAGTTCTCACTTCGAGAATAATTCCTGTTATTTTGTGGTTCCTTGAGCGAAGCGTGGGCTTCCTGTGCAAAAGCCAACCCTGTTAAATATTTATCTTTTTTGAAAAAAAGAAACACGTCGTTTTTATCACCGAAAACTAGGTAGCAGTTATTCTTTCTTCTTTCACTTTTCCATAAAAGTAACAAACACATTTTGCGCATTTTTTGTTTGAACGTATAATTTCAACTAACGTGGGCTCCCTGTGTCAAAAGCTCAAAATGTTTAACGCTTACTTTTGACATGTTCCAGCAAGCGGATTTTGGCAGATTTTTAGTATGTTGCTAGATAGGCCACCCTTACTTAAATGGCGTTGAAAACAATTCTGTTGCAATTAGTTTTATGTTGAGCTTTAAAAATGCCTAGATTGACTGGACTATATTCATCAAATAGAAACTTGAATTTATTTTAAATTTCCTAAGCTAACAATCTTGCAACACCATCTTGGGTAACCGAGATGCGCATGCGTTGAGTCCTGTGGGTCACTTCCTGTGGGACGCAGGTCCTATGAATGAGACAATAAGGAGACAAAAAATGATTTTGTCACTTAAATTTGCCTGTGGCACCAGATCTCGAGCCAAAAAATTGGCTGCATGATCGTTAAATGACAATTTTGTACCGTAGAACTAGCCAAAAGGGCAAATTATCCTAACAGTGCTTTTTTTTTTCGGAAAATAATTCACGATTATGCTCGTAATGACGAATTTCCTAAGCTAACAATCTTGCAACACCGTCTTGGGTAACCGAGATGCGCATGCGTTGAGTCCTGTGGGTCACTTCCTGTGGGACGCAGGTCCTATGAATGAGACAATAAGGAGACAAAAAATGATTTTGTCACTTAAATTTGCCTGTGGCATTAGATCTCGAGCCAAAAAATTGGCTGCATGATCGTTAAATGACAATTTTGTACCGTAGAACTAGCCAAAAGGGCAATTATCCTAACAGTGCTTTTTTTTTTTCGGAAAATAATTCACGATTATGCTCGTAATGACGAATTATGCAGAAATTTATGCTAGCACAATATATCAAAGCCCAGATGTGGTAAGATTATATAAGAACCATCCATTTTAATCGTCCTGCATCAGTCATTAGAATCGGTGCTTCCGTATTATTGCCTCGATCACCGCTGTAGCACATTTTATATGAAGTCAGGCTTAATGTTTGGCAGTGTATCCATACTATTGGCTCACCATTGCTAAACTTAAACTACTCCTTACCGCGGGATAACAGCCAGTCAGAAACGGAGAAATTCTTTAAATGAATTCCAGAATAACTGAAAGATATTCCAAACATTGAACTCCAGTGTTGACGGGCTCGAACGGGTCGGGGGAAAACGGAATAATGATGTTAGTTTCCTCGCGTTGCCGCCAGAGAAGCAGCAGGGAAACTCAAAAAATGAAATGGCGTATGTAGTCGGTGACAATGAAAGGCATTTTATAAAATTACCGAGAAAACGAGGCACTCCCGTAATCACTGGATCAACTCTGTAGCATATTTCCTTAGATAAAGAAACCGAAGAAGCCGACGAATTGCTCAATCGAGGTAAGTTGTCCTTTAAATGGTTATTCTCCAAAACACAAACGCACAAATTTACTTTATACAACCAATTTCCTTTCGGGTGCATGCGAAGGGTGCGTTCAATTGGGCGTATTCCGAAATAAGAATACGCAAACGTTTTGTTACAAATCTCTTGTACCGTGGTTTTTGGAATACTTAAACGATACGTACATTCGAATATTTTATTTCAAGCAAATTTTTAAACATTACAATGCAATGAATGCCCGAACAAATGATACCTACAGTTTTTTTCCATTTACAGTGTACTTTTATTCCGGACTTTCAATCGAATAAACCCTTAGATTTTCTTGTAAAGAAAAACAAACTTCCCCTGTCAACTATGTTGAAGTGACACACGTTTACGGATAATTCACAGAAAAGAAAAAAGCGGAAGAGACGGTCTCACTTGTTTTGGCCGCAAAGCTGGAGAACATTACGCACGATTTCACGCGTTATGGCCGAACTATTGCCCGGCTCAAAAACGTAGCAAGAAAAACAAAAATACCACTCGACGGATGACTGAACTGTTATCTGAAGAATATCTTTTAGAGTGAACATCCCTTTGCAAAGATTTTATAATCTTGAACCGAGCCATAACCCGAAACTCACGAGGAAAAGGCAATACCGTCATGAAGACGGAAACTTTCATGATCGAGGTAAGGTTGTTTTATAGTTGTTTTTATTTTTTTTTATTTTTATTTTTTTTATTTATTTTTTGCCTTACAGACATATATTAAATGTTTACAGTACTAAACACTACTGAAACTAAATACTACTAGCAATATTCACTATACTTGCACTATTTACAATATTGGCTATACTGACAATACCATCCATACGATGCTCGTACTACTAATAATTACAATGGTTACACTACTTACAATTCTAGTACATCACACGCACACACACACCCACATAAACACACACACACACAAAAAAAAAAAAAAAAAAAAAAAAAAAAAAAATAGTTAGTAGGTCAGAGGAGTTATTTTTCATGTCTATTTTATAGCTTTTCAATTCTGTATTTAATTATCATTTTACCAACGAAGTCTTGGAGGAGAATTGGTTTGTTGTGTAGTTTGTTGGCGTAGATGTAGTATCTCATAAACAACATGGTATAATTGAATTTCCTTACTAGTACCTTTTCATGTAAGTCCGAGAGGATGCCGAACAGTCTTTCTTCGCTAGATGGGTTGAAATTGATCTTGTTTTCTATATTGAACCAGTTGATAACCCGTTGAATGAAAATCTTGACGAAATGACAATCTCTAAAAGTATGATTAATAGAGTCTTTTTCACCACAATATATACATTCATCATCTTCCTTGATTCCATAGCGGTAAAGTTCCTTTTTGGTGACTACAATTCGGTGGATTAATTTATATTGAAATTCCTTTAATTTGGTCTCTCTACAGACGGTTTTTAGGGAGGTGAATATTTTTTCCCATTTATCTTCATCCAAGGAAAGATCTTTGCTCCATCTCTGTGGCCCAGAATGACCTGTTGTGTGGATTTTTGTGCATAATAACGTATAGAAGTCGCTAGTCTTGATTTTGTTCAGATATAGAGTTATCGATTCATTTAATTGTAGACTAAGATTATTATCAGAATATAACTCTTTATTAATTGGCTTCGTTGATTTTGCTTTGGCTAATAGGTGCTTTGGGATAGCGCTAATAACTTGATAGTATTGAAGGAAGTTAGTTTTACAGGAATACTTATTCGTAAATTCCTGGTAGGTCATTAGTTGACCGGTATTGTGTAAGAGATCTTGTATTGACAGGATACCTTTTTTAAACCATTCCCTGATAAAAAAGGTTTTACTGTCAACAAGTATTTCTTTGTTGTTGAATAGAATTATATTTTGTGCTTGATCAAAGCTGTACAGAGTTTTTAATTCACTGAAGTATACTAGAATATTTCGGTAAAACAATGGAATAGATTTTATGTATTTCGCATCGTAGTTACATCTCAGTAAAAAGTTCAAACCTCCAAATTTTCTTAGGTAATAATCAGGAACTGTTTTCCAATTCTGGTTCCCTGAAGTCAGTAATCTTGGAATCCAGGCTAGTTTTAGAGCTTTAAACATTATGTCGATGTCTACCATACGTATTCCGCCTCTTCCCAGATCCTGATAGAGCCCAGTTCGTTTGATTTTATCCCTTTTGTTTTTCCATAAGAAACTAAAAAGCTTTGTTTTCACTGTGCTTGCGATATCTTCAGGAACATTAAGAATTGAAGCTGAATAAATTAATTGTGACAATCCTAGGGACTTAATTATCAGTACCTTCCCAAATAGTGTGAGGTCTCTAGATCTCCACATATCCAGCTTTGTTTGAAGTTTTCGTATTTTCAGATTAAAGTTCAATTCATTGTTACCCTTCTCATCATAAGAGACATGAATTCCTAAGAGGCGAACCGGACTATGTAACCATTTTAGTTGTAAAGGATAACTTTTGTTTTTTTCCCATTTTCCCAACCAAATTGCTTTCGATTTCTTTATGTTTAACTTGAGACCCGCTAGCCTCCCAAAATCTCCCACCGTTTTCAAAGCATTTCCAACGGAGATCAAATCTGCACAGAAAAGGTTTGTGTCGTCTGCGAATTGGCTCAATTTGATTTCGTGCCCGAATATTTTGATTCCTGTTATACTTGGTTCTTGTCTGATTTTGCTGGATAATATCTCCGTGGAAAGCACAAATAAGTACGGAGAAAGGGGACACCCCTGTCGCACTCCTCTTGACGGTCTAAACCAGTTGGTCATGAAACCATTGTTTATCGCCGCGCTCTCAATTTTTGTATAGAATGTACTGATCCATCTTTTTATACTTGTTCCGAAATTGAATATATCCAGTGCTTTCATCATGAACGACCATTCTAGAGAATCAAAAGCTTTCCATTCTTCATAAGATAATGGACCTTCTATTCTATCTCTGTCTGCATCTGATAGTTTTGGAATTTTTAAATGTTCGGTGAATTCATCAACATTATTTTCCTGTGAATTATTTGCTGATGCGTACAATTCGCTATAATAGTTTTCGATAGCTTCTAATATCTGAGACTCGTTGTTTGTTACTGTTTCACTTTCTGTTCGCAGTTCAGTGATGGTTTTCCTGTTGTAGTTTCTTTTCTCCAGATTGAAAAAGTACTTTGTTGGACGTTCGCCCTTTTCGACCCAGCGACATTTCGATCTAAAAATAGCTGCCCTCCCTTTCTCCTCGTAAATAGATTGGAGTTCCATTTTGAGATCTTCATATTCATTTAGGATGTGCGCGATATTGGGAGAGTTAAAGTTGTCGCAAATATTGCGGTCCAGAATTTCGAGCTGTCTCCTAATTTCCAATTCTCTATTAGTGGTCGCTTTAGCTTTCTTTTTACTATAAGCAATGGTTGCCGCTCTGGTTTCCATTTTTAACATTTCCCAAAGAAGGCGTGCGTCTGCCAAATTGGAGTAAAAAGCGCGTGTGCGGGAGTACGTTTCACGGATTTTGGACACATAATGTTCATCTTTCAGTAACGTGTTGTTGAATTTCCAAAGTCCGGGTCCTCTAGACTTTTCAGTTGTCCAAGACAAAGAAATGTAAATTGCTCGGTGATCCGGTGCTATAGAAGGATAAATTTCGCTTTTCTTCACATGTTGTGTCAGATTTTTGGCAACTAGGAAAAAGTCTATTCTGGATTTCAGTTTTAACACTTTTGATTCATAAGAGTATTTACGTAGCCTCGGGTGACGTAATCTTTGAATATCTACGAGATCGAAAGCGTCCATAGTTGTCAAAATCAGGTTTCGATAATTTGTTGGTTTCCAAATTGTGCCACCAATTTTATCTATCTTTGATAGTGTGCAATTCCAGTCGCCTCCTACAATAAGCGTGGAAATTTCTGACTTGTCGATAAGGCAATTGTTTAAGTTTTGTAAGAAATCTAATTGTTCACTTTGGCTATTCGGGGCATAAATATTCACCAGTGATAATTTTAGAGAATTCAGAACACAAGTAATTAGCACGATTCTTCCAGCCTTGTCACTGAATGAGTAATCGATCTTATTTTGTACCGTAGGGTGTAAAAGAATGCAAACACCTTTACTATGCCTGGATCCGTGAGAGAAAAATATTTCACCTCCCCATTCGTTTTTCCAAATAATTTCATCTTCTGGTTGAGAGTAAGTTTCTTGCAAGAAATAAATTTTAGAGTTATGATCTTTGAGATATAGAAAAATGCTCCTCCGTTTGGCTTGATCTCTTATTCCCCTTACGTTTAGAGAAAGTATATCGTATTTTGCTTTCTCTTGCATTACAATAAAAAACAAAAAAAAACAAGAAGAATATATATGCAAATTTAAAAAAAAAAAAAAAAAAAAAAATACAGAAGCAAACAAAACTAAAATTATACAAGACGTAAATTAAAGTAGTTTTTGAGCGTTTCCCTTCTTCTTCTCCGAACTTTGCGTTTTTTGTTCCTGTCCCAAATGTAAGTTACAGTTTTTGTCTTCCTTGGCCAGACGATTGGACATTTAAAGATAATCTAAGTCTTCCAGCTCGTTAATTCTGACCGGCTTACCCTGCGGAGAGGTCTTGACATATATTGATCCATCCATTGACCAGACACTCAACAATTCATCATTTCTCCGCATCTCGTTTGCCCGATTCATTATTTTTTTCCTGTACGAGGTAAGATTCTCGTTTAAAAAAATTCTGTCGGCTTGCACTAGAGTTGACGACGAGCACTGCGGGAAGATGTTAGAAACTCTGACATTTTTTAGCTTAGCCCTAGCCCTGTACAGATTTGTTTTGACCTTGTGGCTTATAAATTTTACAATAATTGGTTTGTTACCCTTCCTGTTCAGCTTGTGACATATTTCGATATCCTTTGGTTCCACCGATACATCTAGGGCCTCCGCTAATTTTAACACCACGTCTTCCGTCTCGGTGTAGGCGCTTTCTGGTACACCATGTATTTCTATTGAGTTTTTCCTCGTGTATTGTTCTAGTTTGTCTTGAAGATCGTACAATTCACCAATTTCTTCTTCCTGCTCTTGAATTTTCTTTCTTGCTGCCACCAGCCCGCGTTCTACCTCGTTGTACTGCTTCGTTATATGTTCTAGAGATGATTTCAACGCAGTTATATCGTCTGTTTGATGTTGAATTGTGCGCTTGAGATCGGTCATTTCACTTCTGATTGTTTTGTTTTCGCGTAGGATAGTTGCAGTATTTATTTGAATGGCTACCAACATCTCCCTTAGTTCTGCGTTACTGGGCTCACCTTCGGCGTTTATTGCTTCATTTGTCGCTTCCACTAACTCCGCGGCCTCTTCCTCTTGACATTCCGCCATGTTGGCTCTTTTAAGTGTCGATGGTTCTTCTTCTTCCACTGATCCTCGAGCTCCTCGTTTGTGTTTTCCTCCTAATTTCTGCATTTAATACTTCAGCAAGTGATTAAACGTTGAATTATTATGTCCAGGCGGTATAAAGTTCTCTAAAATTGGCGTAAAGGGACAGAAACTACGCTCCTCACAAAACGTGCCACCGCACACCGACCCCACGCATGCTCTCTCGTTGTTTTATAGTTGGAAATATTTTGAATGAACAAAAAAACATTTATCGGATTCGGCTTTCGCAAGATAAAACACTTCTCGACCAGCATTATTCTTTATATCGTGCTCAGCCTCGTCCATTAATTGTCTAATATCTTTATTGCAAAGAACTTATCAGAGCTCTGTAAAAGAAATTTGAATTAAAATGTATACAGGAAAAAACATAGATAAAGTTTTGGATATTTATAACATATACCTCCAAGGAAAAAAGGATAACATTTGAGATAAAAGATAAGACATCGAAGAAGAAATATTAGATTGTCATCGATTGGAAATTTCTTCATTTAACAGCAACATCTTTTATATCTCTTCGGTGACATAAATGTTATTTTTCCAGAGGGCACTATATTTACTGGCGACAAAATTACCATTTTCTTAAATATTTTTATTAAGAGGATCTTGACCAAATGAGCGAGAGATCATTTGGACGTCCGGCAATAACCTTATTGGGTATGACTATTAAAATATTTTCGTAGCTTTCTTGCCGGAAATATATGTTCCATTCGATTAGACTTTTCGTATTAAAGTTTAAGTTGAATGCTTTGCTTGCAATATCAACATGAAAAAAAAAAGAAGAGTGAATAAAAAGGTGTTTAAGGAAGCCAGATGAAAGCTAGGAATTAACGACTTCCCTAGTTATATGCCGACAAATCATATGCTGAAAAAACTGAAATAAAAGGTAACAAGTGCAGAATATTCAGTAGAATCCCAATTTCTACAACCTTCAGTAACTGAGTAACACACTGTTACTAAGCAACACACTTTTTCAAACAACTCGATATTTCGAACCAATTTCCGGCTTTTCTCAAGTTGGTTGGAAAAATGGGACTCCACTTTAGATAAACTTATTCAGAGATTAAATACTACAAATACACATTTGAAATAGCGGATAAGATCATAACATGCTGAAACAGCATCAAACTAGAAAAAATAGGCACAGTATAAATTATTTTCAAAACAATGTAGTCGTGGTTTCTCCCTGAAAATAGAGACTGATGATTATGACGACTTCTAGTGTTCACACACGGAAATGTTGACGTCCCTATAGGCGGATCTTTTATCAATTTTTCGCCTCATTAACGAACTTTTTCATTTTCTGTTCAAGCTATTTTGAAAAATAACACCTGCAAAAATTGTAAGAAAAAAACGATATTAGTAATCACTGAAAATTTGAGCCCGATATAGTAAATAGTTTTGGAGGAAATCTCCTTTAAAAACTCGAAATTTCAAGAAGATTTGCACTGTATGGTTTCACTAATATGCCACCGAGCAACTTCAAAGTTTTTGGTGGCTGCTGTTATCAAGAAATTTTATTTGACAGTAAGAAATTAATTGCAAGGAGCTAAAAATGGCACATTAATGGCAAGGGGCTAATAATGGTACAAATTGCACAAGTAAACCAGCTCTTTCAACTTTTGAACTCAATTTGTATATTTGACGACGCTTGACGCGTATGCTAATGACCAAAATGTAAACAATTACGTCATCAAAGATTCGCCTACTAGGCGTTACAAAAAACGAGGACTTCAATAAATTGTACTTCGAGAAATGTCGGTTAATCATTCTTCTATATTTTCAACATCGTTTAAGAGATGAACAAGCATTTTCATTTTACAAAGCAAGTAGAAAAAAATCCTAATAATTATAATTAATGCAATAAGTTTAGAAAGTAGGGTAAAATCATGTAATTCAAATTTGACTTTAAAATCAGGCTTTGCGTATTTCAGTTCAGAGTGAGCCTTAATGCTATAACTTCTGATCGTCTTACATAACATTCAGCAGCGCCGTAGCTAGTATGAGGCCAACCGAGGCACTCGCCTCGGTAAAATTTTGACGAATTTCGCCGATCATTTTTATTTTACATAAGCGATCATCGGATATTTTTAACGCATCATGATATTACAAAGAATTCAGCAATTCAGTCAATATACTATGAAAAAATTACCATATCATCGATCTCAAGGGGCTACGTACGTTAACTCAAATTTTTTTTGAACAAATACTGATCAAAACCATTGGCGAGGTTAACGGTCACCCAGATTATGTAGCTTGTTTCTGATTATTGCTTTTTAAATTCCACTTAAATTAACTCGAAAAAAAGTTACCGAAAGGCCCAGAAAACGCTGCAAATCGCATTTCCGAGAGACTAAAGTTCAAAATGTCTCGAGGGGGGGGGGGGGGCATGCCCCCGAACCCCCCTAGCAACTCCCGCCTGCCTCGGTTGGCCGTTTGGTCTGGCTACGGCACTGTTCAGCTTACAACTTCATTGCTAAAACTTTTGCCAATGGCGATATCATGGCAAATAAATATTGAGCCGTTTCACCATTATCTACAATAAATTTATTAGATATAAATTTTGGCCCTTTACGACTAAACAGCAAGCCGGAGCTTGCCACAGATTCACTTTGTATTTCAACAAAAAAAAAAGTAGAGTGAAAGATGTGGTATATGTTTCTAAAAGAATTGGAAAAATTTCTTCTTATGGAGTCCCACCATGCTCTTTAATCTGAACAACAACATTTTTCTCTCATTAATCCCTCTAAGATATGACTTAGTATCATTTTACTTGGTTAACTGATTCCGCCTTTTAACAGCATTTTACCTTTTATCGCAATGTAAACAGATTAAACCGCACCGGAGTTGCTATTCGGCGTTACAATTATAGTGCCAGCCAACACCATGCACGCACCTCATTTTTTAGTGTTTAAACCGGTCGGTACTGAAGAGCAGTAATTTTTGAAATTTTCTTTTCAGTATAAAACTCAAAATATTCTCTCGGATTCTGCACCGCTGCTTTCCAATTATATTCATCACTGAAAGTTACAAGCAGAATGAATGCATAAGAAACTGAGCGACAATGAAAAAGATTAAATCTCTTTCCGCAAAATGGTACAGGTTTAACAAAGTTGTTGTTCCGGGATAACGTTAATGTAAACAGATAAGCGCTAATGTCGCCTTCTTTTTAATGCACGGCTAAGACTTTCTTCCTCCAGCATAGCCTTTTATCTTTTATTTACTTATTTCTCAGAAACTAGATTTACAGAGTATTGGAAAATTAGATAAACGTGTGATATCTCAGCTAAAGTATGTTATTTTTTTTATCAAAGTTGAGCCCGTAAAAACGTTGCAAATGAAAACAAATTATATAAATCCTCACAACCGGCCGTGTATTTTAACGACGTTGTTAAATTGCCGTCTACTGGACCACAAAGACAACCAAAGGCGAAAACAATGAGCCACCAAAGGAGTCTTACTTAAATTATTTTCAGCTTGCTAGAAGAAAAGTCAAAGCTTACGTCGTTACTTAAATGAGCACTTTCTGGGGCATTTTTTGGGCTCATTTCCGTTGATTAACTATGCTATTTTTGCGGCCATTCTCTCGAACCCAAACGAGGCATTCTAATAATCCATCGTCTAAAATTCTCCATTAATTGCGGAACATCTCCGCTAAAGCATTCAGGTCTATTTCTATGTTATTAACATGTTCTTGTAAAGTAAGCCATTGATGGATTATACAGTTCAAAAACCGGCTCGCCGACTCGGCGTTTCATTGGCTGGGCAGAGTGCTTCATTTCCGAGCGCTCAATTTTACAAAAGAGGTGATGTACACCCCATTCAACTGGAAAAAAACACATTTATTCCTCACCTGCTTAAGGTGTTGTTGGTAATGATCTTTATCGCATGTATATGTATCTCATAAGAGTAAGCGGTTTCCTTACTTCCACTGCTGTGCAGTTAAGTGACTGCATTTGCAGGTTATTTCCTTCTGTCCAATGAGTTGCCCAATTCTAGTTGGGCAGAGTTATCTTTCAGCCGAGTGTATCAGATAGCCTCGAAAATGAAACTCTTAGGAAAAGCATAAAATGATAAAACTGTCAGATAAGCAACGGTATAAAATAATATTCTAATGCGTACATTTAACATTTACACTTTGACAACCAGTGAGCTCTGGACTTTTCTCAGTCGCCAGTGGACAGGATTACAAGCTGTAGCTAAAGAGGCAAGCAATCTTTAATTAGAGGTTTGTTCCTTTTAATTTAACACTCTTATGTTAAATACTGAGTCGAGCCTTCTTTGGAGAAAATCGAACGTAAGTATCTCATCGCTTCCAGCAGTTTAATCGTCGCCTTAAAACCAAAGGTTCCATTTAATTTATTTATTTATTTTTTTCTTTCAGTAGCTTATTCTAAGACGCTGCAGGGTTATTTGCAAACTACATCGAATAGCTTTTAATTTGCTATAATGCGCTTAGCAAAGATCTCGTTCTATTTTCTCGTGGCAATTTTGCTCGTCTTCTCCATGGTTCACAACAAAACATTCATCCTCTCAGAGAATCTATAATTGCCAAAAATTGTTGTGCTTCGTATATTCCACAATAAACGCAATCGAATGCCACCTTACAATACGTTCAATGGACGCCGACATTTTTTGTTATTCAAACTACTCCACCGGTGAAGCTACAGTATACGGTAATTCAAGTCACAATTTTTAATTATTGGCTTGAATTACGGCGATTATTTATAGCACACTTTAGAACTCTTTCCTTCATGTACCGTGACTTCGTCATCGTTGAAGCGCTCGTACTAGCTAGTAAATAAGGCTCGCAAATATTACATTATGTGAATCAAAATCCCAATGGCCCGTAGTGATTGGCTGTTTCACAAATAGAGTCTATTTTCATATGGGATTGCTTGAACCCAAAAGCAACGTATTTACCAAAAAATCAGTTTTTTTTTTCAGGCAAATGATATTACTACTGCTACAATTTTAACCTTGATATATTGCACATCCCTGCGATCTACTTAAAAAAAATGCATCTCTTTCAAATGATGTATTTGATATAGTTATCGCGAATTTTTTCGCCTCGCGCTCCTCATTAAAAGGTCCTAATTATAAAAATGTATCACTATTTATTGAAACATGTTTTGGCTACGAAGACTTTTGGTTTAAAGTAATATTTATCGCGACAGGCGGTATGGATTAATTCTTAGCTTTTGTCAACGGCGATTTACATCAACATTCAAATATATCCCGCGTGAGTTTTCCCGAATCAGAGTTACTACCAATTTCAGATCTTGAGTGTTTAGACGCCCAACTCAATGAAGGGCGATATTACAATGTTCACGAGGGACAGTAGACCAGTTAAGTTTGCTAATTGCTTCTTTGTGGCCGATGCAATATAAACAAACACATAAAACTAATAATCAAGGAATTTTGAACTCTGTGTTGCGTACATTGGAGCTGACAACTTTCGTTTCATACAAAAATCCTCATAGTTTGGAACGAGAATCAGAATTCCATTTAGAATTCCAATTTTTACTCGTTTTCCAGTAATTCGATTACCTTTCCTTTTGGCTCCGATAATTCTCAGACTGACATAGTTATTTTTCTTCTCATTCAAGAAAATCTCTTATCTCACTGATTTAACCAACGTTGGGTTAAATGTGCGTAATATAGACGTCAATATTCGAAAACTAGCAGACACTTTGCATTAAAAACGAAAAGAAAAAAAATACAAACACATTTCTGGTGACTTTTCGCGTCATGAGCGCCTCTTTTCAGTCATAGAAATTTGTTGTGTGCGCAAAAGAAACTCAGAGACACAAAATAGAATGCATCAAATCATCCTTAAGATAGTCTATGCTCAATGATTTGGCGGCGCGCCTTTTACCAGCAGGTGGTTTATGTGAGATTTCATAATTTCTATAACAAGACCCAGACTCCTTTGTGTCAAGGGGTAATTCCTTAGGCGGGAGGAATAAATTCATTAACCACTGTGGTCCACCCAGATTGATAGACGAGAGGTTTCAGGAACAATCTGTCAGATATTTTAAAAGCACTCAGGAGACAATCCAGCAGTCACACAATCGAATTGATGCGGTCATGCCGTTTGCATCGAATTCAGCGAATGACCAGAAAGAAGCATGACTTTGGTGGTTCTACAGTAGAAACCCGCCACTAAGAACCTGGTTTTTAAGAATCTGTTAAGCTAAAATTTGAAACAGGTTCTTATTTTGTAGAATCTATAAAAAAATCTATACTGTAAATTAAAGATCTTTCTATATTGTAAAAATCTATCTAATCTGTGAAATCTATAAAAATTCTGTACAATTGGGCAAATAAGTAAGTCAACATTCAGGATCCTCTTTGAAGGCATAGGTGCCTTATCACTCCAACTGCAATGTAATGGTATGCAGATTATAGAAGGACTGAATAAGCTCAATACCACTAAATGCTCTTAGCTACTGCAATAGCTTGCAATGTAAGTTCTAATGTATCTTTTCTTCAGAAAATGAGAAACTATTTAAGAACCTATGTAGCCTTTGTGAAATTTGTCCTAATTACCATTCATGTATAAGAACCTGTTAAGGTTAACTGGGAGAAGATGTGGGTCCTTATTTGAGGGTAAAGTTTTTACTGTAGCACAGGTAGTGATTGAATCCCAGGAACAGTCCGGCTACATCTAAGACTTTCCCTTAAAGTTAAATCGATAGTAACTATTATGTGACATTCAAACACTAAATGGTACTATAATTACAACAATTTTCTACATAAGGTTACGATAGAACGTTTGAGGTAGAACTAAGGTAAGAAGATAAAGTCGAAAGTCGAAACCTGACAAAACTTTCAAATATCATTGGGTAAAATTAAACGCTGAAAAAAAAAAAAGCAATTTAAAAATAGTGTTACGGTAGAGACATTTTTTTTAATGGTCACACCACAGGATATCATTCTATCATTTTAGTGGCAACCTCGTCGCCAGGGCTTTTCCCTTAAGGGAAAAGCCCTGGGGACGAGGTTGATTTTAGTGGGAGAAAGAGAGAACGGGCGCGCGCGAGGGAGACACGCGAAGGGTGTCCCCTCGCGTGTCTCCTTCTCGCGCGCCCGTTTTTTCTTGTGCCCACTGCTTCCAAGCGCCTGCTTCGCAGGCTATCTTTAACTTTGGGAGAAAATGGGTTCGTCAGACTGAATGGCCGACTAAATACCTCTTCGTCAGTCTCATTAGGCCTGTCGGTGTTGAACAGTTAACATGGCTTCGTTCACTCAGCTTTCTTCGGAGTCGGATCCAGTCAAATTTTCTTCTGGATGTAAACAACTGCACTACTTTTTGTATAAACAGATGTCCTTAGGTCATCAGGAAATGCTTGATAGGTCATTTCGGCTACTGTCAAGCCACTTAAGATTACATAATATGATAGCACTGTTGCTCATTTACCACATTTTGCATTCTAGCCGGGCTATAGCTAGTTTATGACGTTTATGAAATTCGTAGCGGAGCTAAGAATGAAATAGCTGATGGGATGTCCTTCATCTTTTTATTTCTTCCTTAACACAACAGCCAAGACAGCCCATTGCTTTTCACATAGCCTCTTAGGCTTTCAGATTTGCCACATTCACACAATACTGGGAAGCTTTCATTTATAGCGTCTCATGACAAGTACAGGTTGGCCTGTTGTAAGCACATTTCATTATTGCGAGACACGTTGTTTGTCCCGGAGCATCATGCGACGTTTGGCTCATGAACCATTCTGTTGTTCACGCTATAACCAAAAGATTTCTGTGCTGGCAAAAAATCGACCCGGAATAGTGTAAACGTATCCTCCGTCAGGCACGGCGAGGTTTCTTTCCAGCCAGTTTGTTTGTTTGTTTTTTCTTTTGTTTTTGTGTTGGCATCAAGCCGAGCATTTTAACGATGACTAGGCAAAAAACACTTGTGAAGGCAAAACCACAGCAACAAAATAGTGAGGGTCGCCATATCTTTAGTAGACCGAGATCGGTATCAACCTACGAATTAAAACAGTAAACTGATTATATTTGCCCGATATTTCGGTTTGCAAAGGGCAAATATAATTCACCATTTGATTTTTGTTTTTGTTTTTGTTTTCTTTATTTGTTCTCTCACTCTTCCTGCCGCAAGGATCAGTTTACTGTTTTAAAATTTATAGTTTGGTATTAAGGGCTCCAAGAAGATAGCAGTGTTACAACACAGAGGGATTGTGTTCCAAGATTTAGACCGCCATTATAAATTCACCACCGCATGCAAGAGTGTTAAGTGCACTCGCAAAGTATCTGAAGTATCTCAATTAAATGAAAGGACAGATCAAAAGGTCAATAAACTACGATAAAAGAGCCTTTCACTAGGTATCAACGGAATGTGCCGGCAAACTAAATTCAGTCCATTATAAAGAAATTAAAACCCGCGCGTGTAAGTATGAGTAAACTTAGTGTGCAATAGTTCTAAACTGACTGCCGCGCGCCGGTAAAATCATTTGATTAAGACAAGTTGAAGCAACATAACAATTTGCCAAAAAAAAATTAAGGTCAAATGGTTATCACCTGAGCATTTTCATTTACAAATTGAATTAAATTACCCGCTTATCTTAGAAAGCATGCTTTTTGTTCGCTGTAACTGTAGAAGGGAAAACACGCTACGGTATTTTATTAAGGAAAGAAGCACTCTACAACTCTAGACTTGTAAACTCAGGTAGGGATTGATTTTATTTTTCTTGTGGTATATATGTAATGGCACTTTTAATTGAACAAACGCTCAGTAAGTGCCATTACAACTTACTGGTGACCTAAAAAATAACAAAGTAATCCTACGTAGGCTGACGTGTTGTTTGATTTTGAGAATGGCGGTAATGGCTTCAGTTCGTATTTTAAGAACTTAACTTTAGAGGTAACCCTGGATCAACAATTGTTCCTTTCAAAATCTTAGTTTATAAGTAACTGCTAAATTCAAAATATGCAGAAACCTTCGACCTAAGGTATACGTAACAGTATAATATAGCGCAGTTCAACACCTATTACTGAGTAATAGCATAGTAGTTCCATAGCAAAGAAATTTACCCAGTCATTTTAGCTGGGAACTGCACTAAAAAGAAGAAAGACAAAATTCAAAATAAACAAGTTTCTTTCAGGATACGCACACAGGAACGTTTTTAACTTGATGCCGGGTTGCTCAGAAAGTAGTTGAAAGTGGACGATTCGACATCACACGATGTAATAAAAGGAATTTCTTTTAATTTGTAACAATTAAACCCGTTTATCTGCAAGAAACCAAAATAGTTAAGAAGATGAACGCACCCAAATAACACCTCATAGCGTAACTCGTTTCTGGTAAACTTGGAGGTTCTTTTTCGTGCACTACAAGTCCTGGATCGACTGCACAGATGTAAAGGACTAAAAACTTTTAGTATACCGATATTCCATGCTTATCAGTGTTATGATTGCTTTGTTTACTCCAGCTTGTCTTGAGTAACCCCCGGTGAACGATAATGTATTTTCATCTTTTAAATCCTGGTAAAGTCATTCAAGTGACTACTCTTTTCATACAAAAACCTTCGAAATAAGTTTCTATCACTTACCGAGGGGGAGTGAAACGTGTAAATGCGCTAATTACGTTACATGTCAAGGCGGCATTCACTGAGCTGCCAGTAGGATTTTTGAGAGCGTCCCTGAAATAGCTTTTTTCTTCGATTATTTCAAGATTTTTGTAATAACGTCTCTTACAAGAGAAAGGGCAAACCTATACAAGCATGCGTGCATGCAATATATTTCCGCAAAGAACCTGCAAACCCGGTTCCGCGCATGTCCCCGCCAGGGACGAACCCGGGAGTGAATAAAGAGAGAGATGTGTTTAAAGGTGACATCTAGTGCAGAAGCAGCACAAAATCTTGTTTCTAACAGGACTCCTAAGCCACGAGGCCTAAATTTAACTTTTACTTATCAGAGGTAACATACTACTATACTAAACTAACGCATTTGTATGAAAAATTATAACAGCATCTCTATTTTTTCGTAGTTTTTTTTTCCAAGATAAAATAGTCTAAAATGCCATATTTTCAATGCTGCAGTTCATAATAGAGTAGCGAAAACGTACGGTGATCATTCCTTGACTGATGTGTGACCAGTCGTCAATATGGAGTTGAAAATAAACCATCCGTATTTTAGTTGTTGATGGCTATGACACTAAATGTGCAATACACTTTATACTACACAGTTATGTATTATGGTACATCAAGTTCAGCTCTGGTGCAACGTTCGCGAGTTGTGCCCCCACGTTACTAAGTTATCCTCGATTTTCAAAATCTTCAGGGAAGTAAGTTAATAAATACGGGAATCGAAATCACACTCGACTTATTTATGTCGGTGAAATATTTGCTCAATAGTAAACCGTAAATCAAAGCATGCAATTAATCAACGTCAGCCTGGTGGGCAAACGAGCTAAGACGAACTTGACCAGTGTGAAAAAAAAAAATTAGAGAAAAGACCGATCTAAAGAAATATTCTTTCTTGCATGGGCGTGGGAGATGTAGTGTGCATGGTTAACTGATAAGGCTTCAGTAAGGTGCAACGAGAGATAGAACCTGCAATTACAGGTAAATCAACTTCCATACGTACTGATTATCTTTATTGCAGTGTTAATGTGAAAACAGTACGAGACGCTTTTACTGTTAATGTACATCTTGTGTGTGTGTGTGTGTGTGTGGGGGGGGGGGGGGGGGAGGTAAACCTGGGAATTCTTGTTGGGGATGTGCCGCCCAGATCTTGAAATCCTGACCCTATTTCAGACCAAATAATCCCATTTTCTACATCAGTTTCCAGACCTGCCCTCTAAGAAATTATATCATTATTCTTAGATAAGAAAGAACGCTAACAAAAAAATTTCTTTAAAAAATCCTTCTCGAATTTCCCTATTACTCTTTCTTTCTTATCCCTTTCGAATTGAAACGCCGGCAAATACCTTCACTGTACACTTCCGCGAAAACCATACCCGTTTTCAGAGCAAAACTGCGAAGAACCCACACTCTTCGGGGTGGCACATACCTTTATGGCTTATATAAGAGAGTAGCCCCCCCTCCCCCCCGGGATATAAATACAGAAAATCAAGTAATTATCTCTGTACCTAGATTGTGCAAAACATATCGCATATTTGAAAACTGGAAACCCAACTATGGAAAATAATTTAAACCCGGAATTAAACGGAAAAGCACAAACAAACAAATAACAATTGTAATAAAGAAATTAAACTACAGAGATAGTGAGGCCATCACAAAGAAAGACTCGAAATAGTCCCACACAATCTTTTGTTACAAGTACTGACAATCTCATGCTAAAGATCTCGTTCATCGCCTTTTAAATTAAACGCGATAAGTACACATGACAAATGTAATTACAGAATTGATCAAAAGGCTAACCGCCTCATTATTACGGCAAAATTTCATTTTAGCATTTTCCCTTAAAGCTTGTTTTGGAATTGATTGATAATTTTAATTTTCTAGAACAGTTTTCTTTGCCGAGAGCTCTTACAAAATTGCAAAGGGGCGGAGGTCGTAAAGTCATTTTAATTGGAATTTCTTATCATTATAAAGATTAAACATCGACTTCTTATGAATTTGGCAAAACGAAGGACGACTACAAAAAATAAAGTCAACAATTTTCCTATGCCGCCAAAGTCCATTTTGTACGTTTTAAAACTACTAGCCCGGCAGCTCCTTTACTGATTCACTGAGGCTAGTCATTTATTATTAATAAGAAGCTTCAACAAAAGATAGAATGCGGCTATCTTACAGGGTAAGAAAAACAGAAACTAAATGGCTAAAGAGCTCGTAAGTGTTACATAGTTTCTTCTAATGTGCCCCCCAAAAACGTAAAATACTGCATCTATACCAAACTAATTTCCGTGAATTTCTTAGAGGATGAATAGAAATATATTAAGTTTAAAAAAAGTTACAGTTGTGCCGTGATACAAGTCGTCTCAGTCAAAATTATCCAGTCCAGGGCAACTGTTATGCAAGTTGTATTGAATTTCCAAGCGAAAACCTCTAAAACTAAAATCACTGATCAATATTTCCCTAATTTGTCGATCAGAAGCTGCGTGCAACCAGAAAATCCGGATTGTATTAAGTGAGACACGTCTGGCTATCTTCAGTTGGTTTCATCAGATAGACTAAAACCAGCTTGGAAGGGGTATTGAACAATCCACCTCTATATTCATCATTTCGTCCTCATGTTTTTCAGGTATATTACGAACCAATTTTCCAACTCCCAGTTAGCTTGCTACAATTGTAGCTCAATAGTTAGAGCACTACAACACTGGTATCACAGTGTTCAGGGTTCAACTCCCGGTAAACCTGAATTTTTGCAGGCTTTCTTTCGCACCTGCATGGCACGGTTAACTGTAATAATCTTCTCTGCGTTTATTTCCATTTCGGAAAAGGAATGAAGTAGTTTTACAAGGCTGGAGGTAACTAAAAACCGCCTTTTATAATCTTTAAAACAGTACTCGCTTTTCTCGATATTTTCCCTACCGCTGGATAACAGTTATTTTCTTTTAAAAAAAAAAAACATACAATGTGTGCATTAATTTCACTTTTTTAGTGATTTGGCGTAAATAATAATTACAGTAAGATGGTCACAAACTGGAGCATTTGAAAACAAGCAAAGGCGGTCTTTCTTTTTTTTTGCGCTTGTCAGAGGAAAATATTTTTCCTATCTGACGTTGGTTTTGGGGAAAAACGAGAAACATCATTTGAAGAGGACCCCGAGAGCGGTAAGATCGTCGATTAAACACGCTTGCGACGGTCGCAGCAGGACCAGCGGTTGACTCGAAGATTTTTTGCCTACGTTGTCGCAATGTACTAAAACAAGTAGTATTTTAAATTTTATATCAGAAGAAAAGCCCAATATTCGAAGCATTATAACATCATGATTATTTCAATTAAGTTATCCTTGTTTGGTTTTGTTAGAAATAAACGAGGAGTGCAACTTCAGAATAATATCTGAAACGGAAAAACTATTTATACATAGCTACAAAAGACATTATTTTGTCTTTGCAGACTTACTGACTGACACACTAATTCGTTTAAGGGAAAAAGGTACAATTTTAAGGTCAAGAGCACATGCATTATATCATAACTATAACTATAGTAGCACTAAACATACGAACGCAGATCTGGCCGCAAATCATCATCAATTTGGTTTTATGGGAAGATCATAGACCTTTACAAGACTGTAGTCTTCCCAAACATTAATTGAAAATTAACGCAAATTGTGAAATTCAAAGTTGTATGGTCACTAGTCATCAAATAAATAATTAAACATCTATATGTGGTTCAACAGAGCCTTTTTTGTTTATAGACTGAATAACTAGACGGATCAGCGGAAACAGAGGTGCCGAGTTGTCGATAACGAGTCAAGAACAGCGTAAGTGTAAAGTTTGTAGTTGGATTATCTGTAATCTTAACCCTTAACCGTTAAGAAAACTATTAACACTTGGCTTTAGAAAAGAAACTAGGTATGTATTTTATTTCCCTAAACTATTTTAAATTGTTCTGTAGATTTAGACAACTGGCAAATTTGACACTGCTAATGACAGAGAACGGAAGTTTTCTACGAAATGAATGCACCCTTTTTTCTATAGGCGCGCGTTTTCCCCGGCCCTTTATCAGCAAGTTCATTTCTATATGTTATTAAAAATGAATAGTTGTCGACTTTTCCTCAGTCGTCTAGTCAACTTGCACTTTTGCGCTCATTCGTGATTTCATTTTAAACAGTTCTGATTCATAGAATTTATTTATTACTCTGCTACTAGTCTCTTGTTACTCCAAACTGGTGCTAATCACGGTTGTTGAAGATCATGGATAGCCTTTTTCCTTAACTCGAATAAACTTTCTTTCTAGATTTTGTTCGGTAGCAAATTGTTATTGGCTTTCGCGAATAAATGAAAACTATCGCCTCGAAGTTTCTTGTCTGCGTAGCACAGCGTGGAGCCCTAGGTATGTTTTTCTTTTTGAAAACCAGCTGAAACTCTACAAGAAAAAAAAACAGGTTTTCTTTCTTAATCACAACATCTTTCGCTAGCCACCAAAACATTTACTGGAATGAAGTTCGTAATGATTTAATAATGTCTTTAACTTCAGTGAAATCCCTATAATCACTTCTATGAAACAAAAATACAGTTAGGAGCAAGAATCTGTTTTCAAAGAACTGAAAGATTAAGATAAAGGGCAACGCTAATGAGAATCATATTTATTTTCCAATGATTTTCGTGTTGGGTATTTCTTTTCATGCCTACGGTGCTATTTAAGCATCGAGTCTTTCTTTGTAAAAATTGCTCCTAATGGCAAGGTATTCACTTTATAATGACTATTGTTAACAGGTTTTCCATTAGGCATAATTGTTTTGCGCTCTTAAAACTCATTAACGCTTGGCACTTAAAATTTTTTAGCAATAATAATGATCAGTTCAAGGACGGAGGAAGTGCGGGTTAATTTGAAAACACGGTCGCATGATGCAGGCCAGGTTTAAATAACAGAAGCATTCCTGACGCCTTAAGGTTGCCCGTATAAACGTTCGAACCCAGAACCAAGTGACGTTGATGTGCGGATCTAGGTTGGTTCAATATCATTTATTTTGCTCAAAAGAGAATCTATTTTTGACCTTTCATATTCATCAGCAGGTGAATTAACCGGGTAATTCCTTCTTCCCTTTCCTATTCTTGGCTCGATTCATTTCATAAGTAAAGGAGCCAAATTCATCCTCTGCGTTGAAATTTTTTCCACTGCACGAATTCGTGAAGCTTCAGTGTTAGCAGTGGGCCTCTGACCTATTTCTCAGAAGATTACATGAAAAAACGTTTTAAAAAGAATTATCAGTCTGGTCATTTAACCAAGTCAGAGAAGGACAGATAATTTTAGGGGGAAGTAATTGACTGCCGTGATCTGAAGTCTTTCACTGACTTCAATTGATTGGATCCCGTCTGCTGCATTCCGCACGCACGGTACCAAACATGCTGACTTGAACCCTTCTGTGTCTTTTACACTTCTGCTGTACTCCGCAGTTGGCTGATAGGAGTTACCGAGAAGTGCCTTCAGTCTTGGATTCGTCCTCGTATCAAAAACCACTTAGCTTTTTCAGAGTATATGCAAAACTTTACAACCCACTTCAGACAGTATTTTCTCCATCTAGGGTAACCCAAGACAGTCTTGGATTCTGGATTCCACACGGTGGATTCCGGATTCCAGGTACTAGCCAGTTTCAGATTCTTTGTCAGTGGAACTTGGATTCCGGATTCCTTGAGCTGCATTCCGGACTCCAAAGCCCAGGATTCCATATTCTACAAGCAAAAATTTCTCGAATTCCGGAATCGGGAATCCGGATTCTCTTATATGGGGCGTCAGTATGATCCGTGGTAAAAACAAGATCTAGATGACCCCTGCAATAGATAATCCAGATCCTTTACCTGTAGTTTACTCGTAACAACTGTCAACCACCAAAAACATTCAAAATTACGCCTCCAATCGCGAGCCAAGTGTAACTCGAGTCGGCTAATTTCGATCACTTCCTGAAGAGAATTCAAAGAAAAATTCTTTTTTCATCAAGGTTTTGACTGCGTAATAAGGCATGTGACCTTAATATTATTGTTTGGGCCGTGAGAAAGAGCCAGCCGATCTCACACTTTTTATTCATTTACCCCCTCCCCTAAGGCACAATTTTGCCCTAAGTGAGCGGTAAGTGTCAATGATGACTTGTGGGAGGGGTGGTTCACACGTAGTCATTTTTATTTGAAAACGTGTATCTTTTCTTTTTTTTTCAAAAACACACTCAGCCGCACGTAGCGTTTTCGAATTGTTTTCAGCCGTAGACATTTATCGGCTCCTGTTTGAAAACGGAAACCTTTTAATCCGGATTGACCTAAATCATTCCTAAAATCTCTACTTCCTCCTCTGAAATACCGTAAAATTCCGAAAATAAGCCCCTCCATGTATAAGCCCCTCCAAATGTAAGCACCCAAACTCGTAACGCAAAAAGCCCTCCGTTAAATCGCCCCTCCAAATATAAGCCCCTCCCGGGGGGCTTGTACTTGGAAATTGCCCTCAAATACAAAGTAAAACAAAGCAAAAAGGGTAAATTTCCTTTCAACCATAAGGCTAGCCCAATCTACTTTGAAACGCAAATTTCTCTCCTAGGTAAGCCCCTCCGAACATAAGCGCCTCAAAAAGGGCCTTTGAAAAATATAAGCCCCGGGGCTTATTTTCGGAATTTTACGGTAACTCAGTGCTTGGTAGAGATCCTAATCTAAACCACAAAAGGTTTTGCATGTAGACTTCTAAATAGCTCGTAACAGTACCCTTAGACTCACAAATCTGAGGCCAACGATGTGCGGCTCATTTGACCCCCTCTCTCTCAGTGCTCCGTTTTACCAGCATTTAAAGCTACGAGGAAAGGAAGTAAGTCAGACGAAACAAGGGTTGGAGGTCACTCTTAGGAATCGAATCCTGCTGTTTACGAGAATCGTCGTCTTTACTGAACATTGAAGCGTTATAAAAGAAAAGTTGACTTAAGAATTATTATCAGTCCTAAAAAAAAATTTTGCCAAACTGCTATTTTTTTTCGAGCGAGATAATATATACTATTACGTCACCGTTTTCCTAAATGCCCGTTTGCATCAGTCCACACGAGTACGGGAAAAACAGCGTTTTTAAAACTTTAAGCCCTATGATAAGATCTTAATTCTCATTTGCTACCCCAGGCTAGTCTAATACTTTGCGCATGCCAAGTAAAGCTCCGAAAGTTAAGGCCTTCGGATTTAGCAGTCTTTTCCTATTGGTACATTTGGAGGGTCGCACATTTTCGGTGCGGGGGTCGAAAGGGTTGTTAAAATGTGTAAGGTATACATGGACTAAAACGTACACCTCTTCTACGCATCCGTATTTCGCCTGCAAAGAGTATTCTACAGACTTTTGAAAAATGTGTTTTGTACTTAAAGAGTTATGTATGATCCTATCTTTGAAAAAAAAAGCGTCAAATCACATAAAAATCATTAAAAATGAAAGTCGCATAAGCTTATTTTATCTATCATTTTCGTTGTATTTTTCTAGATATGTTGAGTAGGTAAATAACTTTTGAGGTCGCCACTTTTTGAGAGTCGCAACTTTAGGATTTTTGCCAAAGACAGTGGAATACTGACGGTACTTCTAGGAGTCGTTACTTTCGGAATTTTACAGATCTTAAATATGGAAGTCTCTGAAAATCCGAACCCAGAGTGTGTAGATTTATTCAAATCTACCTCTTTCAGTTTACAAATACAATAAGCATTGTCTTTGTTTAACGTGGGTGTCGCTGTTTGTGTGTTTTTCAAAAAACAAAGCCGAAAGATGTCTATTGTCTTGATTTGTCTGGTGTCACTTTCGTATTTCAGTCACAACTGTTTGCTAATAAATGACAGAGCAATGTTTCAAGCCGTTTATATACTGGCACTGTCAGCGTGACAGCCGCTTCCAAAACGTATCACAGAAGAAAGCCAAATTTATCATCATTGTGATATTTGGTTTCGGCAAATTTGAGTCTGTCGCCAGCCTTGTTTTAAACGATATTTATACATATCTTGCATCCCCCGCAATTTTTGAGAATAGTTACGCTTATTGAGACAAGCCCCGGCTTCTTGTCTCCCAGTCGGGTTATTTAACAGCGCAAGAAAATTACAAGAGACGAAAAAATGAAGAAAAAAGATTGAATAAGACGCAAATTTGCACTCTGAGTCTACTCTGGTTAGACTTTCTAAAAACAATTAACTTCTCGTAAATACATATAAAGACAACTTCTGTATTCTCTGTGTTTGAACTTCGGAACCATAACTATTGTATTTCCCCAAAATATGGGGGAAACCAGCGTTTCTGATATTCCGTCCGAGTTAAGAAATTATTACAGTTAAGCTTTTTTGTAAACAAAAAAGTACATTTGGGGGAAAAAGATCCAGAACCCATCACCTGCAAAACGCGCCAAAGTCTCAGTATCACTCGAATTTGTTATTATTGTTTGTGGTTTTATCTCGAAGCAAATTTATAAGAGTAAGGTATTTCACTTTGTAGTCTTTTCTCTTCATTTTACCGTGCAAAATGATACGTAATTAAACGCATAAGGAACTGAAAATTAACACAAATGAACGAGACACCAGGAGATGCTAGTTGGTTTGCCTTTTTAAAGAAATATATTTTTTGGAAGATTAAAGAATTTAGTCCTTTTTTCTCATAAGCTATGAAAGAGATCATCAGAAACGATCTGATTTTCCTTTTTCTCGTGATATGCTGCCATGGTTACTTTCTTTCCCGGCACCTGTCAAACGACTAAGTCTATTGATTGCAATTCGTTAATTGCTTATCGTAAGCGGGACCCGTCGGAAGCAATATGACACCAAATTAAATTTTTTCTTGTTTGCACTTAACCGGGCCTTGTTGTCAAGACTCTAGAATTATCTTTCTGTTTCATGAAACACAGCATGCTCACTGTAAGTGAGCACAGTCGAAAGTGACATTATATCACCTTACAGGTTTCATGCCGTGTCACGTGAACCAGCTATTTTACCGTGAATATATTATCAGCAATTATACCCCTTTGGCGCTCGGCAATGGCAGTGGAATCAGATGACGACTACTGTAAGGCGTCACAAGTGATCGGGATTAGTATCTGTACCACGAGTGTTTTGATTGGAATTTCTGACGTACATTTGGATTGCGAATATCGAAGGTTTCCCTGTTTCCCCGTGTCAACAAAGTGAATTAATGTGTTGATCAATTATCAGATGATTTTTATGTTGCAGCTGCCACTGAATACAAAGCAAGAACCAAAACTCAGGATCACTGAAGAGAATCTTTACTATCGTCTCGTACTGGTGAGTATATAGACTGGACATAATTTGCTTACATTACATTTCTAATGCCCATCTTAGGCCGCTAGAGGAGGAAGACGAGCCCAAAAATAAATCTAACTCAATTTTTCGGTTTCTTTATTAGGCAAGGTTTCATACACTGAAAAACTTTGACTGTCGGCCTTACACACAAGGCTCCCGTCAAATTGTAAGATTGGTTATCTGTTATTAAAAACGTCTTTTAAACCAAGCAAAATTAAGTCAGTCTCCAGCTCGTGGTTCGGCCTTTGTCAACTATTGCCTTAAATGAATTTTCTCTGGCATTAACAAAGTACATCTGAATGAAAACAAAACGAGCATAGAAAGCTAACATAATTGCCGGCCTAGATTTCAGCTTCGGCCCTTTAGTCTCCAGAAATATCACAGATACTCGAAAGCGACTCCCTATCATGCCATGCGGCCAATGTAGACTTGTCTTCCATAATTATTATGTTAGATGTAATAGTAAAAGACGATAGAAAAATCTTTAGTAAAAACACGTCGTATGAAAATTAATGAAAAGTAAATATATGACACCCACAACACTAGGCAAGACATAATACTAAGCAAACAGCTTTGCACTTGCTAATATTTTTGTGGTACTCTACTCCTCCCTCTTTGAAGACGTGCGAGAGATTTATTTTCGCTCGCTCTCAGAGTGATTTTATTTATGAAAGACGCACATATGAATAAACAATTTTAAACATACACAAAGGACGGAACAAACTTTTACTTTTCAAACTACTAATCTCGCAGTTTCGATGGGCCACACTTTAGATCATGGCCCATTCAAACAACAGTAGTTCGACTAAATTCCATCTCAAGTTGATTGCGCTGAAAGCAAATGCCATTTATCGGCCATTCACAAAAATCTCAAGTTGATTGCCATGAAATGTCAATTTAAATCGGTTTCTGTTGTTATTCACGGGATCGCTCAGGTTTTCTTTCGCGAAGTATTCTAGTACCCAATTGATTACGGTGCAAATTCTGAAAGCCTAAATATTTTCACGAACGCTCGCCACTGGAGCTGAAACGTTTCTCTGTCTGAAATATTACGTAATTTGTCGTGGACTTTTTTCTGTCCCATTTCGAGTTTACGTTGTTACGATGTTACTGTAAGTAAAGTACACAGATCGCCCGTCGTTCTCTCCCTCTTCTCTCCTGCACTTACACTATCGACACCATCCTGTTCCTTAACGGACCGAGATTTTTTAACTCCCCCCCCCCCCCCACCCCACACACACACATGAACTCAACGCATGAACGCAACATCTAGTGCTTCGGCATAAGGCCGCTTAATTTCATGACATAAAGAAGGCCAGAGGACATATATTCGTTCACGGGCTACTTCACTCACTACCGGTACGAGTTCGTCAGTTTAGAGAATTTGGCTTTTATTCAGACTGTTTAAGAGACCTGCACAAAATAATGTCCAGTCGAACCTGTCTTTTACGAACACCGAAGGCACAGAGCAAAATGCCCGTATTAGAGAGGCACCCGTCACCACAATGACGTCAGTTTTAACACTTCAGTGACTAAACACAGGCCCACATTTTTCTTTCAAGTGTATTTAAACTGATTAATAGAGAGCTTTAGATTCTAAGGACCTGTTTACATGGAGTGGGGGACCCCGGTCTAGTGGGGTAAGTTTCTTTTGTTTTCACGCCCTGGGGGACACAAAACAAAAGAAACTTACCCCACTAGACCGGGGTCCCCCACTCCATGTAAACAGGGTCTAAGACGAGTACGACTACGAGAACAAGATTTTCTCAATACTGAATAGTGCGCGCGCTTGAATCAGCGTCATTTTGGCGGGAAAACATGATAGCCGTCGTAGTACTGTCAAGCAAGTTATTTACTTTTAGAAGTTTTATCGATATGCGATCGGGAGCGGGCTTAACCCCCTTCAATTAAAATAACCTTGCTAACTCTTCTGGTGACAAAAAAGCACAATGAAGTTTTCCCGGGTGTATATTTTTTTGAGAATATACGGAAAACTTAAGGTCACTAAAGGTCTCTGTCTATCAGTAACGCAGTAACGTACTTTTTAACAATTTTTCCACGAGTGTGCGTAGCGCCTCGTTGGCTATAATTATCTCACACCCAACAAGCGCGAGTGGAATCATTGTTTTGTTAAAAACGCCCACAAAATATGGAGAATTCTTCCCGACTTTATTTGTAAAAACAACCGACTTTTCAGTTTGTTTTTAATTTTGAGACATCGCGCACAGTTACCATATTCGGAGACCATGGTATTATGGCTCATGTACCATGATGGCTTAGCAAATCAGAGCTCTAGAATTGCATTATCCGATGATTCAGTTTTTAATAATAATAATTAATAGACTGTACATCTCAGTTACCTACACAAACACTTTCCCTTTTCTTCTCTTTGGTCACATGTCAGGGTATTTTTTTTTTAATTTTCAAAACTCCAGTTCAAGGTAATTCAATAAGCGCTGATATGTATTATTGGCGTACCACAAATTCATTAACAAACTACCATCTGTATCTGTATCTGTATTCTGCGTTTTCGATCATGGGACCAGCATCAAAGTGGTTTGGGTTACTGGGCGATAGTATGAAAATGTGTGTTGGAGAAGAAAACGACTGAAATGTCACTTCATCAATACTTCGTCGCATTTACAAATACAGTGGCCCGTGAAAATGCAGAACTGCACGTTCTGCGCATGCTTCCGGGTATTTCGTTTTAGGTTGTTTACACAATCTCGTTCCTAGAGACGGCGATCCTTTTGGTCAGAGACGGGGATGGACTCCTGGGTGGTTTAGAGGTTGGAACGAACACGACAATCTACGCTAAGCCGGACGCCTTGTGAAGCCTATACAACACATCATTCACTTGGTTTTCTGAAATTCACTACAAGGTTGTGGTACATTGTGTAGCCGTCATAAGGTGTCCGACCTCCTTAACCCAGCTCAACAAACAGCACTGAAGAGCAGAAATAGCGCTAATAAAAAAGATTACGAGAAAATAGACGGCTGTAAATAATCTATTTCGCTTGACATAAACTGGGCGTTCCGTGTAGATTGAATAGTATGAACGAGTCAAAGGAACCCAGGTGATAAAAACAATACACAACCAAACAAATTTACGACAATGATCACTTAATGGCTTCTGTGGTCTTCTGTTTGAGCAACAATGAAAAAAATAGCTAGCTCCGGAAATGGCGATTTGAGTGATCAATGCAACCTCTAATGTATGTTTCATCGACGCCGCCCGCCTTCGATGAACAATCCATTACAAATTACGATCAAATGTTCTGTTTGTATGCAAATATATTTAATGGAACGCTATTCAATATTTGGACAGGAGCTACACACTTGACCTCCTAAATTTTTACGTCCTTTTCTAATTATACTGCCCCCTCTTTGAAGTGGTATATTCCGGCCGTGTAAGCATGCTATTTTTTTTTTCAATTATTCCTCTGGTACATGTAGTTTTTTTTTCCTTGTTTATAACCGTGCGACTACTTATCACCCGAGAAGTATCACTAAAGAAAAGGGGGAAAAAAAACACAATTTGATCAGTTTTATTGCAATCAAATTAAAGAGTCATCGGATCGGAGGGCTTCTAAATTGCATGATAGTAATCTGGTGAAAACTTTGCGTTAACCTCAAACAACCTGACAAAGCACTTAATCTCAACGGCTTGGTTGGCCGGCATTGTTAAAAATACATTTAAGCAAGAAACTTATACCGTGTAAGTGGATATTTCAGAACCAACAGCTGTGCACTTGTCGTGATAAAAATGAATATTTTCACCTTTATTAAATAAAGCTGTTCTAGGTATGCACTCCAGGACCCACTCTATTAATACCCTGTTGTGTGCTTCGCAACAATAATCTCAAGAGTTGAGATCTATAATATTACTTTTCTGCCAAATAGCAATTTAACAGAGGTTCCCGTTTGGCTTTAAGCATCCTTTTGTTTATCAGTTACCGCACATTACGTAGCTTTGTTCAAGAGCAAATTACCCGTAAATGTAGTTTGCAAGATCATGCAAATTCACGGTGATTTCATGTTATTAGCTAGAGGCACCCATTTGTTTCACATCGATGCGTGCTTTTTACTTGCCCATGCAGAGAAACAAGATTTGACATCATTTTCCGCAGGATGTCGAGAGTAGATTTTAGGCGGCAGGTTTTACTTAACAAAGAAACCTGGCGAAAAGAGTTTCGCTGGAACCGATCATCTTAGAACTCACTCAAGGACATTGTTTGCTTTATCGCCTGGGATTAACAATTGTTAACATTTGGGCTGTATATTGTTGTTTCTTTGAAACAGGAATGGCTACAGGAGCCAAACTTACAAACTCGACGTCAAGTGCACTTACAGAAGCTCTGCCTACTCAACTGGCCAAGATAAACCCAGGAATAACAAATATTGTTCTAGCAGTGTTCGTCGCCTTGCAAATCGTTGTGGCTTTGGGAGGAAATTTTCTCGTAGTGGCAAGCTTTTACACATTCCGGGATCTACGGACAAAGTGCAATTTTTTCATCATCTCTTTAGCAGTCAGTGATATTTTGGTGGCTTTCATCGCTATGCCATTCTGGTTCACAATACAACTAACTGATAACGATTGGATTTACAGCAAGGAGCTGAAACAATTTTGGGACAACACGGATATTTTGTGTGGCACTGCATCTATAATGAACCTAACAGCAGTAAGCTTCGACCGCCAGCTGGCCATCACATCTCCGTTTAGCTATCCCAAGATCCTAACAACTCGGCGCGTAATTTATATAATAGGTTTCGTCTGGTTATACGCTGCGGCTATATCATGTTTAAGGTTGATAAGCGCCCCTGATCTCAAATGGCCATTTCCGAACTATCTCTACTTCGTCTCTACTGTGAGCTTCTTTCTACCTTTGCTCGCGATGCTTGTTATGTACACTCGTATCTACCTTGTGGCTAGATACCAAGCTAAACGCATCGGGAGAAACTACGCGTCTGATATTAAAGCCGCAAAGACAATCGCAGTGGTTATAGGAAGCTTTGTCATCTGCTGGCTTCCGTTTTTCATGGTTGTGCTATCATGGGCAAGCCCTTCCTTAGCTCCTCTACCAACCACTTTCTTCAACATAGCAAAATGGCTCGAATATTTGAATAGTTGTCTGAACCCAATTATCTACACGTGCTTAAACCGAACCTACCGAAACGCTTTCAGGAAACTGTTTCGTCGATGCCGGTCCAAAATTATGAGAGACAGCAGAGACCCTACTGCAGGCACAACGTGGATGAGCATGGCCGAAACACACGCCATAACGCAGGCAGGGCGCGAATTGTCATCCGACACAAACGGACCTATGATTTCTAACGGAGGGGCGATCGAGGATGTTAATGAGAACTTGCCTCTTAAAGATGCGTTATGAGATTGCTAACAGTGTTATCTAAAGATTGTTTTTGCATCTGAATGCCGTCTGTCAAATAATTTAATATTTATAGAAAAACTGATCCTTACACTTAGAGGCCGGTTGCTTAAACGAGTATTACGGTTGATAAACAAAACTGTGTTTGAGCTATTTCCAATTTGGCCCGTCTAAACATTGTTAACCGGAAACAATATCAATAAAGAAAGTATCAAGCGCGGACTGGAAAATCGGTAATCAACTTCATAGCAATACTGGAGATCTAACAATTGTCTCAAACCACAAGCTAAGTTCGCTTCGTTTTTTGCAAGCGTCCCATGGACACGAGCTTAGTTCTAAAACAATGAATTTGCTGATAGAAAGATAAACATTACTGGGAAAAGTAGGAACAGATAATCTTTAAACACTGCCTATACAGATAGGTGCTTGACTTCAGCACGAGAATTTCTATCGTTATTAACATGTTTGAAACTTTTGAAAAACTTTTCTTAAGGACGTAAATAAAGAGCGAAAACACAAAGAGGAAGTGTAACAACGCAAAATGTCTCGAAAATTTGGCAAAAAGTATTGTCTTTATTCTTAACTTTCTCGTTTACCATAAGAAATGTCAATAACCTAAGGGCAAATCACTAAAAGCGCAAAGTTTTCTATAATTTTTTAGGTCTTTCAAGAATTTTCAAGCCAAATGTCTAAGTTCTGCAGAATGTTATAAAAAGGAAAAACGTACAAAAATTAAGTCGCAAGATAAAGCCGCGTGTCAAAAACATCGCTGATTTGGATGCAAAAAATGTTTTCACGATGAAATGGAGTAGAAATAACCCCAAATAACAACGTCTGGATCAGAGTTCGTGTAGACTTTCCCGCTGTGAATTAAGCTTCATGAAGGCAGTGATAATTTATGACTTTTATTTAACTCAAGACCAATTATTTGTACAGATAAGCTGAAGAGCTCGCTGAGAACAAATTGGTTCATATAAAGAAACTTTAACAAATTAGTAAGGACGACTGGAAATAATTAAAAATTTGAAATGCCGAAGAGTCTAAATCAAGAGTATTACCAATGTAAACAAAAACCGGCGGAATACTCTACGAGTTAGGAATGCATACTGGCCTTCGAAGTCCATCGCATATTAATTATATTGTAGCAGCGAAATGAACAAAGGTAAAATAAAAACGTAAAAGATTTTGTCAACAATTTAAAGAAGGTTATGTTATAATTAGAAGGCTAAAAACACTAGAATAATAAAAGCAAACGGACCGCGAAGGTATTTGACAAGAAGGTGTGCAATCTTCTTACACATAGAAACGCTTGAATTTTTCTAGTATGTTCATTTACCTTAGCAAAACTTCGCAAACGCAGCCGAAGTAGAGTCAGATGTAATTATCCGAGCAAGAAGACCCGTTGTACTAGCAAGTTACGCCCACTCTACAGCCTCTGGCAAAAGCGCAACGTTTCAGCTCATATTGTTCACACCCGAAACAAAGACCACCCGCTCGGGCAGATAACACGTACTGATTGATGATGACAATTATCAGAATAGATGCACGGTCGATATGGGCTGCTTGTTACCTCCAAAAGCCGCCGCCTGAGGCTAAGACCGCCTTTTCAATTACTTTGGATATCATGAGAGACAGGCCTTACAATGCATGCACATCTATGTTGTATTACCCACACATTTATGCAAACGAAATATTAATGGGTAACGAATGTTTGTTGAATACCTGTGTCCGACTAAATCGACACTGACAGAACTAGAAAGGGTTTGACCCTGCAGAACATCGGTGGGTCCCCTGCTGGTTCATGCATCGCGCATTCTTTTTTCTTAAAATATTGTTTATAGCCACTGGCCAGGCAGGTTAAAGGAAGACAATAGAGTAACAATAGATATGCTAATCAGCATCTAAAAATGATTAATAAGTAATTACTGTGAAGATCAACGTCGGCTGCTGTGGAGCCTGGCCAAAACACATTCTTTCAGTCCAAATGTAAAAAAACTCAATAAAGTACACTGGGATCTCAAGAAAATCCCACCATACACTGGGCGCGTCAGAAACGATCGATAAGGTTTTGTCCTAAGGGAATCTTTCGACGCCCTCAGAAAATTGCTCAACTCTTCGTAGCATGCTTACTTTGGGCAAAAATAGCACGTTTTAGGACCAGCTTTCACTATAAAAATTGACGACGTTTCGACCGTTCCACGGTCATTTTCAAGTTGTGAAGTAAAAAATTAGCATGTACTTACATATAACTGTGAAAAGGCTAATGAGATACTGACTAAAAACTCTAAAATATTTACATGGAAACAATACGCGAATGATAAAAGAAACGCTAAGGCGATAAAAACGATAAGACAATAAAAGAAATTTAAATTGAAATAAAATAGCTTCGCGGGGATAGAGTCAAAGCATTTCAAAAATCAAACAGTCGAGCTTGCTCTGACACTTTTTTAAGATTTTGAAATGCTTGTAATCAGTGGCGGATCCAGGGGAGGGGACGGGGTGGCCGCCCCCCCGCCCCCCTCTTATTTTTGGACCAAACTGAGCCCGAAGGGCCCAAAACATTTTTGGGGGAGACCGGGCCCCTCCCTTATCTCAATGTCTGGCATCGGCACTGGTAATGGTGTCTGGATCCGGCACTGGTAATGGTGTCTGAATGGTGTCTGGATGGTCTCCGGATCCTTTCCATGCGCATCCTTTACGTGGTTGCCGATTGTTGATCGCTTGTGTTCCTCCACATGTTGATGTAAGTGTCGACTCGTGAAGCCAGTCTGCACCGCACAGACCACAATTGAAATAATAAACAACGTTTTTTTGATTCACATTTGGAAGTTTACGTTCCTTTGGTTTGAATTGCCCTTTGATCTTCTGACTTGTATAAACAGGCTGAACATTAGCATCCATCTTTCGACTGAAGTCACTGAGTTGGTGTCTTTAACCGCGTTCGCTGATTTCTGGTCTTTGAAAGGTTAGACAATTCTGACGGGAACATCACGCCCGAACATCTTGCTCGTGTAAATGGGGAACAAACCGGACAGGCTTTTTATGTACAAAGAAAAGACGGGTTTTTCTCGAACTTGTTATGGAAAACTTCTCATGTAGGTGTGGATTAAATTACGGGCCGAATACATTAAGGTACAAGGGGCTGGCCTCGGACAAACAACTTAATAGAATAAAAATTTCATTTTCACGATGCAAAGACTTGCCACTGTACTGTTTGTTTGCTAATACAGCCACGCTTTTCAAAGTAAAGGAACACTCTTATTTGCCAGAAATTAAAATAAAGTACCTTATTATTGTAAATTAAAGCTCCATGAAATTAACACGATTGTTTTTGTGGATGTTAATTTCCTCGCAGTTAATTAAGCGTAGCGTTAATTTCCGCGACCTTAATTTCCATTATTTTGGCCCAAAATTCTCGATACACTTCTTTCCAGCTAAGAAAGAGGATTATTTTATCATGGTGGAGATCCGTCAGTAACAGTGAAACTCCAGAACCCTGGTCATGGCCAGATTTCTTTACTTGACCTCCTTCCTACGTTTAGAGAATGTACGAAGAAAAATGTTTTCATTTCGAATACGTTTAACTTTGTTCCTTTTTTTTTGTCGACAAGTATTTTTTTCTTTGTAAACGTCGCGTTGATTTCCTTTATTTTTAAATTTTACCCTCTATTTCGCGTTAATTTCCTCTACTAAAGTATACAAACTACAAACGTCTTATTACATCGTGAGCGCTAAGTCTCGTTTTATTCACGAGTTCTTGACTTAAATGAAAAAGGTTTAGCACATTTTACAGAACAGTTGTAACATTCGGTAAGTTGTTCACGATCTCCAGTAGCCCTTTACAGATATCAGGTGACCTTTTAAAAGACCACTCTTGAAAAAATTTCAACAAGGAAGTGATAGGTAACCAGTCCAAGATATTGTGAAATTCGGCTTCAAAAACCCTGCTGTTCATGGCTTCAGTGTGATCACTTTGTCAAGCAAACGTTTGAGCTGATAAATATGACCTTGGCAATGAGTTATGTACGTTCGCACGGTTCAAAACCGATCTTGTGTTGTGATATCAAGACTTTTGGGTCATGTCGTAACCCAGGGGATCCAGATTACTTCCCAGCAAAGCTAGCGAGGTGTCGCGGAATAGTGAAAGCATCTTCTGTAGCTCGTCTTTCCTGAATACCTGTGGGAGGGCGGAGTATAGCGCTTTACAAACGATGTCAACTCCAACTTTATTTAAATAGCTATTAAGAGTTCAATTCATGTCACTTGCGAGTAGGTAAATAGTTATTTGAGGTTTGGGCAAAAATCAAAGCTTAACAACGGCATCACAAGACATCCGGGAGCTTCCACTCTTGGTAGTCAGCTCATAAATAAAGACCAGTTTCCATGGCTGACAAATCCTGGCAACACAGCCATGAGCTCCCACATGGGAGAGAAAGAGAGAAGACACGTCGAATTAATAAACACAGTGGAAAGAGGGAGGGAAGAAAAAAGGGGAACAGCCTAAGAGAAGAACCCCTACGCCAAAGAGAAAATGCTAAAGCTTCGGTCTAAGCGCACGAGGAATCCTGGGGCACGCGCTTATCCTTACGCAGATCCAGTGAACCAAAACAAAACGATAACAGCATCCGGGGCGCAAAGTATCCGCCAAATTCACTCGGTAACAGTTTTTAACGAGCAAATTGCTCGAACTGGACACAAGCGAGCAACGACGGAATATCTAAATTAAGGAGGACTCGGTCGAGACGTTTTCCTTCGCCTGAATCTCTTAAGTTACGGTCTGCCAACTTTTATTATAAACTAAGTTAGCAACGTCAAAATTTGGCGTTAAACGCGACATAACAGTCTCTAAAGGAACCAACCCTTCACCTGTAAAGTTTGCTTGCGGGAAAGGTGTTTTAAAATTAGCCGATCGTAGAGCTTCACGATCGGCTCTATAAAGGTCTTCTTGCATGCTAAGCTAACATAGGACAAAACAAGAAAAAAACAAAGCGAGGTCAACATTTTAAAACTTGTAACCTCAAAACGTGGAACATGGAAGAGTAGAACCATACCTTGTAAAGCTGATACTGTTCAGAGGAGATAACATCCGCTAATTGCAAACACTGCAACAAAAATTACAAAACTACGTAAGAAAAAAAGGAATGGTAGACGTCGCTACCGCTAACCATTGCAGTTTCACAATGATTATAAACAACAGTAATGAGAGTATGTAAGCACAAGAGTTACTCTGGTCACAAGATACATTCCACAAAAGTTTTCACAAAAGGCAACCTTACAGAGGAAACCTCCATGTACGACCACCTCAATAAATTGCCACGAATTTGCCAGTCAAAGCACCATGATTGGAAACTCCCGTTTGCGAACGCGGCCACATTTGCAGGAAAACATTCAACTTTTCCCATTGTTTTAAACCTCCCGTAAGCGAACATTTGACGTACGGTCTAAAGGCTTCTATCGGTGCAAATTAGACTGTACGGAGCTTAAGCAACCAAGACGGTGAGATGAAGACGAATTTTTTTAATATAGTTGCATTTCTCAGGACAATATCCAAGATAACTAAAAGAGAAATGATATCGTCGTCTTGTGTTTATTTCAAACCGTTGTCGTGCAATGACGGCAACGAAATTACGTACCAAATAGTGTGATGCACGTGCAGAGTTGTTGTTTTGGTTTTTAGCGTTCCCTATCGTCGTACTCTTGAACCCCAGGGAATGAATGAACACTTTTCGTTAATTTAGTCTTGTTTTTCACGTGACCATGTTCCCACTAATAACATAGCTCTAACCCCCGATATTATACCAAACACAACCCACGATCCCTTGATTCGCTCAGACGAAGGGCTAGGGTCTGTGGCTCTACTCTTGCCAGGGACTAACAAATCCTTGACATTTTTCGTGAACGCTTAAGGGACGTTCGACGGCGATGCGGGAGGTAGAAGTGAGGACAAACTAACCTGTTTGTATTGTTCCGTGGAGTGTAACACGTTATGAAGCAAAACACATATCAGCGGAAGACAAAGTTGTCTTAACAGCTCGAGCTGATGACTACGGCTCGACCCCTCCACCTCGTCCTCTTCCTGTCGGTATACAAACACACCCCGGCTTTAATACTTTAATACTTCAAGCCCAAATATGAACTTGTACATTCTCCACACTGATCTCCACACATTTCCTATGAAATTTACGTGGAGAATTTGTTTCACAATCAAGACCCTTTTTTAGTTATTGATCATTTTCTTTGTTCCCATAACCTTCGTTTTCATTGGCCAGTCATACTACAGGGAGAAATTGGACACCGGTCTCTGTTAGCTTACATGATCCCGTGCATGCACAGGCTTCATTAGTTCAGACCAAACAGAGCATATGCAATTGTCATACAAGACTTTTTTCAACGCGCAGAAAGGCCTTTTCAGGTCTTTCTTTTTTTGAAAAATGCGTCAACAATCATGATATTGACACAGCCATTACAATTCTAACAACTAAATTACGAACAATGTCGTGGATATTTTAATGCTACTTTCTATCTATTTTTAGCTTATTTATCATGCCTAAAAATTTTGCAGACTACGTAAATAACGAAAAAAAGCTAAGAAATGCATGTAGTACATCTCAAGTCGCCTTTTTTCTCGGCCACGCACAATCCGCCACAGAATAGCGTTTACGCAGCCTACAACGATGAGATTGCAGCATCGTTGGAATACTGGTTGAACCCTCGAGTACACAGGATCAGTGCTACTCCTTACAAGCACTACTTTTATTAACAAAGCTAAGCGAACAAACGAAAAGAAATTTTGGATCGGTTATTTAAACGAAGTTCAACTTAGGCCGCAGTTTAGCAAATCTTTGGACCTCCAGATGTCCTCCATACAAGTGCTTTTCCAGTCTACGCCTTACGCTCTCATCAACCTTTTCACGATAAATGGTGTTAAGATAAAAACGTTCGGCAACCTGAAAATGGCTTAGACCGCGGTTTTGTTAAACACTGGCTAAGCCCCGTTTAAATAAATGGCCCTTTGTGTTTGGATAACTGGGACTACACACTTACCGACCTTTGGTCTACCATCCATCCTCCATCAGGGAACAAAAGGACATTATAAAACTTCTCAACTGTGGCCTAAAAAGCATATAGATCATAGAGGTGTTCTATTTGAGAGTTGAATTAAGGGGAGGTTTCTAAACGATAGCGGCGACCCCGGAGGGGCTGGGGTGAAACATAAACATTTCTTTTACCACCTGACGATAAATCAATCGTCGTCATCATCATTCATTGTACGAGTTGGTGCATACGTAAGGCGGTGACACTCTCCCTCCAGAGTGCTTTCGGATTCTATAGTATCAATGCTAACTAGAAAGGATCGTAACAACCACCGAACCTTGAGTAGTGGTTAGTTAATTTTTCAAGCTATAGAAAGGAGAAGTCGTTACGTCACGTTGCCATGGTAGCAAATTTCTAGATGATGTCACTTAAACAGCACTCATGAGGTATGAACTGGGAATCAGCATGGGTTAAATTACAGCAGTATGGAATAAAGAAGTTTATTATATACATACTGAGAAATACTCACCAAAAAGCTATGTCGTAAATTTTCGTACGCAAATTAGTTCTAGCCAATCAGAGGAGCGAACGGTGGTTTTCACACGTAAAAAAAATGATACGTCCAATCAGAATCGCGAACGATGTTTTTTTCACGTGTGAGAAAAATGACACGTCCAATCAGAAGCCACAGAGGTGTGTGAGTTTCGCGCCAAAATTTCCGCCTTTTATTGCAGCTTGCAGCGCCGCTTCGCACACATTCAACGAGAAAAGTTTACTCAAAGAGTATTTCTCGTTAAAAAAGTGAAAAACATTTCGGAAATGGAGTAGAATAGTTTCGTTTGTTTCACTGTCGATAAAGAAAACGGTAGAGAGGCGGCGAAACAACAGCGGAAAGGGATAAACAGAACAAGACGTAAGCTTTTGTTGTGCTTTTTGTCGGAGCTACTTTGCCTTTCATTTAAGCTTAAGCATACATTGAAACCGGCCATTTTACTTAAATTCACTCATTTTCAATTGTACATTGAGAACAAACAATAAGATTACTTATAGTTCTTGGATTACCTCATATCCTTACCGTCATTTATGTTTTTAACAAACGTTTTTACTAAAAAGCTGATACTTCGTTTTCGTTGTCATTTTGTGGTAAGTGTGTAGCGGCAAATTTTAGCATTTTTGAAAGATTTAAAATAAAAAGGCCGCCAAAATGATGAATGTCTCGGTATGTATATAATAAACACAATACCACATGGAAAGTACTTTGTACGGTATTTACGCACTCGTTGTTTTTGTATCAGAAATCTTACTCGTTCGCTGCGCTCACTCGTTCGATTTCTGACACGTCAAAAACTCGCGCGTAAATACCGTACGCCAGCACTTTCCATGAAGTATTCTCTATATCCTGCTACCTCAACATGCTAAAAGAAGGTGATTATATACAAGAAAGTCTCTTGAAGGAAGACGATTATCCCCCTCCCCACCCCCAACCGAGACAAAACCCTTGCAAACTTTAACCTTTGAAATTCTCATTTTTTGCTACAAAATAATGAGCATACATGAAACAAAACAAAACTCCCTGAGTGTGTTTACACTAGAATTACCGACCTTTGTATGAATATCCAGTGAGTTCTTCCACCTTCCAAACTCAACCTAAGAGAAATGGGGAAAAGACTCCAGTTTTAAAACATTCAGACCACGGAAAGCTAAATGATAACTGGTTATACATGACACAACATTTCGTTATCCGGCATACACACTGAAAAGAGGCAACAAGCCGAAACGTCTCATAGTTAACCCGTCAGTAAATAGTGAAATTCGGGCCAATTTTGATTGGTCTAAGAAAAAATTTATTGACATGTGAGGAAGAGAAGCTTCATTACCTCATACTGCTTGAGGCGCTGTTCAAACGCCACCTTTTCCGTGAAGTTAGCATGAGCTTCGTGACGTGGCTTTAACTAAATAAAAAAACATGCAAACAAATAGTTAAGACAAAAGAATATTAAACCGTACCATTTATTGGGATAGAAAAGCCCGGCGGGTATTCTTCACTCCAGAAACTATAAGTTGAATAGGCACAAGAACATTTTTTGTAGAAAAGCACGGTATTCAAAGCACCAACGAAAGTGCTCTTAAAAGGACTGTAACTTCACGCGAGTTCTCGATTTCCCGCCATCAGATTTGATGAGCCCACGCTAATGTCGTTCGACGGATGGGTTGTACCTCCATTCTCTCCAGAAGTGCTGAAGTAGGGATAAGAGGATCTACGTTAGCTAAAGTCATTCTCTTAATTTTGTTCCACTTACTGGTATACTATGGTGAAAATGTTGAAACCAATCATTGAATGCATCCAGTGCTTCCTGCAAACAGGACAATTAGTCAAGAATCCATCAAACTATATCAGCTACAAATACTTGAATAAAAAACTTCTCAAAATTACTTAAAATCGCTTAAAGGTAACAGACTGTGCATCACTTAAAATATATTCTAGACATTGGTTACGCCACGTAAAATGACTGTGACAACAATAAAAACAACATCACAACACAACACGACAACAAAATGCGCACAAGACACAGTAGAACACAGAAGTGTGAAGCCGCAAGACGCTTTACCTGTTAATGTTGTCTCTTTGACCGTTTTTATCCTTATAAACCCTATCGGTAGCTAATTCATTACGGTCTAAGTGGAGTGCAATTTAAAAGAGTAATGATGCGATTTAAAGCCCAAAAAAATGGTTCGATTCGTTTATAACTCACACTAATGCAGTGATTTTGTTACCTCCGTGTCCTACGTCCCTGAGGCATAAAAATCCCCAAAACAGAAAAATAATTCAAGGCATGCGTCCCGTAGGACGCCAAGACCGATCGATCGATCTGAAGACTGAACATGTGTGTACTAGTAGAAATATCCCATTCACTTAATTTCTGTGGCAGTTATTATGGCTGTTGTTTAACGATGCATATTTACTTTAGCCTTTGTTGTGCTTTAAAATAGAAGAACTATATTTTAATTCAGTATACTGTAATACAGAGTTTTGGAGTCTGTCTTCAGATTAACTGTCTGGTTACATAAAGGCTCGAGCATTTAAATTTCGAACCTAATGGGTTCTTTTAACTGGGACTCGTGATTTGCTCACAAGATGAGTATCAGGACTCACCATAACTATTTGTAACAAAATCATTGCTAATGAGAGCCAATGAGATTACAGGAACGACAAGATACTTCAAAATGAGTGAATAAGAGTACTTAATCCAACTGAATATGATAAAATACACAGATGGCTGGGCTGACAACTCACCAAATAAGCTCTAATACACAAGTATTCTCTTATAGCGTTATCATCCCCAGCGGGTAAAGCACTCGAACCACCCTGAAAACAGAGATTTTAAAACATAAGATCTGAATAGGAAATCCAACGTAAAGTTTAAACGTTCACGTGAAAAGCCGAGACTGCTCTTAATCCCGATTCTCGAGAGCTACGTTAACTAATAGCCATAACTTAAAGTAAATACCTAAATAACATAATTACGAGATGTTAGCGAAAATGGCTTAAATGAGCAACGTTCTAAAGGCGTTTGAACAAGATTTATACACGACCCTTGTCCAGTCAAAGTCAAAGAAGGGGTTTAAGCTTCTTGCCCTCAAGATTGACCAAAGAATCAAACATTTTACTAAAGAACGTTTCTGATGACAAAACAATCCCTTTTAGCCACGACCTTTCCAATCTTTCTTCATCCAACAAGACTTCCTTTCGTAAACGAGTAAGAGAGAAAACGGTGTAGAAAAAAAGGTGTTCGCGGAGTTCTTAGTTAGGTAAAGAATCATTTCTAAATTAACAGCGTCTAAATTACTATTTTCCTTTACCTAAAGGAATAAGCACGTATGTCCAGGATCGCACTATGTAGCAAAATTTGCTAGCAAATCTGGGTGGCAATTTTAGCGAAAAAAGGGAGCTAGGCCAACCTTAGTTTGAAATATTGCATGGCTGTGACAACGAATCATGGGTTGAATTTGTTTTTCTATAAACAACATTTTTAAAAGCGTTTAGCCACCCCTAAAAGAGTTGCGTCAGAAAGACGCCAGATCAAAACGTTTGATCGTTGAACTCGTTTATAAAAACAGCAAAACTGACATCTCAAGTAATAGGCTATCTGCACGATGGTGTCATTTTACTACTACGACCAGAATCATTTAAGTTTTTCATTCATATTTAAATTCGGTATTCCCAGGGTTAGAAAGCAAAACTCTGAACGAGAAGGAAAAAGAAGAGAGCAAAACTCTGAAAGATTCTGGTCGTAGTAGAAATATGACGTCATCGTGCAAGTGGCCTATTGATTAATAGTACTCACCCTCAGTTGCCACTCTTTGTGAATCACGTGAACAGAGTCCGCTGGAATCTTTTGAAAAACTTCGCGGGCTGCAGCGTGCTTCCTGGTAGCTGCACAGAACAATAACAAAACCATGAAACTGGACACCCAGAATTGAAGACACCACGAAGACCTCATAGCAAAACGAAGTGTGTAGGGGGCATAGTGCACAAGCACGTTCGACGTTTAACCGGGACCTTATTTGTCTATGCACGATGTAGCTAAGTGATCGAGAAATGCGTACGAACTGTCGCTCAAAGGAATGAAAAAAGGCCTTGAGCAGATGGCGAAGTCCAAAATACGCAGCGACAGCGTCTTGTTGACTTAAAAATAAATACACGAACTCAGTGTGTGGCAACAAAATATACAACATGCGAGGACTCATAAATATGAAACTGATCACCGTCAGGTCTGATAGTAGAGTAACAGCACAGAGCACTTCTTACAGTTGGCAGTTATTCTCTTGTCGGCATATAAACCTAGTGAGCACCATAGAGATGATACAGAAGAAAATGTACGTTGATAAACTTACCGATAAAGCAGCGCATGATAGCGTTGCTCTGTTTTAGGGCTTCACTTCGCTGAGAAGGATCAAACACCAACCACTCAATGGCTTCTATCTTCCTGCGATCCTCCTGGAGAAGAAAATATTTCTACCATCAAGGGAAACCTCGTCACCAACTCTACTCTTTATAGCCAACAATCAACTCTGCAATGATTGTCTTATCTGGCATCATTCTGCATTAACTTTTCAGGTCTCTTCTAGGTGATATGATTCCAGGCTCTCTCTCCTTTTCCTCCCTTGTTATTGAGTGCCGAGGAGGCCTGTTTCCCTTTCGTAAACGACCTTTGCCGTTTTTGACGGTCGATGCCACCACTGGTAACCAAGCCTTTAGTCATGATAGATGTAATATATTCCCAGGATTAAGTTACAATAAGGCAAATAATACGTTCTTGAATAGTGTTAAAAAGAACGACGTTTAAGCCCAGGTTAAATTTTCATTAAAAGTTAAGGAAAGACCTAGGGTCACCTGTTATTGATATAACAGCTAAGAAAGGCAGTTTGCTAGGTTATGTCATGAAACTTTTCGGAATTTTGAGGGTCGGTGTGGTAGTGTGGTGGTAAGGGAGAGAGATTAGGAGACGAAAGGTCCAGGTTTGACTCTAGGTTGCGATTTTCTTTCTTTTTAATAGAAACACTCTCAATAACAGGCAAACTTTTTTAAGTGTCCTAAAATTGGCAGCGATTATTTACGAAAGGGACAACTGCGTCAGCGAGTCCAGGGACAGGTCTCTCTACTCGACAAAAAGGGGAGAGAGAGCCTGGGAACGAGATTGTAATTAGGCTTTAGTCCTCGACCTACGTTTGAGGTAGCAGCTTCCAAAGCGGGTGATATATCTCGGTCAATTTTGAAGTCTTCCTATAAACAGGAAAAAGAGAAAGTAAAACAGATAGTAAATATACCCTTTCCGGCGGCTGGCACATCGGAGAATAAAGGCATCACTAAGAGAACGTTCAAAAGCTGAATATTTAGCAAAGACGCAAAGTTTCTAAAGCAGTTCGTGTGTTTTCAAAGAAAAATCAAGTACTTCACGGTATACCATTCGAAATCATTGCATAACTAGGTTATAAATATATATGTACAGTCCAACGCTTATGGAGTGTGCATTGTCAATGGTATGCAGATCATCATGGTCACCTTCATCATCCTCATTTCAAGTCTCGGGTAATACACGTGCATTCAGATCACTCTAGCCTAGCCAAGACGCGTAAAAGCGTTACACGTGCGCACGTAAAAAATATCCTACCTTTCCTCGGATATTCTCCACTACAGTCTTGGTTATCAGCGGAACGTCAAGACCTGAATAAAATCAGGATTAAGAAGTCAAAGCTCCTCATCAACCCTTTAAACCCTAATATCAGCAAGGGCAGAATTCTCCAAGCTGTTCTCCATACATTTCCTATGTTAATGATGACTGAAGAGAATTTTTTTAACAAACAAGAGCTCTTAGTCCATGGTCATCACTTCTTTTATTCTCATGACTGTCTGACTGATTCAGCAGTAATATTCTAAGTTGAAATTACACTATGCCCACCTACGGAGTTTAAAGGACAAATATAAGGGAATTTAAGCAACAACAACGATGACGACGCGACTTCATCGCGTTTATTTAGCTCCGCTCAGTTTGTCAAACATAGGCGAATTTTCTTGGGCTTCAACTCTTAATTAACTCGTATCCAAGTTCAAAGAGAAAAATGAAAATTCATTATTGTCTGTTCATGTCGTCCATAAAATATGTTGCAGTCCTACAGTAACCTCGTCATACAACGAATGGAAAAATACGAACCAGCATTCCTCGCTAGGTCCAAGCATTTTTGTCTTTGCTTCATGTCCACAATGTCTGAAAAAATTTATAGATAGATTTACGTTTTGCGTAAGATTTGTAATTCAACAGGACAGAATTGATAAACCTACAAATTGTTTTAAAACAAACCAACACAAAACAGCAAACAAAGAATGATTTTTGGAGTTACAAGTTACCTTCCAAGAAGTAGGCGTAAGTCTGTGTTTGAATCTCTGGGGGGAGAGTGGCGGTATAAGTTGCCACAAGGTCAATCTGTTTCTCTTCAATTAGGGCCTGAAAAAAAACAAGAATTGCAATTATATTTTGACTATACACTTCAAATGATCAGTTTGAAGTCTCTCACAGCGACTATGAATGATTAATTTGTGAAGCTTTGCTTTAAAGTGATAACAACCGTTACGTCCATACCTGAACATATGCCTTCAGTATAGACACACACAGCTCTGGATCGGTCTGCAATATAACGTTGAGGTATTAAATAAAAACAACATTCTCCGCACATTCCTGGAGATAAATTGTTAGGGACGCATCTAAGCTCAAAAGGAGAAATAAAAATCCTGATCATCTGTTCAAGTCCTCCACAAGTTCATACCGTTGTTGTGAGGGAAGGGAAAGAAGTGAGCCACCTAATAATAATAGTGGTTTATTAACAGTACATCCACAAACTAAAAATATGGCTCTTCACCTGAGACTAACTACTACACTATCTAACCTACTAATCTACTCATCAATTGGTTATAAATTATCATTACTACAAAACTATGAACAGGAAAATGCTAATAAAAAAATAAGTTCAAAAATTCAGGAAAAACTAGTGAAAAGAAAAACTATGGACAGTGAAATGATAATAGAACGATAAGTTCCAAAATTCAAGAAAAACTAATGGTCACTAAGAACGCAGCCTTGCCCTCTCCTTAGTTTTAAGGTGACTTGCCAACTGACTCTTGAAATGACTTAATTCTGTATAGTTCCTGATATGGTGTGGTAGTGCATTGAAAACATTAGCAGTGCTGTCTAGGAAAGTACCTGATTCTAATGGCACCTACAACATAACTTGACTAGATGATCTTAGCGTCCTTGTAGCGTTATGAGTGTTTAACCTAAGCCTCAAATCCTCAATACTCGTTGCTGCTGCTTTAGCTTTTTTATAAAACAAGGCCACTAAGGACAGGTGGATGGAGAATGTAATAAAAAATATATTCAGAGCTTTAAGATTGCAATGCTTCTGCAGGCAAGCAACCTAGGCCTTAGTCTCCTTCGCAGCCGCTCGGGCCGGAGTAACGCAATGCTCCCCGCCCGTGATTCCTGCAGCCCGAGCGGCTGTGAAGGAGACTACCTAGGCCTTTGCTCTGTAACGGCCTTGTATTGCACTCATTTTTCGTACAGTATGGAAAGCCACTCACCTCAGATTCAATTCCAGCTGATCTCAGGAACAAAACAAGATGAGCCTAAACAAACATCACAGAAAGATTAGAAGTTTTGTTTGCCGGCTCCAAATACAATCTGATCACCACTTGTGGTTGACCTCAAGTAAATAGGTAACGATTCTAAATCCTCTTTAAATCAATCAGTCAGTATGACACGAAAAGAATTTTGCGATTTTAACAACAAAAGGATTTAAATCCATCCGCCACTTTAGAAACCAGAAGGGAACTGGACCCGAAATACGTCCCACAATTGTTTCTGGAATCGTTACTGGGGACGCGTCGGTCAGCTATTGGCCAATTTTTCCCGCCTCCAAAAAGGTCCCAGAAGTCTTTGCGAAAGTTAACTTGGCCCAGTTTCCTTCTCATTTTTAAAGTGGCTAATGGTAAAGATCATATCATCAAAATAGTAGACTTTGTCCAAAAGAGGACAAAGGTAACGACGCGGATGATATGGGAGGACCAGTCGATCCCCTATTGAAATGAAAACAAAGGGAAGGCGTTGCTGCATTCCAAGCAGCATCACGATAAATTTATTAAAAACAAGACAGCTGTTAACTTGCCATGAATCGTAATATTTGCGTTATTGGTTCCTTTTCCTTTTCCAGCCAACTGTGCATCTTTTCTATTAAAGCTGAGTAAAACAAACAGAATAAGGCATTTATCACCATACAGCAACACTCCCCTTAGTCAAAAAACTACAATAGGCTTGAAGCTTGACTTCATCTACTAAAACTTACAATTTGTGTCGTTAAGTATGATGTGTCTCTGTATGATATGATGGAATTCCTCCGCTTGCTGTCTGATGGACTAATGGATTATAAAAAAATTCGCGATCAAATAGTTAATGCCTGTGTAAAGAATGGGCCTACATGTATGGAAAGTTATCGACCGTTCTTCAAATTGCCTCGAAATTGCTTGGTTTTGAACATAAACTTACCTGTGTATTCTTGTAAAAAAAAAAAAAACCATTGCCCAGAGCTGTTTTCTGTTGCTGATTACTAGTGAAAGGCCAAAAAGTGATATCTCAGCATAGTTTGGAAAACAGAGGAACTGGAGAAAAGCTTACTTCCTTGCACTCACAGTGTTATCCTCATCAGGCGAACACTTCTTACACAGGTTGTGATCCGATCCGATTCTCACATGCCACAAGGAAACAAATGAATATATGGACGGCAGATTTGAGATGACGTTTCAGAGAACTTAGCTCCTAAATTTCCCAGCAAGGGCGGGGCCATGTCCTGCACTCCACTACCCCCCTACCGCCAGGAAAGTGCACCTCTGGTGCATATTTTTCGCCTAACCGGCCATGAATGGTCCCTTACATGCTGAGCTAAAATCTAGGAAGAACACTGTCTAAATGCATGCAGAAACAAAGGTCTTGACATACAATGTATATGGTTCTTCTGTTGTCTCAGAAGAAACTTTTGTGCCCTCGTTACAGTTCTCCAAACCGAAGCGTAAATTAAAGGAAAGAAAATGATCCCAAATTTGAAATAGACCATTTCGGCCTGAAGGTAATCAATTATGACAATACTAGTGAAGATTAGTAAAATACAAGGTTTTTGATCTTCATCGATCATAATGATATTCACGATGAAGTCGTTCTGTCATGTATAATCGAACTAGCCAACCAAAACCACATTTTAGTTAAGTAGACATACCTCTTTTGGACAAGCCTTAAGTTCTTCGAATATTTTCTCAGGATTGAGCCTATGAAGAGACATATATCATACATAAATTTTTGTGTCAATGAACAATTCTGGTACTTAGACCATTACGTACCATTTACCAGTTATATACTTTCACTTACGTTTGATCCCAGAATTTAGGTGACAAGTTTGCCAAGTCTCTGTCAGGTCTAGGATGAAGGCGAATTTCCTATAAAAAAAAAGATAAGATAAGATAACTTTATTATACCACTTCAGGAAATCTCAAATGATAAAAACTATGTACAAAATTATTTACAATCACGTAATAAAAATTAAAAGAATTTATCATTGCAAAAAGCTAGCACTAAGATACGTATATGCATATATAAAGAATATGAATTAACCATTTTCACAGACCATAAAGCACCTTGTCCCCCCACCCCCCACCCCCACAAAAAAAAAATTGTATAAGCATTGTCTTAGATTTCTCTTGGGACGACGGTGATACCCAGGAGAATGGTTATGCAAAATTCTGGGGGGTAAACAAAGTGCATTATGGTCTATGTGAAAATGGTGAATGATAAAATTAAAACAGGATTTTTTGCCGCATTGCAACATGGCGATTATCTAATAAATAATTCACATGATCACTTTTGTCGCTAATCATTCTAAAAAACAACAACAATAACAACTACACAAAAGGGTAAACAGCAGTGTTACAACTTTAAAGTCAACATGCATTCACAACATACTTGTAGAAACACAACCCTAAAATATAAAGGAAATATTTTGGAACTCTTTGATTCAATTCTTCTTTTATATCATTTAGTTGCTATTTTATTTTTAAAACTTACCTGCTCCACTCTAACATCAACCATAACTCTGTAAAATGCCCATAAATAGTCTTCCCATGACCTGCAGACTGGTAGAAGCTAAAAATAATATACAACGCGCTTGACTTAGTAATTATGCAAGTTTGTGTGCATGTAATTACGCAACTCGCACTGATTAGACACGATTCGGTGTACGTGCAATACAAAGTGTAATTACAATGCACCTGTGTACAGCAGAACCACAAAAAGATCAACAAAAGGCCTGTACAGTCAGTATGTAACCAATAATTGTCTAAAATTATTCAAGAGTATGCTAGAGTATACTCTCTCCATCTTAGTACCCATAACATGCCACTCCACAACCTAGCCCTGCGAATACCACCTGCCAGGAGAGTAGCCAGCTTTTCGACTAGTTGTAGGCCTGGCTTACTTTCAGTTCCACATAACCTGAAATTGCACACGACTAGTACGCACTGACCTCACCAACAATTTGAGCTCTTTAGCTTTTTAGCTCACCCCATCAATGCATAATCTATTACAAGCAGTAGAATGATCAAAAAAAAATTTGTAGGCACCGGCCTACAAGTCTATGGGCTGGCTACACCCCTGCCACCAGCACTAAAATGCCACCTCATACAGTGCTAAGACAATGTCCTTTAACTTTACCTTTACCAACACGGTAGCAATGTTTCTGTCAATTCAATTTTACAAAATTTTGAAAGTTTCTTGCGTGTTACATATGTTGCAGTTAATTTTTTTTTCTCGGGTAATTTTTATGTTTCTTTTGCTTTTGGGTAAGGTAATGTATGCTAATGAAGTTGCAACAAATGAAAAATAAAAATTACAGGTCTGAGATGAAAAATTAACTACAACATATACAAAAGTTAGATTTTTATGATTTAATTTTTTTCAGGGGACAGGGTGTCTTTGCACAAGTTAATCATCAAAGTACATGACAAGTGTAAGCATTGTAACATTACTGACATCTAAAGCTGTGAACTAAGATGTGTGCACATGTAAGATTTAACAACGCTATAACCAAGACCATCCAATACCTACATACCTGGCTAAGGTTTCCACTAAGTGCAGCATAAATGGCTCTCTCATACACGCTAAACTTGGTCTGATAAATAAGAATGAAAGTATAATAAATATTCTTTCACGTGACCCTAACACAACAAGTCAATCTTCACGAGACAAAAGACTAGGTCACCTAGTACAAGTGAACTCTGTAACTGTACTCATCAAGGGGCATAAAACAAACATGGATGCAACATCATCATCATCATTCTTTCCTTCTCTCCATACGGTGCAATTTTTCATACAAGAGATATAAATTATTTATAGAGAGGGGCACCAATATGGCGGCTGGAAACCAACAAAAACATCTGTTGCCAAGCTTTGCTATGAAAGCGTAAATTTATCCCTTGAGAAACTCATAAACATTAAAGTAATACTTTTCAGTAAGATTCCTGTATAACCCCATACATTAATTATGCATAAATGTTTCGACTCTACTCATATTAAACTATTTGTGAGAAAAAGTATGAAATTGCTGTTGGACTGCTGAGAAAGCAAAATCCCCCCAAATAAGTCACTTTTTAATCTACATGACAGCTGTCATGGCTGCCACGTAAATGCAGTGCATTCAAGCATAATCTATCACAAAGCAAAGAACCCTTTCAACATGAAAATTTGAAAAGTCTAAGTTTTAGCTGCTCTAAAACTTCATGAAAGTAAAAACTCAGGAAAATTGATAATTTTTGGCAATGTCATGTGAAAACCAAGAATACAAAACTGCATTATACCTCTTGGGACATTTTCCAACAAGCTGCTTTCCACACATCTCTGAATGGGTTTCCTTCCATGGGAGCAAGAGCTTCATTGTTTGATACTGGAAAAAATGGAACCATTATTAACTGCGCACTATTTTGAAGTGACCTTGAGTATTGGCATAAAAATTCTACAGGTCAAGATTTGGACGAGCTACAGTGCTTTAGTTTATATTACATGTATGTCCCACACATGAGGACTAAAACAAAATAATATTCTTAACCCTGTAAGTCCTAATAGTGACCAGCATCAATTTTCTCCTAACAATATCCATATGTTGCCAAGAGGAATGGTTATGAGAGTTTATAAAATGATCACTGAAGGGAAAATGCTTTGATCTGTTATTAAACTCTCTCAACCACTGTAATTCTTTAAGGAAATGTATGAAGATCAGTATGGAAAATTTACTTGTGGATATTGGGACTTAAAGGGTTAATGAGTATTAAGCAAGAAATCTGGACAACTGGATGGATGCAAGTTGGTTGGCTGTTACCAAAAATTACCAAGGCGTCGTACTCTAGCCTCCCACGCAGCCATTTTTGTCTCGCTTCATAACACTCCTCTCATTACCAAACCAAGTGAGAAAATCACTGATATTCCGGGGGAGGCGGGGTCTAAACAAAAGTGGCCTCTGTTGGAGGGGTATGGATATTTTCTGGAATTACACATTTGCACTTAGGGTGACCGAAAAAGGGAAATAGTTAGTTAAGTACAGCATTTCTGAAACTCCCCATTGTTTTTTTTATTATTATGTTATTTTGATTAACAGGAAATTTGTTTTGCAATTTACCCTTAAGGAGCATCACATAAATTCTCAGATGCAAGTTTAATTTTAAGACAGACATACAGTTCAACATAAATTGATCAATAAATGTTGCTGCTTGTTCAACAAATGTTGAACAGTGTATCATACCTGTACCATGTTGAATGTTGTTGAATAGAGAAAAGCTCTATTCTTCACACTCAACAAGTTGCAATAAGTTAAACAATAAGAGCTGCAATGTTTTTCATCAACAACATGAAACAGTATTTTTTTTTTTTTTTTTTTTTTTTTGTTAAACGGTGTTCTACAGATTTTGCAAGAAGAAGTTAGAATGTAATATGCTGAACATGTACCTCCCTCCACATTAGGATCATGCCAGAGTTTCCAGCCTTCGAGAGTTGCTGCCCTCCAGGACTGACCACATTTTTCACACAAATGTTGAGCCTTGAAGACAATAAAAAAGAAAACATCAGTTGAAAATTGAAATACCAGAAAATTTCAAAATAATTCAACAACACTACCACTCCTTACTGCACCTAGCAGCCCATAGGGCACAGACAAAAGTTCTCCAATCAAGTTTTCTTTTGGCTAACCCTGAAACACTGATTTTATTACTCGACACATTTCTGTAACCGACATGATTTTAGGACAGCGGGAGCTTAGCTAAAAGCTCAACACCCCTCCCCCCCCTCCCCAACCAATCATCATTATTACCGCACACTTATTTACCTCCTCGAGTTTGCCTGCCCTGATCAAACAGAATAAATGTCGCAGCAATCTGGCTTCATCTTCCTGATATGAAGTGAAACAAGGTATTAGTAAAATAATACATCAAGTTGGTGTTTATGCAATTAAGGAATTCATATTGCTAGACCAGGGTTATATACGTGTAGAAATTGCTCATAATATTATCATTAATGGTCGAGGTGTAATAAACAACTCAGTCATGCAGAGGGAGAAAGGGTGGTGCAGTGGTGTACCAACCTTGTACACTAATGTAGCCCAGTTTCAACTCCTGGAGGTAAAACCATATGGAGAATGTTGTTTGTTGTTGACTCTCTCCCTTGGCCCGAAAGGTTTTACTCACCGTAGCCTCTCCTCAAAACAAACTTTACTAAATTCCAGTTCGATCTGATAAAATGCAGAAAAGTCCATCCAGCCATCTATCTTTTCGCTTTCCCATTCACCTGCGCACCCACCCACCTGCCTGTGCAACTCGCTTGCAGAACTGTGCAGATTTTAGGAATTGTGAGGGCTTGATCAAATTATTATATTGTCAGTCCTGTACCCTGTCAGAAGCTCCGAAAAAATAATATTACTTAGCATTGATCAAATCAAGTGACACACTGTCTAATTTAATTGATCACCAGAAAAAAATATACTGTGGTGCCCCTCTTAAACAATACTAAATGTCATGCCATTACTTTTATTCCACGCACACGCGACTCTTTTTTTTTAACATACCTGGTCTAAATCAGCAAGAGGTCTGTTCTGTCTTACCGGAGCATCAGGGTCCTATATTGATAAAAGAGAGCAACCTGAGCCCTGGCTTTCACTAAATTTTCAAGTACACTGAACATTGGTAGACAGCAATAATTTATGTTAACAGAATGCAGGGTTTTTTTATTATGAACTATAATTTTTCCTTTAATTTCTTGTGCATTTTACATTGCACTTTGCCGCGGCTCATGCTTTTTGAGGGGAAATCGTGGTATGGTCCTCACTTACAACACTGACACTTAACAAATCACTGTCTTCCATAACAATAAAAATAATAATAATAATGCCATTAAGCTCAACTTACCATCTCTGTAACTTGAGGTCTTCTCATTCCTACGCTTCCTTCCTGTTGCAATGCATGAAGAGTATTCTCCCTAAAACATTCAATGATGGAATTAACTTTTTACGGAGAATACTCCAATATTGATGTTTCCATGCAAAGATAAGTTTGATGTATTTTGCACGCCCTTTTAAATTACATGTACACCCTGCTGTCGGCCAAGTGCTCCAATCACCACAGGTACAGTTTCTGTTTTAAGACCCCAGAGCCCTATTATTACTATCATAATTATCATTATTATTATTGTTATTATCATTATTATTGTAATCATAAAGAAACCTACCAACACACTGACTCAGAAAAATACTCCACTTTATCAGACTCTAGAAACAATTCCAGCCAGTCTTCTGCATTCTTTTCTAGCCAGTCAATGACAATCTAAAGAGGATACAGTTAACATGGCAAAAATGATAAAAAAAAGCACATATTTTGCAAAAGAATGCTTTTAAAAAACAAAAGGTTGATGTACATGTACATTTTATCATTTTTAATCACAACCATGGACAAATCACTCTAGACATGATAAAAAATTTATACATTATTAATCTACATTGCTGTAAAGTTCATATAATTATTGTAACTTTTACCTTGAAAAGATTATTTATCATAAAATAGCATACTGTACACTTTACAAGTCAAAAAGAAAGAAACAGTCTCCCTGAGACTAATAACCAAACATACAGTGTGGAATGACACATGTTCATGAGCTTGCGCTGTTGAAATAACATGAGCATGGCTTCTAGTTCTTTGCTGAAAGTTTTATAATAACTGGCAAAGTTTCGAAGAAGTACTTGGGCATCCCAGCATCATTGGAGCCCTACACCAAGTATTGAAATAAAAAATCTAAAGAGTGCACATCCTAGCCAACAAACCAGTCGATTATTGTTAGCTGGTAGTTTTACCACATTATCTGTAAACCCACTTTTAAAACCACGATCTTAAAAGCAACAACGCACTGTGACTATTCAAGGGTGGCACTTCTTTTAGGAAATGATATTGTATGTACACTGCACTGGAATTTAATACCCACAAAATACCCAGCAAGATTACATAGTTTACCTGGTTTTGCCTGGTAGAGGCTTCCCTTTCATACAGATTATTTGTAATGGTCTTTTCACTCCAATTACGTCCCTGGATGATGAATAGATTGTGAAAAAATGATAATCTCACTGTTAGTAGAATTTACTTCTAATGCATAATTACTGGATCAGCTACATTTTAGTCACAACTGAAAACAGGTCAACAATCCACTATTACTATTATTGATACAGACCTTGTCGATCTGTTAAGTTAGAGATTGAGTTAATTTTTTTCATATCAAATTAAATCAGAACACTTTACATACCACAAAATTTGTAAGCATGGCTTCATCATCAAACATTCCATTTTGAAGTCTATCACTATAATAAATTGAAACATTACAATGGGAATGGAACAAGATCAATGTAGAATTAATACAAAACCATTTGTCACTATAATTTCTTTTAAATCTGTGGAGTAAATCCTCTAGAGTTACTATTCAAATGAAATCTCTCTGGCATAAATTTTTCAGAGTACTATCTGCTTTAAAATAGGATTTCACAGAAAAGAAATTTGAACAATATACCCTAAACACTAGTGGAAGAGCAGCATCCTGAGTTTATTCAGAAGCTCAAAAAATTTATCACTTTAAGTTGTGAAAATGTTAACCTCCTATAGGATTGTGGGCTTCACAATTATTATGACATGACAGTCTAGTTCGCTATATATATATATGTAATTATATTCACAAATAGATTAACTTTATTATGGCATATCAGTATAGTTCGATCTACATTGTATAACATCACAAATACATTGGCAATGATTCCACATTGGGGCCTGAATGCAGGAGACTCATTCAAACACGCATTTTCAATTTCACCATTAGCATGCATGGGTCAATTTGGGCTTCGAGGCTTGCCGTAACTACAGTACAATAGTTATATCACTAACCTGTACAATGAGCCAACAAGTCTCCAAGTGTAACTTTCTTGAGAAATGAGATCTACTATATCAACTTGCCTAGTAAATCTTAAGAACAAAAATTTTTATTATACTACTTATTTGCATCAAGGAAATACTGTATTTGCCTTATGCATGCAATGCATATCATTTACATGTAATGCCTACTGTAGACATCAAAACTCACACGATATTAATAAAAGTACCTCATTCATTAACCAATCTCCTATACAATAAGATAATCAGACACTATCCCAAGCTTGTGAGTGCTAGCCATAAACCACAACTGTACAAGTATGTTACCTAAAGATGTAGGTTTATTCTCAATTTCCTTTGTCTCCTAGCCCAAATTCATGAATAATCAGGGCTAGAAGACAAAGAAAATGGGGAATCAACCTAATGTGGGTTAAAAAATTTTAGTTACCTGAATTTAATTTTGAGCTGTAACATAATCATACTGTCAGCTTTTTTGGTAGCCTGGAACCAGTCTCCACAGTGGGGGAAAAGGTGAAAAAAATTCAACAAAGACAGAAAAATTGGAGAGCCAGGTAGTCTGGTATCATGGAATGGCGGACCATCAAAGGCATGCAGGGCCCGAAGTTAACTTTTTAGTGCACTTGCAAAGTTTTGCTAGTAAGATTTTTTTCCACTAGCAAACTGGTGAGACCACGAGCAAATTCCTTCCCTTTGAAATGTCAATGACCATATCTCATACCTGGTGTAATGAAAATGATAGCTCCAAAACCACGAGGAACAACAACAACACGCCAATGCGAATGTCTGGCACAGAGCCTCGGTGCAATACTGCTGGCCAGTGGCTAACAAAAAACGTGCTCTTTTCAACTCAGCAACTGCTGTTTATTTGCCTCAGATCTCGTCCACACGTTCGAACAGCTTTCTCCAAATGTTTGGGAGACATGGATGATTCTAACTCGCAAAGGTTTGCCAGTGGATATTTTTCTCACTCGCAGATTACCAAAATCACTCGCATTTTGCGAGTTTGCGAGCGTTAATTTCGAGCCTTGGCATGTCTCCAGGCTCCGCTGCCCTTTCCCCCTCCCTCACCCCATTTTTTCCTTTTCTCCACTGCAGAGCCTGGTCCCAAGCTACTTTTTTGGTTTGGTTTTTGTTCGTGTTTGCAAGCAAAATCCATGAAGAAAATAAATAGCTTCCCAGCATATAACTTTTCTACAAAATTCAAGATTTCCTGGTCCTCCAAAGGCAAGTGTGAGTCATCAGAGGCCATTGCATTCTCCAAAAGCATAGGCTCTATATGTACGTGGAACTGTCTACTTCTTCATTTTTAAAATAATATTATCAGCCTTAATTCCACATGTATACATACATAAAGTTGTGTACTCACTTGGTTTTTCCAGGTGTTGACTGTCGAATTAAACCATTGAGGACACGGAGTTGCTGTCTGCATGCCTGAATAAAAGAATTTAATTCAAGTTTTCATGACTTTTCCATCTCAAAGGTAGCTATAAGCAGATAAACTTTCAAAACTTCTTTCATTGTAAGTATATAGCTTTCAGCTGTATATTGATATGTTAACGTATACATTATGTCGTTAATTTTACAACTCTCACCTTTTCATATCTAGCAATGACATCAAAGATATGCCTTGTATCAGGAAACGATGTCAAGGCACTCATGAATTCTTCAAACAAGCTTGAACTGGCTGCAAGAGAAAGAAAATGGCCATATCTATAAAGATACCATGAAACTGCAAAAATAAGCCCCTCCATGTATAAGCCCCTCCAAAATATAATAAGCCCCCCACAATTGTAACGCAAAAGAACCCTCCATTAAATCACCCCTCCAAATATAAGCCCCTTGGGGGGCTTGTACTTCTGGAAGTTGCCCTCGAATACAAAGTAAAACAAAGCAAAAATGGGAAATTTCCTTCCCCCTACAAGCTAGCCCAATCAAATTTGAAATGCAGATTTCCTTCCGTACATAAGCCCCTCAAAAAGGGCCTTTGAAAAATATAAGCCCCGGAGCTTATTTTGAGAATTTTAAGATATTCTAATGCTGATCAGTTCTTTCAAAGAACAACTGACATCTTTAGAGCACAATTGGCCTGCAAATATTATGCCATCTGTCTTCACATAAGAGAAGTTCATGTTCTCTTCCAGGGCTGTGGTTAATTTTTGAAGTACAATGTACCAAAGAAATGGAAATAGTAGCCATGGAATCTAGAATTTTCTAGAAGTTAATCTAGAGTTAATTAAATAGGTAAATTGTAGTCTAACCAGGTAGTCATATAAAACCTGAGCAAGATACCTGATACCTCACCAGGGACCAGTTGTAAACATGTATACAATATATACACTTTGTTCGGAACTTGAGATTGAGTGTGAATTTTTCTTATCCATACTCTCTTTGCGTTTGAAACTTATGCTCATTGATCCACCCCCTGGCCTGGCCTGGTGATACTGATTGAGAAAATACCATAAACTGCCGCTCAATTTACAGCTGTATGTTAAAGCGCCCCCCCTCCCCTTCCAATCTAACAGTTGTATAATAAACCCCGCCACCCCCGTTATAGCCCCAACTGAACCCTAACCTAAATGAGAGCCCCATCTTTTACCAGAGAAAAGAGAAAGGTATCAATCTGTTCACTCTTAGATCAAGTTAATATGGCAAGTGGCTCTAACTGATACATACAAATGTATAGATTGCCTCAGTTGCCTGACCTACCAGCAATAACAGGATCCTTTTCTGTTACGATGCTGACATTTTCTGTCAGCTGTGATAATTCTACAGCACTTCCAGGAGAATAATCCTAAAAAATATATGAGGTGAACAAAACAAAAATAGACCAAGTTAAGTGCACAAGTACAGCAATTTTATAACATAACAAGGTTAAGTTTGGTCAAAAGTTTAGACTTGGGGGAGGCAATTACTGCTTAGTCCTTCTCTCACCACTGGCTGGGGTCATTTAAAAGCACTTTAAAGTTCAACTCCTCAGCCAATTTAGACAGGTTTATACAAATTTATTTGGCCAGGACTATATCTTTGCAAATGTCAAAATGTAATACTTTTTTCACACCTGGAACATAATGTACATGTGCCAGCCAGAACACATACACTTTAACTAGGCAGTGCAGTTCTCTGGCATGTATGCAACTCTTTTATGTCAAGTTACCATTTAAGAAAACCATTCTGTTACAATTGCACAAGCCTGAAGAACTGCTGAGTGAAAAATTAGGGAGCTTTAGCATCAGTGATGGTGACATCAGCAAAAACATCATTTCTAAAATGAATTTGTGTTTTTTTAACTTTGTCATGTTTATTTCAATTCACTGAAAATGTCAAATGTTGGCAAGTTCCCCTTGAATCGATTTCTTGAGGACTGCACTCAAGTTTAGAAAGAGAAAGAAAAATTTGTTGTCGATTGTTTTCTTCCTCCATAAAACGTGAAATTAGGCATTTTCATGTCGTAGTCATGCAGTGACAGGAAAGAAATGTACAAAGAAGTATGCTGCACCTGCAATGTTACTACATTTTGCTCAATAAACCTATTGCTTTTTTTACATTTTCATTGCTGACGTCATCTTCATTGCTAGTCCTTCCCTATTTTTCAGAGTTTACCCTTTTATAATACCGGTAAGTAAAAAAGTTTAGAGACATCCACAACACATAAAAGTTACTGCTGTATCCCTGATAACAATAATTACCTCAGCAGCTGGAGCAATGGGCTTACTGGGAGTTAAAGCATGGCTCAATCCACTGTCCTCCATGAATGACAGTGATCCCTGTTATACAAATAAGTAATACGGGAATCATTTATAACTTTATGCCTTGTTTCATGCTTCGTCAAGTGAAGCAATACAATGAGTAACTGACCAGACATTAATACTAATTTTTAAACATACCCTAAAAACAGAAACATAAACATAAGATTTTAAACCAGAAGAGGATATGAAACTTTAAAAATCATTATTGACAGTTGTAAGTTTAAAGAAAAAAACAGTAAATTTAATGTATTAATAAAAACTACAAAGTACCAGTGTGGAGTAGGCTGACATTGGTGGTACTCGAGAAGACAGGGGTCCGTGTGGAATTCCTTCACTAATGAATGAAATCTCCTACAACAAGAATATACACTCTTAGAACTGTAAACCTGCATGTACAACATCCAACAACAATATAATCCTTAAGGTCTAGAAGTAACTTGTGAGACAGAATACATGTACAAACAAATGGCATGAACATCTTTTTCTTTCCATTTTTTCTTACAACAAAATTTATTTAAGTTCAGTAAAAGAGTTGAGATGATCAATGAGGAACATAACATCTCCAAATGTGTTTAGTATTATTTTTATAGTATTGTACCTGATTAGTAACATCTGTTTCTGCAATTGAAGAAGTACCACTTGGGGTATCTAAATTTAACAAGAAGACAAGATTTATTCCATTGGTTCATAATACAAAACTAATTTTGAATAAAAGGGTTTACATATACAAAGAATTTGTCACCGACCGTATCATGAAAATAATAAAAAAATGCTGTGTGCATCTGATAATATTATTAATACATGTAAATTACTTAACAATTAATGAATGAGGCTGAGTATCATATGAAGAATTATGGAGATCCAGGAGGATGTTATCTGTCGAGGCCGTAGGCCGAGGCGAATAACACCCTCCGAGATCTCCATAATTCTTCATATGATACGAAAGCCGAATTCAATAATTGTTTTATTATTCATTCAAAATAATTTGTAGTTTAAAAACATGGCTAAAACATGCTTACCTCCATCGATCCACCGATGTTAAGTTCATCTTTGATTGTGCATGTTTAGGGTTGTTCAGCTCTGCAAATATTCTCCAAACAGCAGATGTCGCCCTTCAAGTTGTCTTCTTGCTGTTCTTTCCATGTTTTTAGCTATTTTTTCGCCTAGTTCTTACTCTTGAAACGAGTGAAATGTCCGTCATTTTTCAAGTTCACAACCAAAACAACTTAACTCAACCCAGGTCTTCTCGTTTAACGGTGCATTAACCTGCAAGAACGCTGCATTTTTGACGTCATTTCCTCGCTAAACACAAAATTCTTTCAAATTTGGTCATCAGTAACTGGTTATGGTGAATTAAACGTGTGCTTTTAGCCAATCAGAAT
>OZ037996.1:13769631-13829631 GCA_964035705.1 Porites rus
TCATGTGGTAGTCAAAAATAGTCGAAAATGCATCAACATGAAAAATGAGCGACAATATCACAGGCAGGTGTGTTTGCAGCAAATGCATAGAGTTCAACTTACATTGTACATCATACTGTGCAATTCTTTTGTTTTCAAACATGTTAGTGTGAACAATCGATAGGATTAAAACAGTTGTGTGGACCTGGATCGATCAATGAGTTTACAATGACCGCCAAGATGCATACTTTTGAGAACCCATTAGTGCGGGCATGGCCTAAAGCTTACCTAAATTGGTCTAACATTATGTTAATACAAGTATGATAGTGAAATCGGGTTTAAGTGAAGAAGCATTCTCTGATCTTACCCTTATCTACCCAGCCCTGGATAGGGGGTTTCTACTCAGCAGTAGTATTCAGGCTTAAATAAAAAATTAACAATATAACTACCGTTAAAAAATAGATTTACCTTTCAAACGCGAAGAATTGGAAAGAATTTTGGGTGCAAAAGAACTAACGGGGTGGTTTGCAAGTTAATAAAACACTACTATTTCACTGATCGAGCGGGAACTCGAGTTTGCGCACACGTCCACTTTTCCACCGCTGTTCTAAGCCAAATTATCCACAAACTCACAACGTGACTTATTATTCTTCACGTTAGCTTAGGCGCGAAATATTCATGCAAATGTAAGCCACATAAAGCCACACACATGTGTCAAAAAACATGGGATTTCGTCAAAATACCTGCCAAATATAGTTGATTGTTGAATCGCCAGCGTAGAATTCTGAACTTTGACGTTGTGAGCCAGATGACAACCTACTTCCTTTCCCATCTCTTGATTCCATTTTGATTGCTTTACACCAAAAATTCAAAGATTTTAAATCAATTTCCTTCCGCTGCAAAAGCGATCCTTGCCGCCATTTTAGTCTGTCTGGTGAAAACGTGGGAATCTGGACCGACTTGCTCCCAGTACTTTTCCGTAACCAATTCCCTAAAGAACGCCTGGTGATTTTTATCTCCTCGTGTTTTGTGGTAGACATGACTGGCGTAAGAAGGAAGAAAGCACAACGAAAAAGGCGGGTAAATACCACTAGAGTCGGGTCAAAAAGAAAGAAGAAAGACAAAAAGGTGAAGGTGTTAAAGTAAGTCAATTTTCTTTCTTGAAAAGAGACAATTCGCCTGGGTATTTTCTACATTGTATTCGAATCCAGATGGTCGGTCGCCTTGCACGCACGCACGCACACGTCTCCAAACAGATAATTTTCAACACTTTGTCTTTTGGATAGTTTTCTTGTTTCTGCAATTTTTTACTGCCTATTTCTGGAAAAATTCAGTAAACAAACAGCTCAAAACCTCTGCTGTGCTCTTTAAATCAAATACTCGAGAGTTTTCTGTCGATGTTGGATCTGGTTTTGAGGTTTTTACACATACTATGATACGGTATCTAAACCTGTTGCAAGATAAGACTGGAATTTCGAATGATGCTGTAAGTTTGACATGTACGCACTGAAATATAGGAAGTTTTATCTCGCCTTCTAGAGACATTCATGTATTTATTCCATGTCCTATGATTGCACTGCAGCCAAACATTGCGTAAAAACTGGGACCAGAAGAAAACACTGAAGCAGAATCTCCAAGATCTTGGTTTGGCATTTGATGCTAATAAAGCAGTGCCACTTCCAAAACAAAAAGTTAGGGTAAGTTATCGGCATTATTAGATATAATATTAAGTTTTATTAATGTGTGTGATACAGTGGAACCCCGGTATAACAAAGACCCTGTTATCATGAAAAACATCTGAAAGCCCAGCAGAATTACAGTAAAATATGTGGAAACGAAGCCCGCTATGATGAAATCCCTTCTATAACGAATAGATTTTGTCAGTCCCAACACACAATTACCCCGTTGTAACGAATATTTTGTCCGGTCGCTCGCAGCAGTCAGTAAAAACAACAGATTTGAGTAGAAATCACAGCTTGATTTAATTGAAAGTGTTTTTAAATTTGATGTCTTGATTGTCAATGCTTTACACTTACATTGTATGGTATCAAATTAATAAAAATAATGTTTTCTAGGTGTAGTATTGTAGAATTTTTGGTAATTGTTATTTAATAAATTACCCTGCTATAACAAATATTTTTGCTGTTAACCAGATAATTCATTATGATGGGGTCTTTGCTATAATGAAGACCCCACTCTAACAAACAATTTTTTTGGCACCATGGTACTTCGTTATAGCAGGTTTCCACTTTATTATTCTTTCCTCTGATTGTGTGTTTCTTGGTGGAAATCCAAATCTATATTCTTAAATATCTTAGTAAAAAATCTGCACTGAAAGGGGATTCATTAGATTAAATAAGTAAGTCCAGATTTTAAGCATTTATGGTCCATCTGTTTCTTAGAAGGGTTGATGATATATAATGTAAAATGTGCATAAACATCTAGCATTGCCAAGCAGTTTTTCTTTGAAAACAGGATTATTGTCACCCCACATTCTCACCCCAATGTCATCACTCTAAAGGTACATTAAAATACTTTGAAGAATGTTTTTACTTTTTCTATGATATTTTTAGAGTCAGCAGTCAGAGGAAACTGAAAAAATGGAAATAGATAAAGAGCCAACACCTGTGATTAAAGGTAACGTTGAACAAAATGTCACCATTCCATTCACACAATATTTAATTTGTTAACTACCGGTAGTTCATTAGTTTATAGTACATTTTATTGCTAATTGTTTCATTTTGATGTAAACCTTTTTGTGTTACTGTCAGGAGCACAAGCATACCATCCAAAATTAATAAAATATTATCATCCTGGTTTTTTTTTTATTTATAAAAAGCAGCATCCATAGCACACAATCATTGAATTTTGTTTCCAAGAATTAAGTTGTGAGCTAACCACAATATACCTCTTTAGCTTGTATGTTATGTTTTCCCAGTGCAGGTCATGTGATAATACTCCAGAGAACTGTTTCTTTCAGATTCCGTCTAATTCACGTGCATATCTATGCATAATTTATGAAAAGACAAAGGGTCAAGTTCCCCTGGAACTTCTATTGGGAAAACAAAACATACAAGCTGAAGAGGTCTATCGATTAAAACAAAAATGCAAAGGTCAGGAAAACCAATTTTAGTAATTGCTGTTATTTTTACCAATGCTAGAATTTGAACAAATGGCTGCAAATGAAGTCAAAGGTGAAAGACATATTTCCCCAGGTGAAGCACAGTTTCTTTGGCAACTTATTCAAGATCATGGAACAAACTATAAGGTATGAAATTTGATAATGCTGGTCTTACAATAAATGCCTTTTTTCTACTGAATTACTTGTTGAAGTGTCAGCTGCATTCTCACCCATATCATGTTGGGAAAAGATGGTTTTGCTGAAGTTGCATTTCAATTCATAAGTCATAAAATTATTTCATTATGACAAAATAGCTACATCTGCTTCATTCTAGGGGACTCCATAAAAAAGATCAGGGTGATTGTTGGTCACTTTTATTTAAGCCTCACCCTGATATATGCCAAACTCTGGAAATCTGGGCTCTGTTGTTAAAAAAAGAGACGGTGCCATCCAGTAGATAAGTATCAGGGAAACCGTTATTGCATTGTCCACTGGACAGAGACAGAGATTTATCCAGTAGGTAGTGCTATCCACCCATTGAACAACTGGGGCCTGAAATCTCAAAACTTTCTCATTTGCACCACCCCCCCCCCCCCAAAAAAAAATAATCAACCAGCCCTACCCCTCACACACACAAATCTGCAGTTGCCAAATCACTTCTGTCATAAAAGAACTGAAGACAAAGGTACACTATATTTTGGCATTGGTAACACTCTGTAAATACCTTTTTTTTTGCAACTGATTCTGGCTTTGAAGTTAAGTTTTCAAAAGCCGTGTTTATTTGGAAGATATGGTGACCCTGTACATGTATGTGGTGATTTGCCGTCAACCCAGGACACTTCCAGATAATTTGACAGACTTGGCACCATTGCCTTGCATACAATGTATGAAGTTGAAGCATTGTGAAGGCTTTCATATATATTATATTTGCCTAACTGACTTTCTTTTTTAAAGGTAAGAAATAAAGCGTCCTTAATTTCCATCAATAGCTCAAAATAGTCGTCTAACTAACAAACCTGAGGCCAACGGTGCTCTCATACTACTCACCTCTGCTCTGTTTTATGGGTACTTTAAGCTACTTAAAGCTATACGGAAAGGAAAGAAGTCAAAAGTAAGGATTTGTGTTCAGACCTGGGATTTGAACTCGGGACCTCCCACACAGAAGGCCATGCACTAACCAACTACACTAATCCTTCCTCCTTACAGGCTATGTCAAGAGACAAGAGAAATTACTACCAACACACACCTAAACAGCTGAAGAGGAAATGTGAGACATTCTTAGGTTCAAAACAAGACTTCAGTGGATGTTTGGAAAATGTTAGTTAGGGCCAATGAAATATTGTAAATAGGGACAAAAGTGACTTGAAAGTTAACTATGAAACTCCATTTGCTGGCCTTCTTACTTAATTTAAGACAAATGTTATTAACGGAAAATTCCAGTTTTTATTATACCAAAATAAATCACCTTCACAGTGCTGTAGTCATCACTTAATGGCTGTAAATATCGTAAGACTGATAGACGATGGCCCTATTCTCAGATATCAGAGGTTGTCCGCTGCCCCTTTGCTTATCTCCCTAGGGAACTGATTCTCAGACGTCCAAGTTTGTTTGTGGCCCCTTCCCGGAAGGGGCCACAAACAAACTTGGACGTCTGAGAATCAGGCTAGATAGACCATCACATGACTGATAAGCAACATCAAAAGACTGAGAAAGATACTGAGATAATGTCCAAGGTTTTTGCTCCCCAGCACCCCTTTCATGGCCCATGCAGGCTTCTGTCTTTCACCAGTAGAGCGATGCTATAATAAGCGGGTTCATTTTGTCTATGGCTCTTTCATTGTTGCTCTGGGAGATTACCCTCCAGCCTCCAGTTGTTCCAAAATTGGATAGCACTATCCACCGAATAACTCATATCCAGTGGGTATGTATTAGGGAAACCAATGCATTATCCAGTAGACAGAGATTTAGCCAGTAGATAGCACTATCGAGGCTCTTTTAGGGTAAAATTCCGATAAGCAACATGGGCTTGAAAAAGTGGCATGGGACAGCAGGAATGGCGACAAACGACTCAAAGATGGGTTGAAACTGCGACAGCAACAGACAAAAGCGCAAATACAATGAAAAAATGCCAACAGTGACATGGCTTTCTTCTCAATTTGCAAAACGACAGGTTTTGAAATTCAGACTTGGGACATACGTAACCCCTCTAAGAGGGCCTCCCTATCCACCTTTTGAACAATTGGGGGCCAATCCTGTTTTTTCCCCTCCCCGGCCCAACCAAACTCCAAAAAAGATTGTTGGTACATCACGTAAAGACCAGGGGCCCGTTTCTCGAAAGTCCCGATAATTAACGGGCCCGGTAAGCTGTCTCCGTTTACATTGAAGATCGAGGTTTCAATAGTTTTGCATCTAACATGATAAAGCTATGAGTTAATGAAACAAAAAGAAGTTGGTTGCTGGCCAGGACCCGCGCTCTTATTATTTATTTTTCGGTTTGAATATTCGATTTCGGGCCCGAAAAGTTACCGGGACTTTCGAGAAACGGGCCCCTGGGGCCCGTTTCTCGAAAGTCCCGGTAACTTAACGGGCCCGGAATCGTATTTTTAAATCAAAGTCTCAAGAAAAGTAGGGTGTGTTCTGACCTCTAATGAAGTCCACTTTGTTTCGTTAGCTAATAACTCTACTGTATCATTTTCAAAACTTTTAAAACTTCCTTCTAAAATGGAAAACAAAACAGTTTAACGGGCCCGGTAATTACCGGGAGCTTCGAGAAACGGGCCCCAGAACCGCAAACGCTCACCCACCAGTATTGTTTAAGACTCCCCCAAACCATACCCTGTTAGGTGGCACATGCCCGTTTAGGCCAAAAGAAGGAAGTATTCCCAACCCACTTCCCCGCTGGGGCGTCATTATTGCGCGCGGCCTATGCGTTTCAGGCCACGTGGTCAGAGCGAGTTTTTTTCTGGCCGTTCGTCTCCGATACGTCACCGAAATGTATTGACCGAGAAGGCCTGGGAAGACGCCAAAAGTCAGACCCAGACAAGACAATCCTCTCCAGTAAAGAACTTGGGGTAAAACCAGCAAACAAAAACCAGGTCGATTACAAACATAAGTTTGTTTATTTTTTGTCAAGATGCCTTGCAACGTATAAAAAATAATTTCAAAATTAGTCCTATTTCTATAAAACATCGTTTATGTACCGTACTTTGTCACACAATCGATTAATTTATCAAATTTACTTGACAAATAAAAAATGGATAAAAACTTAACTTTCGTTTGAACGTACCACATTCTTTACGTTTGAAAATTGGTAAATTAAATCGCTCTAAGCATGCACAGGAGACAGAAGCAAGAGAAATAACAACGCTTTGAAGGAAAACCTGCGGTCAATTAAAATGTAACTTCAATAAATAATTTGTTTGTATTTCATGGAATCTTTCAAAAAATTTTCCAAAGCAGCACATAGGAGGAGAGTCGATTATTACTCACGTTCCTAATGCTGACCTACAGTAATTCTCGATCGTTCCATGCGTGTTAAACAGTAAACCTGATAACACTTTTTATTATTTATGTCCGCGCGTTAAAGGTTGCGCTAATTCCACGATCCTTTGGGAAGCATTTGCCTTTTTTGCCGATTCGCTCACAGTAAACGCATCAGGATTAAATTGAACGTGGTCCATGGTCTCTCGAATGATAGGCTTGGCCAAAGTTTGGGTCCTCTCTGAGGCTATTGCTCTAAGCGTGTTCCTGCTAACCGGCCACTCCACATCTTTACAAGGTAAATATCCCTCAACCGTCTGCTTCGCTTTTGCCAACTCCTGCACTCTTGCAGATGCCACAGTCCGTCTGCTTGCCGAGGAAACGCGCCATGTAGGTTCTCTAACAGGCCCATCTTGTCGTGTTTTGGGTCGCGCGAGTTGCTCCACGCGCGCCGAGGACACAGCTCTCTTAGCTGGCTCACTGACAATCCAAGGCACCACGCGCTCGGGCTGATACTGGTGATGAGTTTTCTTTGGAGTAGCCAGTCTTAACGATCTCTCCCGCTCTTCGGCCGTTTTGGCTGCCTCGCTAACGTGCCAGATAGGAGAACTTCTTCCGCAGCTGAAGATGTAAGCCTCCCTGGAAAAAAAAGAAAGTCAATGAGCTCAAAATGAGAAAACGAATAAGACTTTTTCACTGAACAGCGACCATATACACTGTATACAGTCAGCTTTCTCTAAGACGGAAACCCTTTGGGACCGGCACTATAAGTGTCCGTGTCAGGGAGATGTCCGTCTTATAGAGAGTCAATTAAAGGGAGTAAAGAAAGGCAGGGACCAGGTCTAAGTGTCCGTTTTTAAGACAATGTGAAGAGGTGTCCGTGAAGAGAGATACGACTGTATACTCACTCGAACTCTTTACTTAAGCCCAACACATCGGCCACTTGTTCTTGTCACGATCAACGGACAGAGTTCCATTTACTCTTTTTTTTTCAACCGCTCTGTAATGGCAATGCATCTCTCGACAAAGTAAAAGATGTTTACGGACAAACTGATCCTTACAGTCATTACCAAGAGGTCATCAATAGTCGCATTGTATCAACATTTTTGAGGTCATTTTTGTTGGAAGGAAGTTCCACGAGTCTCTGTTTTAGCGACATACTTTGTTCATGGTGTTAAATATTGATATGCTTAGTTAAAATAGATTTGATAGTTTTAGCCTGCGTAGCATGGCAGTTTTGTAGAGCCGGGCGAACAAGCGTCGAAGCCGCGAAATTCGCGCGCGAACTCGCCCGCCTTTATTACTTAGCGCCCAACCAAAACCGCCATGCTACGCAGGTTATGAGAGTTCTTGAACTGATTACACAGGGTACTCTCTCGGCGTTACATAAAATCCAGAAATTGTCCCTATAAATTAATTTTAATAAAGAAACAAGACAGTGCGTATTTTCTCCTAAAAAGGGTTCTAAAAAAGGAAAATGTTGTCCTAAACTGAGTAGGGTATTTTTGATTCATTTATTGTCCAAAATTAAACGTGACATGGCCAACCTCAAGGGCACCGTACTCCGTGGGAGCTCGGCATGACATAACCGGAAGACTTATTTGGATAATAGAGTTAGTTTTGTGTTATAGACTGCTATTGAGTTTAGTCGGCAAGCGACGGTGTTCTATCAGTAGAGAATGAGCTTCTCTCTTGGTTCTATAAAACTCGTCATTACATAAATCAGTGAAATTAAAAAAGGCTGACCATAGAAGTCCAGGCCTTAGCTAGATGATACAGGACCATAGACTCGGAGATAGATTTTGTTTTTATAGAGCTACTCTAGTTGCTCTGGTTGATGTTATTTTAGTGTCTGCAGGCAGAATGGTTTACTAAATTGCCTCGCCAAAGTTCTTACTGAAATGGCTAAAAAAATTCCAGTTAGATAAGCCGTAGTTAGAGCTAGTTTTCCATGTCATAGTAACGACTTGAATCGAAGTTAAAAAATCCAGTCGCCTGTGTACTGTTTGACTGACAAATTTCTTACACACCACGTTATAATTCCTGTCGGGTTTATTTTGTAATATTCCCTTAGACAAACTACATTTTGAAACTTTACCTTTGCGGTTGATCTTGGGAAACGATGTTAACTTCGCCTCATAAACTTCACAATACTCGATGGCCGGGTCCCCTCAGACAATAACTAACACAGTAACCGGGTCAGGCACTCCATAGCAACTGAACGATCACTAACAATTGAATAATTCTGGAATGTCACGCGCGCACACAGAACTGATGTCACAATGCTCTCTTACTGGGTGCCGCGTCAGACACAGAGCAGAAAATCAAAGCCTCTTAATCATGTCCACTTTCAGAAGACGGCTTTAAACTTCAAAATAAGTTCTACTGTAAGTTAGCCCTCACGTTTTTTGATAATGAAATTTTATTAACAGGTCTTTAATTGTTTTGCTTTTTACAAAGAGCTAATTATCACCAAATTCAAGTGTTTTGAAATTACTATGAAACCAAGCGTGAATGAGCTATTGTAAAAGAGACTGTTTAGAAGAACATTAGTTTCAAAGTCTGATCAGTTTGATATAAAAACAGGAATTTTTTTGTCAAAAATAATTACTTTTGTCGTTGTCAACAATTGGTAACCAAAGGTCATGATCATGGTATAGGGGTACATGTACCAGAAGCTACCGAACTTTTTCAGAAGTGCATTTTGAAATGACAACACTAAATATTTTTTATGGAAATGAGACAAAATAACAGACAACAGTGAATTTGACACAGTGGTTCCCTGGTGGTATTGGCAATATATTCCATACTGTATATGACGCAAATTGCTATCAAATACCGCCTGTATGCTCTTGAATATCACTCTTTTCTCTTGAATATATGTTTTATTTCTAAAAGCTTGAAAACATTCCTTTATATAATGAGTTTATTTTTTGTTTTCATTTGCATTACAACCTTACAGATCAAGCTTTGCCAACCGCGTTTTTTGTTTGTTTTGTTTTTAACTGAGTGATTCTGACATTATGGGAAGAGGATTGTAACATTTAGTTTTCTAAGTTTCCTCTCCTCAAATCCAATCCTCTCCATAAAATAAGCCCCTGCCCCCGGATAATTTTGTAGGTTCCATATAAAAGCCGCTGTTCAGGAAATGAGTCCAATTAGAGTAGATTCATGAAACGTTGACGTGATTCAAATTTTCACCTTGTGAAAAATATTATGAACAAAAATGTTGGTTCGGTGATGAAAACATACCGAAAATGAACGATTAAGCACCGCGGCGCTTATTTCATTTTCTCTGTTATAGGTGCGATGCTCATACGAGAGTGGCGCTTATTTCAACTACGGCTAAAACACTGAGGGGAATATAGAGAGGATTAAGTTAGGCGTGCACTTGGTGTGCACAATAGTATACTGAAATATGTACACCTCGAACTGTTATATGAACCCAGTTTCAAGAGTTTCCCTGCATTAAAACTTTAGAACTCACGAGTTGGTCGAGGTCTTATTTCTCAAGTGATATCTAGGGCCGTGACAAAGGTGGGGCGTTAATTTCTAAATACCTGTATTAGCACCGCGGCGCTTATTCGAGAGCGGCGTTTAATCGATCATTTACGGTAGTCTAACATCTGACTTAAATCCCGGGTTAGAAATAATCAGTGGCCCAAATATTATTTTAAGTCATAAACTGTTAACAAAATTGAAAATGAGTTGGAACGTCGGTTTGTTCGAACACCGTCTTAACTATGTTTTCCTAAACGGTACTTAATTTTTCAACCCCAAAGAACGAAAACAGAATAATTTTCGTGCCAAAAGAAAAGAAAAAATCTTGAGACGAAAATTGAAGTTAGTGAAAAACTTTTTGTTTTACCCGAAAGGCTTTATAACTAGTGCGCAATCTTTACTAAACACAGGGCTTCAACAAAGTCGTCTAATTACAAATACAGCCTTTCGAACCATTGATCCCAATACACTCTTTTTTTTTTATAAGAATATATTTTATAAGAATATCGAGGCTGAAATTTGCGAAATTTTAAGAATATTTTAAGAATAAAGCCGAGGCTGAGATTTTGAAAACGATAGATATAATTTTGTGTGTTGAAACATCTGTAAATACAATACAATTTTATGTTTTTAACTTAACCGTATAAAATTATTCCTTTCTCTGAACGGCGAAACTAGCCAACAAAACGAAAAAACCTGCACTAGCTATAGCAAAAATGTTCAACGCTAATGACAGTTCGATGAACGGTACATGTAATACATGTACATATACCCCAATAAATTCTAAAACGGAAATGTCATAAGCTATAATTTAAGAATAATACAAGAATATTTTCAGCCTAAAATCGGCAGAAAAATAAGAATATTCAGCCTGGGCCGGAAAAACAACATTCTTATAAAAAAAAAAAGAGTGTAACCAGTGAAGGGTATCACGAAAATGTTATAAGCATCGTAGTGGACGGACAGTCTGCGGAAACATTTGTTCAGGTATTGTTCAGCGTTTTTTTATCTCTGGAATGGAAACAGTTCACAGGCTGACGTGCAACACGGATCAATGCAGAATGAAGTCTGGCAGAGTTACCTGTATCAAAAGAAACTGTGTTGTTGCGTAGGCAGAGGAATGAACGCGAGCGCTAGCGCCTTGTGCAGAGCGTATGCTTTAGTCGCATGTGTACGTTGGTAAATGTTAAGTTACCTTGGTTCTCTGTGTCCCTCTGGTACCGGCTTAGGCTCAGCCAACTGCTCGAGTCTTGCGGAAATGTTTGCTTTCAAAGCCAGCGGTTTAACCTCCCACAGAACAGAGTTGCGACCGCAGCTAAACGTGTATTGTTCTCTAAAAATGGGGAAAGTAGATCATGAGGCTAGGTATGGTAAGCTCGACTGCGTGTTTTAAAAAAGGTAATTACAAACTTTCTTGAAACCTCTTTTCAAAAACTTGCCACACGGGTGAAGTGTGAATGGGTGAAGTGTCTTTTAACAGACCTTCTTTTTTGAACGCGCGTAAAAAAATTAAAACAGCGGGGAATTTATTGACTTCTCGCGCAGGTGGTTGGGATGGGTAAATGAGAAAAACATGAATAAAATAAAACCTCAGGCTTCGCATTCCCTCACGCTCTCGTTGACTTCCCCAAAGGAAAGGCTATGGAAATAGGAAATGAGCGGAATTCAGCACCTGAAAAGGCCGCGCAGGCTAAAATAAAACTACTTGTCTTGATTCTTCTTCAAAGAGATTGGTTTTTTTTAGAATTAATAATTAAAACGTTTGGCTCATTTCCAGGGGCTTCTTTCCTTACTTGAAATTGATTAAGTGAGAACATAACACACTCTGGCAGACTAGCTACGATCATGGCGTGCTCGATACCGTATAGACTAGTTGCTTTTTGCATGGTACATTGTTAGAATTAATCCCTAAATTTACCGGCTTTGTATAGTACCTGTTACACTTGAGTGGATGATCTTGTTGGAAATCTTTCTTCGGCGTTGCTAAGGCCATTAATCTCTCTGAAGCATTCGCTGATAGCGCTGCTCTAGATAAAGGCCACATCGTTTCTTGGTTTCCCCAAACGAGAGGCCTAAAAGGTAAATTCTATTCTTCAATATATGTTGGCTAAACAATCAAGCCAATTAGCACTCTATTAAACAGTGTCTTTAGCCTTTTCACAAAAAATGCCATTACGCGATATCACTGCATTAAAAATAAAAGTAAAACTTTAACTTAAGTGCAAGGCATTTTTAACAGTATACACTAAATTTTGTCATTTTTTTCAAAAGTTATCCTTTATTCAACCAGGCAACGAACAACAGCGCTTGATTTTGAAAAAAGGAGAGAATACCCTTGTTTTCAGATAAAATGTGTTTCATACATTTCAATAATCATGAAGAAAAGCTAAGCAGAAATTTCTAAGGGCAAAGTGCTAAATCTAGAATAAGTTAGTTATCTACTTATAGGTTACATATTTAACTAAGCCTTTGCAAGAACTTTTCTAATTATACTAGATTTTTGCATTATAAACACCACTGAGTACGCCTTTTATGTAGTTTCCCTTACCAAAAGCTTGTCATCCATACAGCCTTGGACTCCTTGGGTTTTGCAAGTTTGACCAGGCGAGTGCTGTTAAAACAAAAAAATAAAATATATCTTCAGAAAAAAAGGAAAACTGATCGGATTGTTTGAGACAAATAAGATCGAATTGAACTGGAAACCAAAGCAAATACATGTAGTTACTTACATGCCGGCATCTCGAGTGGCCTCCGTGAAGTCGGGTAGCGGGTGATTCACTCTAACAACTGCAAAAAAAGGAAAACACGAGACAATGAAGATCTCTGCATTCCTGGTAAAATCAAGATTAAGTAGCTAGTTCAGCACTTAGTTCTTGGGGCATCCATTCATACTTACATGCCACTTCTGTCATGTTTACAGCAGCAGTTGCAGCAACAGAGAACTTTTAAACAGATTGTAAACAAAAACCGTGTGATACCGGGTGTTAAGGCTTGTGACGAGAGCAGTCGCTGTCGTAAGTTAAAAGTTGTAAGGAGCGTAGTTTGCTTAGTGTCAATTTCGCTTTGGTTATTTCTATTCGTCAGCTTTGTGCCGGGATTGTCTATATTCAACACAGCGTCGTGCTGTGTTTCCATGGAGACACCACATTTAAAACGTGGTGCTAATTAACGTTGTCCGACTTTGCATTGCTATCTGGATTGTGATTGGACAACCATTAGTCCTGTGAGGTTTCAATATCTCAATTGTATTGTCTTTGTTTTAAGTAAGCCACAATAACAAAGGGCGGTAATTGTATGTTGATCCTGGAAATTGTTATTCAAACAGTCCTACAAACATAAATTTGTTAAGCTAGGTGAATTTGCGCACGCAAAAGACAGGCTTCCTACTATAGTGAATGAGGTTTTGCATCCTTGAACAATAAAAGATAAAATAATGCAAGACGAAATTAACTACTCAGCTTAAACATTAGCTACCATTAACTCCAACGAGACAAATTCTAATGCATATTTTATTCTGTTTAGGCGATAGAATTTAGAGAAAATGAAATTTGAATGATTTTATGCACTAGTTTTAACATGATGTTGATGTAAATGTTTCAGTAATGACTTAGAACAATTGGAGAGGACGCAAGTACCTCAGTCTCTTGCTTGGAAAGAACTAGTTTACTGTAAGAAATAGTCATCATTATTATGCAGATAGCAAGTTCGCTACTAGTGATTCCGTATCAAACAAAACTTCTTCTTTAATAGCCTACGAGCGGGCTCACCTGTGCTAGCTAGTTCTGGGAAAATTTTGGCGCGCGAGGAAGTCGCTTTTCCTCGCGCGCCAAAATTTTCCCAGAACTAGCACAAGTGAGCCCGGGCTACTTCGTTAAGGAATTCACTTGTGGCTACAGAATACCCAGTATTCTATTTGTGAAATAAACGCGGTCTAAGAGAAGACAACATAAATAGACCACAAGATACTAAAAGCATAGTCGAAGAGACCAGCTGAACACTCACAAAAGCCAGTTGAGAGTGTTAACGTCGGTTTTGCCTTTTAAGCTTATACTCATCATTTAATCAAGCTTCAAATCACTTCGAAAATTCAAAAGCGTAAAGCAATTAGAAAATAAGAGGTACCAGGTACCCTGCTTCTGAAACTCCTAATTTATAAAGAATGATGAGCTCGAGTTATCGTAACACTGTTGCTATAGGCAACTATCGATTCAGCAGTTTTGATGTGCGATGATTAACATGAGTCTAACATTGCATAGAAAAAACCTAAGGCCTGTTTCAAACGTAGTGCTACTGCCGTGCTAGGCTGGCTGGACTGTAGCTACACACTAGCACGACTTGGTTTCAGACGTCGAATTTAATTCAGTCGATTAGAACGGCTGTTGCCGAATACAAAATGCAAAATTAAAGAAACGGTTTAGCAAACTTTTAAATATATTCTAATGTATTTATGATTTATGAATTAAGTTCAGCACGGCAGTAGCACAACGTTTGAAACGGACCTAAATGATGCAAGGGTGGATTTAAACTCTCTCTCAACTTTTCTTGACAAAAGTGACACACTTTCTCCGCCTAGTCACTCTTCTTAAGGGGGGGGGACTCTGGTTGTTTTTTTGTGTGTTTACAATTTTCCATAATTTTAAACATCCTTCCCTCAAATTTTTAATCTTTAATCTATCATAACATTCGAAAAATAACCCAAACATTCTGAAAAATTTATTGAAATAATGACTCAGACTCAATTTTTTCATTGAATGAAATCTTAGCTAGATTTAGGACAGTAATGAAGGAAAAGCGAGGCTTTAAACCATAATTCCCCCAAGCTTGTCGTCCACGACAACAGTAATAAGTATACTCTGCCGCGGTTTGAATTATCTCACTGAAGAAACACTCACTGTGTGGTAACTTGAGTTTCTGCTGCTTCTTTGCTTTCTTTATTTCTGCCAGTGAAGGAAAAAAAAACGAGTCACTGCATTAGCCACAATGACAAAGCGGTGTAACCGCGCGACTGAAGCACTTTATACTACTACATTGATATCTAGCATTCAATCTGTATCAGCAGGACTGACTACTAACTGATGTTCTTTCACACTTAAACATTATTGCTTATTTTGTAGTTGCAGATGTAAAGCTTCAAGGTCTCTACAATTTGCTAATTATAAAAAGGTATCTCTTATTTGAAAAAGGTGCAGGGATTTCACGAGTTGACTCAAGGTATCAGCAGGGAGAGGCGGCCACACCCTGAGGTTGATCCACTCGAGAATTTTGCTGCGATCAATCACGAGAAGAAAAAGTAGCATCATAGAATAACGAAGTTATTAGTCAAAATGCTTCTTCGAGGGTAGAAAAGGGATACTGTAACAGTGTTTTTAATGTAGTGCGCTTTTCAAAAGGTATCTTCAAAGGGAAAGGGCTCTGAAATCTGGGAGGAGCATCCCCGCATTAAACTTTGTTACTCCCGGAGTTCCTTACCTTTTGGCGTTTCAGCTCTCACAGATAAAGCGTAAGGAGAGGTTGCACCAGAAGTCACCGTCTGCGGCCGAATTAACGGTAAATGCATTCGTTCGCTTTCAGAATCACTCTGTTTCTCCTCCCGTGTCGCAGGTGTATTTCCCTTTGCCTTTGATGAAGACTTTCTTGGCTCCCTGTTCACCGGTGTTGGCTCCTTTTGCACTGGTGTAGCCTGTTTAACTGGCGATGGTTTAACTTCTTCCTTATCAGGGCTGGTAGCCTGTGGACCGACAGCTGTGCTCTCTCCGTCTAAGAAACAGTAGCGACTCAAATCAGCTTAAGACTGGCTCGTTTCTCAGCGAGTCTGGTGTCCCTGGCAACACAGTTTAACTAAGCGACAGGGCACTATCGAGAATCATGTTTCCTAAGTTCTCTTTACTCAGGGGCACCCAACGACTAGTTTCGGTAAAATGTCTGTCAAAGGAGTAAATATTGTCTAGAAACTTCTATTGCAGACGAAAGGCTAGAAATGTTTGGATAACCGTTCCATTCGTCTAAAATATTCGGAGTTTTAATATTAACCTCCCTACGATTTTCGGGAGTGGATTTTTTACATTTTATTCCACGATTTGGCGATTATTGGTAAACAAAAGGCTAGTACTTGAAAATTTAGGTATAGATAGACAAACGTTGTCATCTAAAATTTTCTAAGTATGGTTACTCCGCGCGCGTGTCCTGGCAGTGACAAGACCTGTCGGGATAGCTTAAACTTTCAAGACGGCCAAAGTTTCCCTTCAGTAAACATCCGAACGGATAGATAGTGTCTAGGACAGCTCCAAATTAACAAAACAGACTTCTAAAGCATAGCGAAATCCATTTTTAACATTTATGACTTGTTTAGAGTGTTCTAATCGTTGGGTGCGCCTGTTCACTAAACAAACAAATAAATTATTACATTGCTCTTCCAAAAATCGAAATTTCTCATTCAGATCATTTGAACTCTTCTTGTCAATATGCCAAAAGACACTCAGGAATTTACCGATTTTCTAGTATCTTAGTAGCTTTTTTCTTGGCAACGTTTATAGTCCGGTCTGTTCCATTTAAAAGGGTTTAGAGTCTTCCAGTTTATATGATCAAAGGTGAGAAGATTACTCTTGGTTTGTTAGGCGAATCTCCAATCTAGCTTTTGCAAAGGATAGTTCTTTGAATTCGTACATTATGCCTTGACTTACGGTTGCAATTGTACAGTTGGCATAATAATATACAACACCTTACATCTTTCCAGTTTAAAATTACCTTCCGTTCCTCTTGTAATTGAGAGCATTTCTCTGGTTTTACTAAACTAAATATTTTCCTTGATGTAGACAGCTGTTCAGCTGTTTAACGGGTGACGAGTACTCTTCAGTAAAACCAACCGAAGGCAGTTGAGTCTTGCCTCTCAGGCATAACATTTAAACATTTAGTGACCTATGTATTTTCTCAGGCGATTCCATGGTAACAGCGATTCGGATGTTGTAATAGGAGAAAGTACGTGGAGTTCAAGAACTTCATTTGGCCAAGAAGAAGCGATGCTTGGCGATGGTTTGATGGTTAGACAGAGTGATTGTTGTTCTCTTAGATCTTTTAAAAGTGAGAAATAGTTCTACAATACTGAGGTTTCGTTTAGGCATGAGAGCCTAGAAGAATAGTCCTCTAACCACCACAACTCTGGAATCCTACCGGGCATGCATCTTCCCCTACCGTGCGCATATTCCGTGGAACTATTAGTGGTTTATGAAATCAGCATGCAGAGTGGCTAAGTTCAAAAGTAAACAATTTAATCTAAAACTTATCGTTGCAGTAAATGATGGTGGAGATGGCAATGTCTGTCGCTTGAAAGCATTCAAACACGTTTTTTTGACTTGGAAAAAACGCTTATTGCACTTCGACAATCTACTATCTTCTCGCTGATTTTTTTTCTGCCAAATTGAACTCCGCTTAAATTATTTCGAATAAATTTATGAGGTTCTCATTATAATTTGAGTGTAACTTACCATGGTCATTTTCAACATCCTCAACTCTAATTTGGGGGCCTTTTTCATCCATTGACGATAGTTTTGTCAGCCGTAGATGCTGGCCTAGCTTGGCCTCAACTTTACTTTGTTATAAAGTGTGTTTAACTTTCTACGATTTGATGTCTTAGAAACCGCTAATTGCAAAGATTAACTGTTCTTGACCAATAAATCTTTAATGACTGGCGTTTTAACATTTGCATGTCAATTCAGCCCTAAACGTTACCCCTTGTTAAATAAATTGTCGTAAATTATGAATTTGCATCAGTGACACCTCTCTTCTTAATACAAATTTCCCCTTTTTAGTCTTTGAAATATAAAAGAGACACTATTTTTCAATATATTCTAGAAAAATTATTACTGCACCTGTTTGGGTACTAAAACAGGGTTGTGAGGCAGACGAAAGCCTTAAATGAGGCAGCATTAGACAAACGTTTATCTTGTTTTGTATATTAGGCTGTATGGTTAACAAGGCACCTTTTGCAGAGGCTGCCGACTGAGGTAGTTGCCTCTATTTTTTTTATTTTTGAAGGCTACTGAAAAAACAAATAAGGCAAATAAGTGTTCAAGTAATGAAGAAAAAGTTCTTGGAAGTAATAACAAATTCAAGACCATCAAAAAAAACTATCTCTATGGTAACCGGAGTATAACTGCGAAAGAAGCTTCACTATACACCTGTTTCGTTACTGGGAAAGAGTTTGCTTCTGGTATGAAGGATATTAAAGAATTAGGCGTATAAACAAACAACAAATATATTTGAACTTTAATTGTTTTAAAAAGTTGTTGAAAAGTCCGCAATTCTTTCACCATAGCTGATGTAAGCCTTGCCTCCATTGAGAGGCCATCGTCACCTTTTAGCCCATCGCTTTGAGTGGTTCTTATTGTCTGTAGCTCTCATAAAAACCGGCAAGAATTCTTGACGCCAGTTCATTTATTACATTTGGGTGTGGGTGATGGTCTTTGATTGTTTTTTTTTTAGATACATGAATTGACAGAGAAAATTCTCCACTCCAGAAACTCTAGGAAGAATGGATGCAAGCTTTGGGTGTAGTGATCAGTCTGAGATTAGGGACCTTAAGCAAGGACGACGACGACGGCAGTGAAATCGTCGGTAAAAAAATGAATTTGCGTTCTTTCAAGCTTAATCGCGTCTATTTGGACCCGCTCAATATGTCAAATACAGGCGACTTTCCCTGGAGTTAAATTCTTAAGAATCTTATTCAGGTTAAGAGAGATGAAGGAAAATTCGTCGTCGTATGTCCACGACCTCCACAAATCGTCAAATTAGGAGGTTTCACGTCGTAGTCGTGCAGTGGACGTCAAAGAAATGTACTAAAAAGCGTGATACACGTGCAGAGCTGTTGTTTTGATCATTAAACCTATTGTTTTTTTTAAGTCGTCGTTGTCGTCGTCGTGGTCGTTGTAGTTGCTTAAGCTCCCTACTGTTGTAGGTGGACAAGCGTTAGTTATGATTGGTGGATGATATTCAAGGCAACCATTAACCAACCAATCATACGTAATGCTTTTCCACCCAAACGACCCCAGAAATCTTTGCGCCGAAAGCTTGTACCCATTCCCCTTATGGCTTCCGGAATGGGGAATTGAAGTTAATTGATTGTTAGCCTGGGGAAATAGCCTACATTACGCGTCCCCACCACTGGTTTCCCTGCGAAATCACGTCTGAGAGACGAGGGCAGAAATTGTATACTGATGACGTGTCGCTACTAAGATCTCAGTAGTGTTTCTGATTGGTTGTCGATTGTTTTCTCAGTCTAATTCGTCATCTGATGGATCAAGAGATAATATGGAGAGAGAGAGGGAAACGCCCAGTCTTGCCGTTGGGATATGTGAATTTCACCAAAAGTTATTTTTAGACCAATTAAACGCTTGAAATTAATTAGAAGTTGGTTTTCGGAGAGGTCCGCAAACTTTTATTCAGTGTTGAATAATGGGACATTAGAGACTTGAAGATCCAAAAAGACGCGATGGCTATGAGAACGTCAAAAAACCAACGGTTTAATAAGCAAAACAACAACTTTGCACGTGCATCACCTTTTTTGTACATGTCTTTCCTGTTTTACTCGACTACGACGTAAAAATGTCTAATGTCGCGATTTAAGCAGGACGTAAACAACAACGACGAAAGTTTATTTCTCTTTCTGAGCTTGAATATGGTCACTTCAAAGTCAGCTTCGGGAGGGTTCGCCTACATTTGACAAAGTAAGTGGGTAGGAATAATCGCTGTAAAGACGAAAAGAACGTAAATTCACTTTTTAAGCGACGTTCTTGTCTCCGTCGCGTCGTTGGATCTTTAAGTCTCTATTGATGGGACAACGCGTCAACGCCCTAAGATTCCCTCTCTGTTCCATTATTTTCTCTTAGATGGATACTTCTTCTTCTTGTTCTTCTATATTTTTTCTTATCATCACCATTTTTCCTTCATGTTTCATATTTAGGCTGGTCTTTTCTAAAAGGTGACCGCTAAACGTATATTTCATTCTGCGTTTATATCACAAAGGGAGTTAGTAACTTATCTACTGACTTTATTTGTTAGTGGAAGGCGATGGCAGGTTGACTGGCTGATTTCGAGTAGACACTCAACAATATAGAGATTTTCAATTAAAACTAAACTTCTTTTAAAAAAGTCAATGGAAAAGTAAATACTTACCGGTACTTGATAGACTCGACACAGAAGTGGCTCGGGCAGACTTAATACTCGAAGCTGCTAAGCTCAGATAACTGCTGTACTCTGTTATGGCAGACCGCAGGCTCGGGCTGCGTTGAAGGATCAGACTGATAGGTGTCCCTGGTGGGAATAATGAGCCTCGACTGGATGCGTTGCTTTGGTAACCAGCATAAGTTCGGAGTGGTTGCATCCTGGGCTTTCTTGAAATTGTGCTTACTTTGCTTGAAGCACTAGAGGAAGTTTTTCTACTTTGGTCAGATTTACTTGATTTTACAGTGGACACGGACAATGCACTCATTAAAGAAACTCCACCATCGATTGAAGGTTTCTTGTGATGTCTAGTAATCGGTCGAATAGTCGACGCAGAACTAAGATACGTATCATTTCTCTCTCTCTGACTGCGTTCCTTGCGTTTCAAAACTCTTTTACGTCGATTCTTAAAATCATATGATTCGTCATTATCTGTTTCTTGTCTTTTTCGTTGCTTACTTTTAGACGACATTTCTGCTCTGCTACTTTTGCCCCTACGACCAGACCTGCTCGCAGATCGATTCGCTTCTCTTTCTATCTCGAAAAATGACATCACGGCTTCCCTATTCAAGTCAGGGACAGATTTGACACGCGGCATGGTTGGTGTCTTTATAATCGAACGAGTACTCATTCGCGAAGCCATCTGACCGCGACTTACTGGTCGCGCATTCGAGAGTCCAGGAAGTATTGCTAATGTAACGCGGCGCTTCCTAGCTTTTTGAAGGTCAGGTTGGGATTTACTTACGGTTTTATTAGAAATTGCAGGCAAATGTGGCACTTGAGAGCGAGATTGTGTTTTCGTGGGAGTTTTTCCTCGCGTTGTTTTCCGTTTTCTTTTAAATTTGTTATTGTCAGGCCCTTCGCTAATAGTGTAACCAGCTGCACTGAATGTGCTCCATCGTGTCCAATTCCTCACTGTCACATAAGAGCCTTTGCTTTGCACGCTCGTGGTGCCTTTTTCGCGCATGCTCATTCTACTAAGCGCTGAACGATTGCGACTCGATTCAGAAAGTTCCGATTCATTGACTTCAATTCCAAGTTTCTCTCTTTCTTTTTCCTGTTTTACTGCCATTTTTTTCATGCGGAACTGATTAATGTTCAGAATGTAAGACGGTGCAGAACTAACAGTGGACTTGACGCTAGCTCTTCTCTCTGTCTTGGTCGTTTTTATGGATTCTGGCCTGCTCCGGACTGAAGCAATGGTTGGAATACTGCTGGTGCTCGCATTTAAACTGCTGGAGTAGTGAGTTCGAACACTGACAGGAGTCTCTTGTAATCTTTTAGAGTCTGTTTCAGTTCCATTGGTATCATCCTCGACTTCATCCTCAACTTTAACATCATCATCATCATCATCATCATCATCATCATCATCACTGTCGTCACTCTCATCTTCACTTCCACTCTCGACACTTTCATCATCACTATCCTCGTCATCATCACTGTCGTCATCGTCGTCATCATCTTCGTCATCATCGTCATCATCCCTACTTTCTTCCTCATCTTCAGAGGCGAGCCTTGGGTCCTCATCTTCGCTATTAGTTTTGTAGTCAATGCGGTCACTTTCATCGTCATAATCAATCCTCACAATATGTGGAGTAGGGTTGCTTTCGTTCCGACTTTGTCCATCGGGGTTCCTTCGGACTGATTCGGGTCCTGGTCGGTGTATAGGCAAAGAAATCTTCCTACTAACTTGCGAGGGATTATGAGAATTGACAGCTTTTTTAGCCTCTACATGATGCGACTTGGTATTGAGGCTGTCTTTAAATGCACTAAGTTGTGAGCCATAAGACTGAATTCCTGAGCTTCTACCATCACCTTCTGTTCTTTCATTGTATATTTTTCTCGTAAGGGACTTGCTTTTCCTTTTTTTCTCTTGTAGTTCTTTCTCAAACCTCTTAAGGTTTTCACTGGTAAGCGAAAACTGTTTCACGGTGGACATGACGTGACGTTGTTTTCTCCGTTGTGAACATTTATGCTGCTAGAATTCTTTTTTCAACTTCACATTCCTGAAAAATTGTCGCTATAAAAATAAAAGAAAAAAACTTTTTAGACACGAAAATACTACAGTAAAACTACCAAGAAACCGTTTGCGCGAGGGAAGTGTGATTCCATCGATGCTGTTGTTTACCCCATACCATTTGGATTCCTTATTAAAGCACTTATTTTGTGATTTAAAATTTTCCTACCAAATATGAATTCTGTGCATACTAAGTTCCAAGTTGAGCCTAAAGAACACACGTGCAAAGCCCAACCTCAATCAACAGGGGAAACACGTGAACCTGACTCTCGCTTTCTAAGTCCCTTGGCATCGCTTATTTAAACTCTTAGTACGCAATTATGTCAAATCAGTTTAAAGAACTTTGTGACAATGCGCGCGATTTAGGCCCTGTGTCCACACTAATGCGTTTTCAAAAGTATGCGCTTTCGTTGTCATCGAAAACGCAACAATTGATTCGCGTCCACACTACCGTTTAGATGCGTTTTCCGGCTGTTCACACTAAAACGTCGGAAAAGGATAGAATTGCATATTATGACGTAAGTGGAACTCTATGCGCATGCTAAAATGCACGCTTCTGCGATATTTTCCCGAACATCGTTTTAATTTTGATGCGTTTTCGACTCTTTTCGACCACCCACACGAATACGATATGTATGCGTTTTCATTTTTATCCACTTCCAAGAGTGTTTTCAAATCGAAGCATTTTTTATGAAAACGCTCATCGTATTAATGTGGATGGAAGACCTAAACGCATCGAAATGTATACGTTTTTAAAAGGAAAACGCATTATTGTGGACGGAGCTCTAAATTCAACGAAGATTGTAAAATATGTAACTCTGATGATGACGGATGTACCGCGGTCGAAACATGCTGGTAAATTAAAGAAAGTTGTATTGTTTCTGTAACAAGACCTTTTTGATGAATTTATACTGGTTCCTTCTTGGAGGGCCGCTCAACATTAATTTATCATGTATCCATCTGGCAATGTCAATTCTTAAGCCAGGAGATCAACAAGTTCCTTTTTTTTTTTCAAATTTTCTATTCGACGACGCTCTCTCTCGTAGCTGGCGGGATTAGCCGACGAGTGCTCTTGTTTGTTTGTTTGTTTTTTTTTCTGTTTTTTATTTGTTTTTAATATTGTAGAAGAACCGTGAGAAGATTGTGATCAAGTCATTGGAAATTTCGGTATCTGGCTTCTCCGCCTGCTTTGAGTAGCAAGTCCGCCTAGCTACGCGGGCTACAACATCTATAGGTCTCTTTATTTAAACACAATCAAAAGTCGAGTCCGCACAGGGCAATAGCACTTTAAATCGCCGAAAAATGAATCACAGGGGAAAACGCAGTCATGATAAGTTCAACACAGCGTGGTGGCAATACTTAACTTGAAGAAATACAATGTGGAAGTTATTGCCTAAATAACAGCTGCCATTTTTCTCTCTTGGATTATTTTAACTTTGTATTGAGATCTGAAAACAAGTTGCAGAAAGAGTTTACTTTAACTTGTTTCTAATACGTATACAGGACTGCTGACGTGTTAGCTTCATAGCAGGATAAATGGAGTTTTATCCCTCAACCAGCTCATTCGCTCAGTGTCTGCTTTTCTCACCGCGCTCTTAGGCCCAGTTCAGACGCCGTACTTTTTATGAGCAGAAACTAATTCGAATTAAGACCGACCCAAATTATTTGGACCGGTTGAATTGATTTCAATTCCAGCCGAACTAAATTCAGGGGAAGAAATATGCTCATCTCGGTCCAACAGATTAGAAAATACGTTATAATAATTTATGCATTAGGTTAGGTACATGAAAAGTTCGGCGTCTGAATCAAAGCCGTTCCAAAGTCGCTCCAAAGGCGAAATTCCCGGCCAGGCTAGGTGACAAGAACGGCTGAGCCGTTCCAAATTGAAACAGGCGTTCCTAATAATTGATTCAGACGCCGAACTTTTCATGTACTCAATTCAATGTATTATTAGGTTCGGCTCATGAAAAGTTAGGTATCTGAACCGGGCCTTATTTTCTCTCTCGACTCTTCACTTCATAAACAGAGTTGTCAAGTTATCTTTTAATCCGCAGGAACTAAAACTAAGTTGAAAGCAACAGTTTTGTTATCGATGAGTCTGCAGAAATACTGTCTAATTTTTAAGAAGATTTTTAGATTCATAAACAAATAAAAACTAAAGAATGATATAATGTTCCCACGTTTCAGGGACCTCATGACGCCATTATTAAAAAATGAGTAACTTAGCTTCCTGTTTATTTAATCTATATGATTTGAACTTCTCTTGAACTCGGCTTTATTTACTAATCCCTTAATAATGGCCATGAGGTCGCAGAATATTTTTTTTTAGTTTTTATGTGTTTATGTACGTTTGAGGCGAGGGAAATCAGTACAATATGCCACAAACATTTCCATACTAAGTTATTGCTTATCTTCACAAATGCATTAAAAGCAATATCCAGCTTACGTGACTGAATGTCGTCTTTCCGTTAGAATGAAATTTACACCGGTCAAAATATTGCTTTCCTCCTCAGAAGTTAACTAAAAAGAGACAAATTCTTCGCGTGTTTAGAATACAAATTATCTTGCCCGTCACATTTAAAGTCATTATCATGACTAAGCAGAGTGTAAGATAGCTTATAACCATTAGATAAGAACACAAAGTAACCAGGTAATTTAATATCAAAAGCACTTGGACTGAAATAAAAAACTTATATTATTGGTGCAACTAAAATTGACGTGTAGTGTGCTGAATACATTTTAGCAATAATAATGCATAAAGTGATATCGCTTCACATAACGAACACCTGGCAGGTTCTTTTTTAGCTATAAACCTGCCAAATTTTTTGTTTCCAGCTTGCAGTAAGCCTCTTGAACGAGAGTTAACAACAAGCTTAGTACAGGTAAATTGGCATTGTGCATAAACAGATAAAACACATATCTTTTAAATAAATAGGAAACTCCACTTGCACTGTGAAGTTTTTTTAGCATTCGACTTATCTAAATAGAAAAAAAAATTGTCTCTTATTACAATTTGACCATGTGAGGCGAAGTGTCAGAAACTGAATCGAAATCGAAATCTGGCTGCCTCTCTTGAAAAGTATATTAATAAATTGACTTTCCCCCAGTGTGCAAATGGTAAATTTACCTTGGAAAAGCGTGTTTACATTGCAAACAATGTAAAGTAAAGTAAAAATATATATTATTTTTGGCCAGCCGTGTTTAGTGAACTGGTTTACATAGCTCCGTGCGCAAAGATATTTTAGAAACGATAGTTCTTGAAAATTTTTAAATTTTAAAAAAGCAATGGGATGTTAATGTTTCTTGTCTGGAAATGTTTCGTGCGTTTTTATTGTGATGAATTGTTACGGGAATACGTCAAATAACTTTCTGTCACTTGAAATAGATTGTGTCAGTCTAAGTAACTTCTAAAAAAAACTCTGAGAGAACTTGTACATTTATTATAAGATAGCTCATCTTTAGAAATTATAATTGTTTCGATTCACTTAAAGAGCTTGCGAAATCAATAAGTAATAAATTTGCTAAGTGACTAACCTTAGGGCATACATGGTATAAAATATATCCAGCATTTATAACATATAACGTCTTTGAACAATGGGTAAAAATAGGTATCTCCTGCATGCAGGTTTTAGCCTAAAAGACAATGGACACAGCCTTTGCGTAGTCTTGCGTTCGGTAAAACGCTAAATTGCCGGGTTCTCATCGTAAAAAGGCTTTACAGACTCTTAAGTGACTAACACCTAGAAAGCTATCAAAAAATTTAAACAAACAGAGGAACTTACAAGCAAACCACTGCTGGAAACATCCATCACTTTGGCTAGCATTAGAAAAACCCGACATTTTACTTATAATTCACCATGAGAAGGTTTCCATGGTACAAACAAACTGACTTTTGTTATGTTAAACTTCATTAATGTCAATTACTTTCTGTGCATAAAAATTGCACGGTTAGAGTCGGTGTTGATTGGTTGATGAACAATGGCAGCAGGTGCGGTCCTCATAAAACATGATAAAAGTCAGAAAGTGTCCAGTGATTCATAATTCAGTAGCACGATGATTCTGTCAGGGCTTTGTTTTGTCTTACCGTTCTAAGCTAACTTTGTCCATTACCTCCTAACCTTTGCTGATGCAAAAATTGATTTAAGAGGATTTCATTTTGGTCGATAGCAAAACAACAATCGCTAACCTTGTAATTCCACCATAAACGTTATATACGCACATAATAGTAAAAGGAGAATAAAAAATCTGAGAAAGTGCAAAAAGCTCGACGCCGTGCAAAACGTACTTCAGCATATGTTTGGCTGGCTGCAGTTTAAAATCAGACACATAATAATGGAAGAGTTATAATTATGAACAGCACGTAGGCAGTTCGACCTGGCGTCTTGGCCGAGTTGATGAATACTAAATTAATAAATTTATATCTTTCATTTATTCATTCATTCATTCAGCCACAACCAGCTTTTAGTTGCTCCCGAAGGGATTTCGCCCAGAAAGCGAAATCCCGAGGAGGCACTCTGGTAGCTCGCGCGTATATTCAGGAGAGTAATTACAGTTGAAATATACAGTCAGTATGCCAGAAAAAAAATCTCGATTTGCTTGAACAGGGACCGCATGGAATCGTTGGGTAATGATGACGTTTCTATTGTTCGTGCCCGCTAGAACGAAATGGTTAGGATTGTACTGCTAGCTGCGAGTCGCCAAGGTTTCAAATACTGCACATGGTTTATTTCGTCCAAAATGTACAGAAATACAGAAGATATAAAGAAATTCGAAATCTACGTAGAGATATCTACAGGAACTACAATCAGTCAAGAAATGTTAAAGCCAACCGTAAATAAGAATAATATTCACGTACCCGTTGGTGTCTCTCAAGTTTCGCGACTAGTAGTAGTAATTAATGATCTTACTAATCAACGATTGTTACGTCATGTCATTAGTCGTGATTATATCACGCATGAATTTCGTGTTATCCCGAAACAAGGATAACGTAAAGACACAAAGTCCCGAAGGGACCATTTTGTGACATTTATTGTACAGTCATACTTCGATACTCCTTTGCGTTACGTGTTACCAGTAACGTTCTGTGGAGCAGCTGTTTTGAAAGTTAGGGATCAAAAGACACTTGTTAAGCGCAGATGAAGTTATAAGGTGCGTATAATTTAAACACTTGGAGAGTTTGCCAAAAACGAGTTCACAAATCTTTGATTCGAAATAATTTGCCAGACACTCTTTCTCTCTCTTTGGGGGAATAAGGCCCTGTTTACATGGAGTGGGGGACCCCGGTCTAGTGGGGTTGGTTTCTTTTGTTTTCACGCTCTGGGGGACACAAAACAAAAGAAACCTACCCCACTAGACCGGGGTCCCCCACTCCATGTAAACAGGCCCTTAAAGACTCAGTCCACAAACAAGCAAGATGAGTGAATCAACGGCCAGCTTATCACTAACAGAACGCTGGACGAATACAGAAATTAGCCGACAATTAAATTCTGTGCTGACTTATTCCCTGCTCTTCTGAATTTTTAAAAAAAGACTAGAAGGCGTGGGCGTGAATTGATCAAATCTTTGAATTTCTAAGGCTTACTTTCTGGCAAATAAAATGAACTGTACATATGTAAAAAGTGAAAGAGAAATAGCGAAAAACTCCAAATTCTAATTAAATCTTTTCTTATGGTTTAGAATAGACTTTTCTCTAAACAGAGAATGTTTTGATCAAAGCTGTGTAAATCGAACTGAATCAGTGTATAGAACCTTGCGAGTTTCCTGTTTTTATCTCACTCATGATTGTATGGAGAATGTGTGAAAATCTTCATTATGAATCGGTATACAGTATTTCAAAGAGCTACACAACGACCAAGAATGCTATTGACCAACAATATACACAGCGGGGAAAGCTGTAGTGTCAACTATTAGTAGTATAGGGTCTTAAGACAACTGAGAAGAAGGTGCTGCCTTTGTTTCCAGAAGAAAGTAAGTTAGACATTCTAGTTTTCCCGGATAAGGAGTAAAACGACAGACTCTATCCCAAAGAACCTTTTTCCTAAACTTAGCCCCAAGGAACGTTGCATCCTCTGACCATCCCTAATGCCCATCTGTCGTGGGATGTGGGAGTGGATCAGCCTCGTTCCCAGTCGTCCTCAGTGATTTCGGATGTGACGTCACCTGTTAAGGTCCCAAGCCCCCTCTGGTGCCTCTGGTTGCCTCTGGTCACTCGGATGGCGCGAACTGGCCTGGGTACGAGGCTGGGAGTGAGTAGGACTAGGTAACGAAAAGGACGACGATCGGGGAACAAATAAATAAGGTAAATACGAATATGATGGGTGTTGTGAAGTATTTTGAAAGTTACTTTTAAGACTGATTTGTCTCATCTTTTAATCATTTAGTGGGCCAAGGTTAGTCTTGATTTTGTTCACGTAATTAGTTAGAAATAAGAAATGGGAAGGAGGATAAGATGCCCCAGTGGTTCAAAAACATCTTGCTGGAATGCAAACGACGAAAAGGAACCCCCAATGAGTGTGTAAAGTGTCTTGGAACCTCCCCCCCCCCCCCCCCCCTCTCAACCCCAACCCATACAACTTTGAATTTTGAGCAAAATGGTTGAAAATGAGTCCTTTTTTGGGTGAAACTTTGCAGGGGAGGAGTGAGGGAACGAAGCGACGAACCTAAAGCCAATGAAAAAATTTACAATTTACAATTACTTGGGACTGTTTTTTCCAGCGGTTCAAAGTTCTTTTGACCTCCATTGTTGAATAGGAAGAAAAATATTAGCATTTTTTTTTCTTGCCCCACTGCGTCAATTACTTGCATCCCATCAAGGCTTTTTTGTGCCACGTGACCATTTAGTTACAAAAAGCCCATTACTTCATATAGGATTAAAATGTGTGTCAGTTTTGTCATTTGACTCATTTGCATCCATGGGGGTCCTTTTGTTGAACTCCTTGGTCTCGTGGCCACCTTTTTCAAATTTTAACAAAAGGTGAGTGTTAGAACGAACAATTGTGAAACTTATCTGTTTCATTAATCAACTGGCATGAATCAACCTTTTTCCATTCACCATCACGAATAGCTTATTGTGTAAACTTTCTTCTTGTATTATTTGCCTGTTTTGTGTTCGTTTTAGGTAATTCTTTAAGAAATAAGGGTATTTTTCTGACTTGAACAAAAGATACAGTAAAAACCCGCGACTAAGAACCTGCATTTTTCCAAGTTGTCCTAAAGAGGCTCTTACATAAATATTAATTAGCATAACTTTAGGCTATGTAGGTTTCTAAGTAGGTTCTTATCTCCTGAAGAAAAAATATATTGTAGCTAAGAGTATTTAGTTGTATTCAACCCATTCCTTAGCTAAAACCTGTATACCATTACAATTTCAGTTGAAGTAATAAAGCACATGTCTCAAGGAGAAATTTGCCCAAGTGTATAAAATTTTTTGTAGATTTTAAAAGATAAGAAGTTGTTTAAACAAGTTCTTATCTAAGTTCTTGTCTAAACAAGTTCTTGTATAAAGTGGACCTAACCGTCGCAAATCTTAGCCTAACAGGTTCTTAGTCGCGGGTTTTTAATGTAACTTGTGGCCTACTCATGTGTATTAAGTTGACGTTGTTGACGAACGTATCCATGATTGATGACGAAAGTACCATTGATGTATTGACAATCAACAGCAATTAACATGGCGGTTATAACAACTAAGTGAAGAGGGTGACATGTTGCCGCTTTCGCATTGATATAATGATACAACGCTCTTGATAACGAATGAAATGGTGGTTAAAATAGTGGTTTGTTGTTATAAATCTACTTGTCTTGGATCTGCAAATGTCTGTTTGATTTATCATTTTGTCTTTGTTTAATATAACAAAGACTTAAACGATGATGTCTAATGGGCATCAGTGTGAAAACGCCTCAATGCTCAATCAATCATTAAGAATGGAAAACATGTTGCCAATTTGTGGAGATCTGATAATTTATTTCTTCTGGGATATTTACTTAATCCACCCACAGCTTCTGAATTGAACACCGTTAAATAACCTCTGCAGATTATAATTGGAAATTATTCTTTTATACATATTCACTTTATGGCATCCGGCTTTATACAGTCTGTACAGTTCAATTACTTAAGGTGGTAAACAAAATACTAATGCTTATGCTTCAATGGTCTTTTTATAACGACTAATTCTTCTATAATTCTTGCAACACACTGCGCACAGTAATGTTTTTTTTTTCGTGAAATAAACAGTTGCATGATATACTTACAGTTTTTACAGTATTCTTAGATGCCTTGTGTAAGTTAGCACTTGACCAGACACTTGACTTTGGATTTAGAGAGTTAAAGTTTATAGCTTATGATTTTTGCCGCCCTCGCCGATTAAAAGGATAGTGCTTGGAAGTCCAAGATATGTATACTTGTTTGCTGAAACCTTCCTTTTACTGTTATCACTTTCTTTATGGATAATTGCAGAACCGGGTAACGGAAATAGCGGTTTTCAAGGTGATCTTGTCCATTAACAGTTTTAGAATTGCTACTAATAGGTTGATAACAAGCTGCATGACAATCACAGCGTTATAGGATCTGAAATTGACACTGAGTTTTGCCGGTGGGTAAATGAAGAATTTACGCTGAAGTGATGCTGTTAATATTCTTTCATAGTTCTGTATCCTCTACAACATGAACCTTAAAAATGCTTCCACTTAGGTCATACTCTTTTGTACTTCCAACTTCTTGTACTTGAAGAATTTGAAACAGTACATTTGAGATTGCTTGATTTTTATGACGCAATGAATCCTTGCGATGTAGTCCCTCTAGTTCTTTTCTATAGGACGAATTTTGCAAAAGTTTGGCAAGCTTTTCCTCGTTACTGGCCTTGCGACCTGTGAATTTCGCCAACAGAATAAAGTGTCTTGCCTTGTCGTTGCTCGTCATGAGTTGCGAACCGCTTGTTACTCAGTTGCTATACCTTCCGCACATAGGTCCACAATGGCCAAATATCCTATTCGGTTTGCTTTCGTGGTATGCTCAATACAACGATTGCAGGCAAGTTAGTGTCAACACAATTGCGCCAGTCATCTCGACAGTCATCTAGCTATGCATGATAGTGTAGTATCAAGAATATTCAATACTAATTGAGATAACAATAAGATAACAGAAGATAACTTTTATACATCACTGATCCCTGATCAGATATTTTATATTTTATGTATAATTTACATCTCCTTAAAGCGATTTAAGACACCTGTTCTTAACATTTTCGTGCCTGGCTAAAGCATCTAAAAGACTTTTTTATGCAAACCGCTCCACAATGCAAATGAAGAAAGAAAACACTATAATTTTTGTTCTAAGAATGAGACACACTGTCTACAAGATACAAACTTATTTTCACAGAAAGTTAAACGAAAAAACATGTCGTTGCTGATAACTGAGTTTGGCAGTTGATCATAAACACAGTAGATGGAAGGTCTTAGAAAGAAGAATTAATTAGAAAATATTCAAATCTGTAATGTTCATTGTTTTTGCTACTCTGAGGCCTTTAGAGTGCTTTTCTGATAAAGTTGTCCAAAACTGAGAATTAAATCAAAATTGTTAACAAGACCTCTTCCCTTCTTGTGTACCAGTAAGTTATTGTGCTGGCCAATTTTATTTTCCAATCTTAAGTCTATGTTCCTATATTTTGGGCCGAAAAAGGATGGACGTGATCAGACTCGTCGACTCGACTCGCTTCTTTATTCTTGCAAAAGAAAATGGAAAGGAGCATAGACGCGCGCAAAAGCGCTTGGGATGGACTGGAGAGAAAAAATGACGATGTTTCGCGTTTTCTTCCTTCTTCCCTTGATGCACCGCGAACTCACTACATCCTTCCCGTAAATTACAGCACGAATACAGAAAGAGACTGGGAACAAGTCTGGGTCGTAATGTCTCTGTTGCGGCCTGGAGAACTAGAAGTAGTATTAACGAGGCGGTTTGTTTGAACGCAGGGGTCGTTTTTAGGTAGAATTCTACTCTTGACTACCAAATGAAAAGACTAACTGGTGTTGGTTACAAAATTTCAAACTTTCTGAATGGTTCAACGAAAAGAGATAATACATAACTTATAACTTCTGCTAAAGTGTGAGCATTGGCTAAAGATCAGTGTCCAGGCCGAGTCCCTAGAAGGAATCGCTTTTGTTTTTTCACACATTGTCTAGGACTGTCATATTGGGATAATGTAACTGGGTCTTAAGGCAACGTTTAGACCAGGAAAATTCTTTAAAAATTCAGCTAAATCCCTGGCTTATATAAGTAAATGATTCATAGCATTTATAATATTTCAATAAATTTTGCTCTCTAATATGTACATTGTCAACCATTAGTTCATTCCCAGCCGGCTAGCAGGCTCACTCAGCGCCAGTTCGGGGAAAATGTTTGGCGCTGGAATCTATTCTCCTCGCGGAATGAGGGCTCCGCCACCAAAATCGCACGGTGAGCCTGCACACAGGCTAGTTCATTCCATTTTCGGGATTTCGGTTTTCCCAGCCAGTGAGTCTGCTTTTAATTTATTCCATAACATTCTAATTTCCCAAGAGTGTGATATCCTTCCTCGCCAGGCTCTCCAGCGTCTCCAAACCTTAGCTGTGAGACAGGAAGATCCAATTTGTTTTCAAGAATACCGCTGTCTTCTCGCCAGACTTTGTCATTTTTATCACAGTTACACGACCACGATGGGTTAGCACAGGAATTGGTCATCCCGCATGCGCAACCGTTGGTAGCTCCACCCCAATACGTCATAGCCACACCGGCACGTGACACCCACCAAGCATATTTATCATTTCTATCTAATCTCATCACGGCTCCCTTGCACTCGTATTTGATGAATTGCTGACAATTTGTGGAGACCTGCGTCAGACCCTCGATCTGGGAGAGACTGGCACTGATGTAGTGAATGTCGCGTCTGTAACTACCCCGACCATCGAATCCTATTACATGGATCCTATCCTCGCTGTCATGGCTGACAACGGTTACCCCAACCCCTCCCTTGTCGGTCATGTTACAATAAACGGTGAATGGAGTTTCGCCTACTTCACCATCAGGATCTATGACGTAATCACCGCTGGCATCACAAATGCTCTGCTTTACTATACTGCATGTTTCTGGAAATTTAACACGAAGACTTACATTCCACCGAAGGGAATCTCCGGATAGACAAGAGTAGTTACCCACGTGATCTTTCCTAAGTGAAGGAATGAGTAATATGCCTGGTGTCTCGATAACTACGTCCTGAGGTAATGAAGTACTTCTATCGTACATCCACAACTCCGTTCCACTTGAAGTAGGACATAAAAATTTCAAAGCTTGACCAACAAACAGGGTAACAGAAGAAGATGGTTTAATTATGTTGACAAGACTACAAAACACTTTAAGTTCGACTGAGGAGGAATTTGTCCATGTAGCACCCGTAGCATTGCACTCATAGAAACCACTGTCACCTATCGTAACATTGAGTATAGTTAGTTTTTCTTCCGTGGTAAGAGTTCTTGAAGCAGGCAGACTTCCTTGAGACTTACTCCATGTAATAATAGGGGGCAATGAACCAGTCGCACTGCACGTGAAAGTCACGTGTTGTCCTGCTCGTGTAGAAATAACCGTTGGAGACGCGATAACAACTGGAGTTTCTGCGGAGACAAAAATAGACCAAGAAGATAAGTTAAATATTGTCTTTAAGCTCTGGTCAATCTCGACACAGTCTTTTTCACAATAATGTGTCAACATGTCACAACAGTGTCTCAGCATATATTGTTCTACTACCTAAACTCTGCGGTTCACTCTTAACATGATAATCTGTTTATGTTTACTCATTTATTTATTTATTTATCTAAATTTAATGGCAGTTTAAAGAACATGATTAAAGACAAAAGAAAAATGCCATAAGGATGGTCCCGTAAAAGAGTCAAAGACCCCATACTCAGACAGACCACCAAGCTATTGAAAAATTCGAATCAACAACAAAGATTTTCTTTTGATTGGAACTTTTTAATAAGCCCAGTTTCAAGGGGCACAAACTCATTAAAAGGCAACAACCTTTGCAGTCTGAGCCAGTGAATCCAGCAGAGCACAGACAGCGGTAACCTTTCTCAGTGAAGCCTATTTGACAACGACTGTTTAGAGGACAGGGATTGCTTGCACACGGGTTCTACAAAAAGGAAGATTCAATCACGTTAGCAGTGAACTATTTAAGTTATATATTTAGAGAAGTGAACCAATCACCCGCTACTCAGTTACCTCAGCAACAAATAGGTCCACAGAGCGCGCAATGCCTTGCCTCAGTTCACGTGCATATTAGGGTCAGAGTGGACCCTTGTTTCTTGCGAAGCAAATTTAAATAACCAGTCATTATTTATAAAGAGGATGAGATGCAGAAAGGAAAAGATGCGTTAAAGAAAATGTTGCAGAATGACATGAACAAATATAACTGACGCCCATGACTGAACATAGAATAGCCAAGGATTGAGTAAAAACTGTTCTGTTTTGTAACTGGTCCATCCTTTTTGGGTAGTGGAAGGGCATAAATGTGTAGGGATTATCGGTCGCTTAAGTCATTCAAAGGCCACCGGTTACAAGGGAAACAAATTATGTCAGTATCGGTGCCTAGTTCAGTTGGTAAACTGGATAGGTGCGACTGACAAATTAGTCGGATGGCATTTAAGATGTATTAGGACTAGTGAACGCATTTGAGGGATTGAACTGATTTCAGCATGATACTTCAGCTATAGACCTCTTTAGCTTGTCCGTTTTGTTTTCCCGAATAAGGTCCCAAGGGAATTTGATCCTTTGTCTCTTCATAAATTAAGCAAACGTATGCAGGAGAATAAGACGAAATTTGAAAGAAACAGTTCTCTAGAGTATCATCACACGACTTGCATTGCGAAAACAAAATCTACAAGTTAAAGAGGTCTATTTCAGGGTCCAAGATAATAGTACAGAGATTGTAAAAAGCGCGTGGACTGGGAAAAGGGGATCCGCCCTCTTCACCAGTTCACAAACGCGTGTCTTAATTTTGCTTGACCTTGTTTTGGCGACGTCCCCACTATCTGGCACAGACTGCATATTTAGGCGCTTCGGATCCTTTCATCTCAGTTTAAAGATATTAAAAAACCAAGTCTTCCGCCTTGAAAATATGCTAAAGCTAATAAATGCAATCGATTCTCCCTTTATCTAGTTTCTAAAATTCGCACTTTATTTTAATTTTCTGAGTCCAAAATCATATAACCCTCTTATTCCATATTTGGGCATAAAGATTTCCTTGCTTCTGATTGGACGGCTGAAAAAACTTGTTTTCAACAAGTAAGAGGAAGATGGACGCTTCGAGGTCATATGATCAGATATGCTTCTGCTTTCTGCTAATTTGTATATCTTTCATTTTATCTTCCCGCACCGGTTGTTAAAAACTTCATTTATCACGCCAAGCAGATTATTCTCTGTCTCACCAGGTATGGCTGATAGTTGGTGTTGACTCCATACACAAGATCATCAGGGTGTCCTGTGTGATCAGAATTACTTAGTTCACACCAGTACTTTCCATCTTCTCGATGTATAACATTAAAAGACACGCAGTCAGCTTCCAAAAAACAATTTATCTCGCAAACATCTGGGGATGTGATTTCAACTCCTTTGAACACGTGACCTACAAGAGTGCGGCCTTCCATTGAACCACTGTACTCCAGCACTCGAGGACAGCTTTCTGTTAAAAGCACAAGAAACTACCATACTTAAGATACGTTAAATAATGGTAATTGAACTGAGTGGAGTGCAATTTGGTCTGAAATCATACGCGTGATTTCAAAATCGAACGAGCGTGCAGCGCGAGTTCGATTTGAAATCACAAGTATGATTTCAGACCAAAATTGCACGACACGAAGTTCAATTACCACTTTATTACTTCCATTTTGAAATCGCAAGATTTAGTCAGTACTAATATTTTATCGATCAAGTAGCCGGTTTGTTAAAAAGCCGAAACAAAAAGGCTTTTACATCTCATTTTGTATTCCAAACAGAAATGATGCGATATAGAACAAAAATGGTGCGATTTAAAACAGAAATGATGCGATTTAGAATGACGCGATTTGGAACGGATGCGATATAGAGCAAAAAATGGTGCGATTTAGGAATAAATCGTAACTTACCATTTTATCATTATTATTATTATTGTTATTACTGTTATTATTTGATATTATTATTAGTAGTAATGGTAACAGGACTGAGTGGAGTCCAATTCGGTCTGTAGTCATACGAGTGATTAACAAAATCGGATGAACGCGTAGCGGGAGTCCGATTTGTTTAATCACTAGTATGATTACAGACCGAATTGGACGACACGAAGTTCTGTTAAAAATTAATCATAACTTGAACAAAATTTGTGATATAATAATTTTGCTAGCAGTAAAAAAAAAAGCGCGCGCGTGATGGAGGGTACTGTCCAATTACTTTATAGGCATGACGCGTACTGTCCTATTAAACTGCCCAATTAAGGCTGAAATCAGGGCAGTTGAGAGCCAATCAGATTTGACAATTTTGTTATAGTTATGATTAGGTCTGTAATCACACTCGTAATTGAACAAATCGGACTCCCGCTACGCGGTCGTCCGATTTTGTTAATCACTCGTATGATTACAGACTGAATTGGACTCCACTCAGTCCTGTTACCATTACGAATTGGACGACAGGAAGTTCTGTTACCAATTAATCATAACTTTAACAAAATTCGTGATATAGAGGGTTCTTTTTAAATAAAAACACAAGAAATTCCAAGATTTGCTTTTCTAGCAGTGAAAAAAGCCATTTAAGCGCGCGCCGTGATGGCGCGTACTGTCCAATTACTTAGACATGACGCGTACTGTCCTATTAAACTGTCCTATTAAGGCTGAAATCAGGGCAGTTGATAGCCAGTCAGATTTGAGAATTTTGTTATAGCTATGATTATTATAATTAATATTAGTAGTAGTGGTAGTATTAGTGTTACGCAGCCCCTGAGTCGCCCTTTTAAAAAACTGATTAATTCACGATTCTATGTTTTTTCACGTTCAGGAAGTTTGGCGCAAATTTGAGAGGCCCCAAGAGTTTCAAAAATAAAAGGCGTCCACACGGGGGCCCGAATAACGTTGATAGTCGATGATCGATATTTTGAAAAAGACAGAAGAAGGCACTTAAAATAACTAATGTAGATTCAGGCGAAACACATGTTTATTGTTAAACAAATATGGCTTTGAGTGGATCGTAGACATAAGTTAGTACATGCATTATTTAAGATAACATAAGGTTGAATAAAATGTAAAATATATCTTAAATACAACGCCTATACTCTAGTTAGTCAAATAATTTTGCCCTGAACGGAGCACTCTGAATGCTGCTACGTTTCGGGCTCTAAGATCTTTGTTTAAAGATCTTTGTTCAACTGTAGGCAGCGCAATCGTCTTTATTAGGATCTCAAAATTTTGAAAAATGCGACGTCTGGTAGTTGTTGATGCTGTCAACCGCAATGTTGCGCTGTGTTTATCTGTAAAACATATACATTATATTGGGCGCATTTTAATTTGCAACTTTCCACAATATTGTAAAAAAAAAACGGCCGTGACAGTTTGACAGTCGAAACACCCTTCTTTCGAAACTAGCTTTTTAAAAGTGATCATCTGTCAGAGAAAATCGCAAAATTTGAATAAAAAAGATATCTTTTAAAGAACCACTTTGTTTATTAAACGTTTTAAGATTTTAAGTTTTCAACTATTTAATTCTCGCCCTGCCCCCAAAAGCAAATTTTCGTTGGCCAATTTTCAGTCCGGCCAACGAACACTGTATCACAAGCCCTAGTAGAGATAAAACCACAACAACCTAGTGAGGAATTCAACAGAATAAAACTAGCAAAATTTCAGCCACAAGTGCATCATTCAAGAAAACTTACCATCCTGCCCTTTGCAAAAAAGCATGAATTTATAAGCAAGAATCACAACTAACAACTTTGCTACTGCGAATCCCATATCTATATGTATCCTTTATCTCAGCCGTTATTTCACCAGTATCAGAGCTAATTAATTAAAGTGAGGTTTCGACATAAGAGTAACCTGGCAACGTCAAGCGATTAGCAATGCTGCCTTTGATAGAAAAATACGAATATTCAGCCTGGGCTGGAAAAAACAGCATTCTTATGTAAAAAAAAAGAGTATTAATTTACACTGATTTCCCAATATGGTGACTCATTTTTTCATATTCAAACGAAATTTAGATAATAAAGAGCTAAGTGCAGTGGATTTCGAGGCTATTAATAGTAAACAATATATTGTCACCTTTGGTTTGGTCAAATTAAAGATGACTTGAGACGATGTTTTGTTAAACACCGACTTAAAACCGGCCCGCAGTCGGTATTTTCTCATTGGTATGGCAACCGGTTTGTTTGCAGTGGCGTTATAAATGATTTATTGTTATCGTCTTTGCAAAAGAGGGTTCTTGTGTTTACATTATTCGAGTGATAAGCAGCTCTTGATTCTTACAGATAAGGGTCTCTGCTTCTATAACTCTTCCTCACTTTTTCTTTATGGCTTCCTCTGGGTAGTTCTTGGGGACCGATCGTTTATTACGTCCCAGGTGGGGGGGGGGGGAGTTTCGGAGGGGGGTTACCATTTTCTTAGAGGCTTGATTTTTGGCGATCAATTTTTAAAATGCACAGAATGTGAGCGGGGTAGAAATATTAAGACACAGGACTTGCCCTACAATGTAAAATTTGTCAAACTATATCATGATTGAAGCATATCCACGCGCAGCAAGCAATGTATATGAAGATAAATTGTTGAAAAGAGTGTTTCCTTTTAGGTCGTTCAGCCTAAAACAAAACATATCCACGTAGTTGGTGTGATACTGTTCTATCGCACGACCAAAGGCACGCACCACAGGACAACCAATATGCTATCACGCAACAAGCGGAGGATAATCATCTCTCCTTCAGATCGTCTGTTGACGTACTTACCAAAGCTACGCTTTTCTAAGTGCCGCATGAGTTAGGCCATACTCGTAACTGATAAAATCCAGGGCAAGAAAAGTTGTTCTGTTGACTGTTTGCGTTTTGCCCTGCCTCAGCATTTTTATCCTACCTCAATAAACAAAACTGTTCTTTACAGCCGACGAGAAGTGTCAATTTTGGACTGTAATCTTGTTATAAAATTTAGATTAAGTGCGTGAGGTAGCCACACTTAATACCCTGTTCTGTCGAGATGTTCGTGGACAGCGAAAGCGAGTCAGTGACGTTAATCCGTTTGAGAGTCTAGCCCTCCTCACCACTAAAGTGGAACCTCCATTTGGGACCACAACTCATAGGCGACCACCTGTCCAAAAGGGGCATTCCAAAATTACCTAGTCAAAGCCCTATAGTTGCTCTACAACACGTACTTATATCCTTCAGGGAGAAGAAGTACCAGCACCTCTTGATCTCCTCGGAAGAGCCCACTATGGTTCGAATCTTATAAGCAACCACTCTCCGTAAGCGACCACTAAATCTCCACCTTTTGGCTGGTCTCTTACGGGAGGTTCGAATGTACACACAATTCTTCTCAAATTTTGAGGTGTTTAAATGCCCACGTTCTCGTTACTCTTTCCGTTTCTCGATCGGTGACAAGGACACCACCTTTTCTGAAAAATAGCCGATTTGAAGACCGTCTCATGCCACCGTTCTTGGTACGGCCAGTTGCGTTCTGTCATTTTTTCTAACGCTGTTTCACAACTTCCGCAAAGAAAGATGCGACAGACCATAGCTAGCGAACATTTATTAACAAGAAGAGATTTTCAGCTAAAAATCCGAGAGATTTACTTGACCGCTTTGAGTTTCCCGTTCATGACAGGTGACATACGACGTAATAATTCATCACTGGAATTATAAAAAAATAGACAAGGTAGGTCTCGATCCTTGTTTAAAGGTTTCAAAGGTTGGTTATATGGAAATAAGTTACTACAACGGCTTATATTTTTCAGCCTCTGCAAACGTGAAGTCATCAGCTCAAAATCTGGCAAACGTTTAAATACATTTCAAAGTTGAATCATTGTCCCTTAAAACAGACTAGGCCTCACCAAATCAGTAAATGTGTTTTTCGTTTGTCCGACTTCCGTCTTCTCAGCATTTCGATATAATATGCCTTGCACGTTGATTCCGAAGGAGATTCGCAAGGTTAGATTTCTTGCAGACCTGGATTCTTGTCGGTTTGCTTCAGATCCTTTTTGTTTTTACACACACTGTTCAATTCTCTAGTTTTATTCAGTGCATACTAGTTTTCTCAACCTTTGATTCTATATTCATTGTCAACTCATTCCATAGCATTCTAGTTTTCCTAAAGTGTGATATCCTTTCTCAATAGAATGACCAGTGTCTCCAAACCTTAGATGAGAGACAGGAAGATGCAACTTATTCGTAAGGAGACCGCTGTCCTCGCGCCAGACTTGATCATTCTTATCACAATTGCACCACTTGGATGTGTCGTCACAGGACCTAGTCATTCCGCATGCACATCCACGAGTAGCGCCACCCCAATACGTCATATATGCGCCATCACGTGACACCCACCAACCATATCTATTATTGCTATTATGTATAAGCAACATGGAATGATAACACTCATATCCGATGAATTGCTGACAATTTGCGGCAACTTCTGTGAGTCCTTTGATCTGAGAGAGACTGGCACCGATGTAATGAATATCTCGTCTGTAACCACCCTGGGCCTCGATTCCTTTTACAAGGATTCTGCTCTCGCCGTCATGACTGACAACGGTTACCCCAACCCCTCCCTTGTCGGTCATGTTACAGTAAACGGTAAACGGATCTTCGCCTAGTTCACCATCAGGATCTATGACATAATCACCACTGGCATCACAAATGCTCTGCTTGACTATGCTGCACGTTTCTGGAAATTTAACATGAAGACTTACATGCCACCGAAGCGAATCTCCTGAGAGACAAGAGCAGTTACCCACGTGATCTTTCCTGAGGGAAGGAGTAAGTAATATACCTGGTGTTTCGAGGTATGCATCTTAAGGCACTGACACACTTCCATTGTACAGCCACAACTCTGTTCCACTTGAAGTGGGACACGACAATTTCAAAGCTTGACCAACGTACAGGCTAACTGAAAACTCTGGGCTGAGTACGTGGGCAAGACTATAAAGCACTTTAAGCTCTACAGATGAAGAATTTTGTTGTTCAGCACTCGTAGCATTGCATACATAGAAACCACTGTCACCTATCGTCATATTCATTATAGACAGATTTCCGTCCGTGGTAAGAGTTCTTGAAGCAGACAGAGTTCCATGAGACCTCCTCCATGTAATGAAAGGGCGCGGTGAGCCAAATGCATTGCACGTGAAAGTCACTTGTTGTTCTTTTTGGGAATAAATTATTTTTGGACAAGTGTAGACGAATAGAGTCACTGCACAAGAAAAAAAAAGCAAAATAATAGTGAATATTTTTTGAATTGCCCGACGTCTCATAATAACCTGAAATAAGAGATGATAAAGGGGTACTTTAAAGAAAACCGAACGGCAAACTTCATCCATAACAAGATAAGACAAGACAAGAAGATTAAACTGGGGTACTAGAGCCTTATAGTATATGATAACATTTTAGTTTATTTTGCTAACCTTTTATTTTCAATTTATTTATTTATTTATTTTACTTCTTTATCTTTTTACAATAAACGCCGCGGGTAATCCCTGATATGTTAAGCGTCTTATCCCTTTTCCTCATGAGAAATAGCCGAAAATTAAAAAGGAAGATTCCCGGCCAGGCATTTCGGTGGCCAAATTTTACCTAATACTGTTACCTCTCTCTAAATCTCCAGAATTTGATGTCAAGGGTCAAATGGCGCACTGAACTTCTTTCTGAATTAAGTCTCTAAGCTTGTAGAATGGCTTAAATGGACTAAGCGACGACATTACTCGAGTTGTATGTGAATCTTGTATGTGCAATTAACAGCATTTAAAGATAGAGCCTTTGAAACGAAACTATCTAAATCAGTTTCATATTAAAAGTCCCGGGGGGGACTCTGCATCTGAAAGGGGTGGGGATATTCGTCGTCTCGCTTAGGGGTGTAAATTTCGGATTTTGGCCTCACTTAGGGTGTTCTGGGCAAAACGCCATCATATTAAGCCGTGAAGGTCTCGTTTAGGGTTGCACGCGAAAAAATATAAAATATATATAGTGTCTGTGTTTTAACATGGTCTCTTTTAGGGGTCAAAAAAAGCTTGGGCCACGCCCAGATCGGTCTCCTTTAGGGGGTTAATTCAAAATTTCCGACGAGCATCCCCACCCTTTTCATATGCGGAAGTATACTGTAGAAAATACCTTTGCTGCAGTTTTGGCCAGTGAATCCCACGGGACACACACAGCGGTAACCTTTATCAGTGAAGCCCGTTTGACAACGGCCATTCAAAGGACAGGGATTGCTTGCACAGTGGTTCTATAGCAAAAAATATAAATTAATGCTCATCGTTTTAACAGCAACCTATTGGGCCAATTCAGAAGCAGCAGACAATTAATTATCATATAAAAATAACTACCGCTCCAAAAAACTTGGTTTCTTTAGCCCCGGACTGAGTAGCCTGTTCCAGGCTCCGAGATGGTCGGGCCTAAGGAATTGAGAAAGCGCGAACACAAAAAAAAAAACGGGAGGAAACTGGGGAGAGGGGGAGGCGGCGGAGCCTGTAATCATCTTTCTCCCTTCCTTTTCCTTTTTTTCCCGCCCCGCCCCCATTTTCGCGCGCCTTACACTTTCGCGTCTTCCCCACTATCTGGGAGCCTGCAGCAGACAACGGACTGAGCGTCTGAGCCAAGGGCAGTGGGTTTTCCAACCAAGGTGACGTCAGACGTCATTTCGCTGTTAAACTAGAGGTGGTGGTGGTGGTGGTGGTGTCGCTAAATGTAGGTTGCCTTCCCAAGCTGTATTTTTACATGATTATTTTAGGAGCTACGACCATGCAATATTTGGTAATAAAATATTCCTTATTCTTACCAGGAATGACTGATAAATGATGCCGACTCCATTCACGAGATCCTGAGGATGTGCCAAGTGATCAGAGTTACTCAGTTCACACCAATATTTTCCATCTTGAAGTGGTCCAATATTGATTGCCACGCAGTCTGCTGCTAGAAAACAGTTGACCTCACAAACATCGGGGGATTTGATTTCAATTCTTTTAAACACATGACCCACAAGAATGCTATAGCAGTGCTGATCAAGATATGTTTTGTGTTAACTGGTGTTAACTGGTTTTCAATTAAACTTCAAAACGCCATTATTAAGCGAATTCATTTTATTAAATGTGGAGGGGGGCCTTTAGTCAGTGGGGGTTAGAGTATTTTTTATTTACAGGTCGATGGACCTACAACTGGGGGCAAGGCTTATGAGCAGCAGTTTGTCCAATTATTTTAAAACAGCCCTATGAAAAAAAAAAAATTCAAATGTACTCTAAAGATCGCTGCGGCGCTCATTAAACTTAACGACATGGAGCATTAAAACTTCCTAGTTGTAAATAACAGATAATTATTAAAGAAACCATTGTTGATAACACATTACTTTGCTACGTAATTTTTCTTTTCCTTTGTTTTATTTAAAACGATAATTTTAAAGGTGTATGCCCTTTACCAGATGAGTTTTTGAAATTAATACTTTAGTTCCTAAGTGGAGTAACCGTTCTAATTATTATTAGAAGGAGGCAATATTCGAGTAAATACATGTACGGTTTGAGACCTTTCTTTCTTAAAAACAGTAGGAGAAGATGTATGCTGCGCTCTCGGTGATAACTGAGTAGTCTAAAATTGGTTTCTTAGTAAATGAGACAAGAGTTATTTGAGAAGAAAATATAGTAGTTTCGTGAAAAACGTTGTTGGATAGTCAGCAACGAAATAGAAACTGACAGTTGTTATAACTGTTGTTATACTCTGACAAGTGCGCCAGATGCAGAGCCAAAGGAGATGAAGAAAAAAATTAGAAGTGCTAGTTTGTGTGACTTCAGATCTCCAAGAATTTCCTTTTATAAGGATAACAATGATAAATTATTCAGAACACTTAAATTAAACGTCGCAAAAAGTTGTGACGCGAAATTACCTTAGTCTATGGACAGTTTGTATACTCTCACGTTGAAGTGTAGATATGGAAGTTGTTGCATCAAAGTTGCCATTTCTGTTTCTTTTCTTTACGGCCGTTTGTAGAGGAGGGGAAGGTAAGTTAGTTAAAATCCTGTATGCGTGGAAAGGTGTAAAAATAAAATAATGAGACTGCTTAAACAATAACGTTTAAGGCCATTGCAGCATAGTTAACATCAAACGTATACCTCGGATCCTAGACTGCGAGCAGTCTCTTATTTTTCTTTGCAAAGTTACTTCACGCGAAACCTAGCACGCGAGCCGTGAGAAACGAGGGCGTAAGCCCGAGAAGAAAAAATAACGTCTCGTCTCAATCCCTTATTGTAATAATAACGTCGAGGTTTGCAATCGCGCTGGATGAGATAAGAACTAGACGGATTTGAAGAGAAAAGGCGGACTGCAAGCAGTCTTATAACCCGGATCCAGAAAGAATCTGAAAATTAATCTTTTTAAGAGTAAAATAAATTAAACAGTCATGTTAATTTTCGTTATTAAAACGATTACTTCTTATGTTTACAAAGACAGCAAAGAGACGATTGCTGTTTCTTTTACTAACTTATTGAAATCGTTATAAAAAAGAAAGATGTTTTACCGGTTTCTAAGCCTTTTCTAAGTTCAGGCCTAACAACTAATGTAACGTGCGCCTCGTCAACTCATTCCATAGCATTCTAGTTTTCCTAGAGGGTGATATCCTTTCTCAATAGAATGACGTCGCATTAATTAATTCCTTCACAATTTGTGAACAAGAAAAGAAAAAGGATTGTGTACCGTTGTTTAATATCTTTGATGTTTGCCGCCTTTCATTACCAGTCTTCTCTACTAGCTTTAGGTCCCAATCCATGATCTGAATACAGTACAGTAAAAACCCACGAGTAAGAACCTACATTTTCCAGGGTTAGTCTAAACAGGTTCTTACATAAATGGTTGTTAACATAAATTTAGGCTATCTAGGTTCTTAATAGGTTCTTAATTTCTTGCAAAAAATTATGTCGTTGCTAAGAAGATTTTAGTGATCAGCGCCCTTAAATTTGCATACCTTATGATTGCTTGTATTTTAATATGACCATAATAGAGATCTATTCTCACGTGAATTTTAATTTCTTGAGTCAAAACAACTTTATATACATGACTGTGCTGTAAAACACAATACTATACACATTTTCTCAATGACCTCAATCAAACAACATTTATATAAGAACCTCCGTCCAAATTTTAGGCTAAAGAGGTTCTTATATAGAGGGGGTCTAAATTGCAAATTTTAGCCTAACAGGTTCTTAAATCTTAGGTTCTTACTCTTGGGCTTTTACTGTATATGATACTAAGTATGGAAGTGTCCTGTGATATCAACAGGAATTGACTGTCCCCGTGTAGTGAAGTTCATCGATTTCATGGAAGGCCGCATATGCATTGGCTCAGTCTCCACCCCTGGGTGTCAGAGACTTGAGCCTATGCTATAGCTTGTGTCAAAGAACTTTTTCTATTCCTGTTTAATATACAGCTGTAGGTCCCCCAGAATATGCCCCTCCATTTATAAGTCCTCTTAAAACTACAACGGCTTATAATTTTCAGCTTCTGCAAACGTGAAGTCATCAGCTCAAGATCTGGCAAAACGTTTAAATACATTTCGAAGATGATTCATTGTCCCCTGAATCAGTCTAGGCCTCACCGAATCGGTAAATGTCTTTTTCGTTTGTCCGACTTCCGTCTTCTGAACATTGCGATATAATCTGCCTTGCACGTTGATTCCGGAGTAGATTCGCAAGGTAAGATTTCTTGCAGACCTGGATTCTTGTCGGTTTGCTTCAGATCCTTTTTCTGCTTTTTGTTTTTACACACACTGTTCAATTCTCAAGTTTTATCCAGTGCATACTAGTTTTCTCAACCATTGATACTATCTGCATCGTCAACTCATTCCATAGCATTCTAGTTTTCCTAAAGTGTGATATCCTTCCTCAGAACGATGTCCAGTGTCTCCAAACCTTAGCTGAGAGACCGGAAGATGCAACTTATTTGTCAGAAGACCGCTGTCCTCGCGCCAGACATGATCATTCTTATCACAATTGCACAGCTTAGAACTCTTGTCGCAGGAATAAGTCATTCCGCATGCACATCCTACAGTAGCTCCACCCCAATACGTCATACTTGCGCCATCACGTGACACCCACCAACCATATCTTTTATTTCTATTATGTATAAGCAACATGGAACCATAACACTCATATCTGATGAATTGTTGACAATTTGCGGCAACTTCTGTGAGTCCTTTGATCTGAGAGAGACTGGCACCGATGTAATGAATGTCTCGTCTGTAACTACCCTGGGCCTCGATTCCTTTTACAAGGATTCTGCTCTCGCTGTCATGACTGACAACGGTTACCCCGACCCCTCCCTTGTCGGTCATGTTACAGTAAACGGTAAATGGATCTTCGCCTAGTTCACCATCAGGATCTATGACGTAATCACCACTGACATCACAAATGCTCCGCTTTACTATGCTGCATGTTTCTGGAAATTTAACATGAAGACTTACATTCCACTGAAGGGACTCTCCTGATAGACAAGAGTAGTTACCCACGTAGTCTTTCGTAAGTGAAGGAATAAGTAATATGCCTGGTGTCTGGAGGTATGCATCTTGAGGCACTGATACACTTCCATTGTACAGCCACAACTCTGTTCCACTTGAAGTGGGACACGACAATTTCAAAGCTTGGCCAACGTACAGGGTAACTGATAACTCTGGGCTGACTACGTGGACAAGACTATAAAACACTTTAAGCTCTACAGATGAAGAATTTTTTTGTTCAGCACTCGTAGCATTGCATACATAGAAACCACTGTCACCTAACGTCACATTCATTATAGACAGATTTCCTTCCGTGGTAAGAGTTCTTGAAGCAGACAGAGTTCCATGAGACCTCCTCCATGTAATGAAAGGGCGCGGTGAGCCAAATACATTGCACGTGAAAGTCACTTGTTGTTCTTTCTGCGTAGAAATTATTTTTGGAGAAGTGTAGACGAATAGAGTCACTGTACCAAAAAAAAAAAGCAAAATAATAGTGAACATTTTTTGAATTGCCCAAAGTCTCATAATAATCTGAAATAAGAGAAGATGAAGAGGTACTTTACAGAAAACCGAACGGCAAAACGTCTTCGATAACAAGACAAGACAAGAAGATTTAAACTGGGGTACTAGAGCGTTATGGTATACCGGGTGATAAGGAACGCGATGAACTCTATTAACATTTTTTTTTGCTAACCTTTTATTTTCAATTTATTTATTTATTTATTTTACTTCTTTATCTTACTACAATGAACGCCGCGGGTAACCCCTGATATGTTAAGAGTTAACCTATAAAACGTCTTATCCCTTTTCCTCAAGAGAAATAGCCGAAAATTTAAAAGGAAGATTCACGGCTATTATTGTTCGGTGGCCAAATTTTACCTACTACTGTTACCTCTCTCTTAATCTCCAGAATTTGATGTCAAGGGTCAAATGGCGCACTGAACTTCTTTCTGAATTAAGTCCCTAAGCTTGTAAAATGGCTTAAATAGGCTAAGCAGGCTAAGCGACGACATTACTCGAGTTGTATGTGAATCTTGTATGTGCAATTTAAAGAATTTAAATATAGAGCCGTTCTAACGAAACTATCTATATCAGTTTGAGAATAAAAGTATACTGTAGAAAATACCTTTGCTGCAGTTTTGGCCAGTGAATCCCACGGGACACATACAGCGGTAACCTTTATCAGTGAAGCCCGTTTGACAACGGCCATTCAAAGGACAGGGATTGCTTGCACAGTGATTCTATGGAAAAAAATATAAATTATTGTTCATCGTTTTAACAGCAACCTATTGGGGCAATTCAGAAGCAGCAGACAATTAAATTATCATATACAAATAACTACCGCTCCAAACAACTTGGTTGCTTTAGCCCCGTACTGAGCCAATGGCAGTGGGTTTTCCAACCAAGGTGACGTCAGACTTCATTTCGCGGTTAAACCAATGGTGGTGTACCCTAGGTACCAGAGGTTTTTCTCGCTTGCGGCGGGAACTTTCGGTGTTGGGCGAAGGCCGACACATCTTCGGCCGTAGGCCGACGCCACGAGCGGCGAAGCTGCGAGAAAAACTTTTCGCTTTTCGCGCGGGTCACTATGAACACTTGGCAGAAACCGAAAATCGCGCTAGAAAAGTCTCTGGCACCCAGGGTAGTGGTGGTGGTGTCGCGAAATGTCGGCTGTCTAATTCCCAGGCTATATTTTTACATGATTATTTTAGGAGCTACGACCATGCAATATTTGGTCATAAAATATTCCTTATTCTTACCAGGAATGACTGATAAATGATGCCGACTCCATTCACGAGATCCTGAGGATGTGCCAAGTGATCAGAGTTACTCAGTTCACACCAATATTTTCCATCTTGTAGTGGTCCAATATTGAAAGACACGCAGTCTGCTGCTAGAAAACAGTTGACCTCACAAACATCGGGGGATTTGATTTCAATTCTTTTAAACACATGACCCACAAGAATGCGGCCTTCCATGAAATCGATGAACTTCACTACACGGGGACAGTCAATTCCTGTTGATATCACACGACACTTCCATACTTAGTATCATATACAGTAAAAACCCACGAGTAAGAACCTAAGATTTAAGAACCTATTTGCAATTTAGACCCCTTCTATATAAGAACCTCTTTAGCCTAAAATTTGGACAGAGGTTCTTATATAAATGTTGTTTGATTGAGGTCATTGAGAAAATGTGTATAGTATTGTGTTTTACAGCACAGTCATGTATATAAAGTTGTTTTGACTCAAGAAATTAAAATTCATGTGAGAGTAGATCTCTATTATGGTCATATTAAAATACAAGCAACATTGGGTATGCAAATTTAAGGGTGCTGATTACTAAAATCTTCTTAGCAACGACATAATTTTTTGCAAGAAATTAAGAACCTATTAAGAACCTAGATAGCCTAAATTTATGTTAACCACCATTTATGTAAGAACTTGTTTAGGCTAACCCTGGAAAATGTAAGTTCTTACTCGTGGGTTTTTACTGTACTGTATTCAGATTATGGATTGGGACCTTAAGCTAGTAGAGAAGACTGGTAATGAAAGGCGGCAAACATCAAAGATATTAAACAACGATGCACAATCCTTTTTTCTTTTCTTGTTGACAAATTGTGAAGGAATGAATTAATGCGACGTCCTCCTATAGAGAAAGGATATCACCCTCTAGGAAAACTAGAATACTATGGAATGAGTTGACGAGACGCACGTTACGTAGTTGTTAAGCAACAATGTGTTGTTTATGTAACAAAAGAACATTTCCAGCGCTTTTTTATATAAGCCCCAATTTATTTCGTTAGTGTTAGACCTGAACTTAGAAAAGGCTTAGAACCCGGTAAAACATCTTTCTTCTTTATAACGAATTCAAGAAGTTAGTAAAAGAAACAGCAACCGTCTCTTTGTAAACATAAGAAGCAATCGTTTTAATAACGAAACTTAACAGGACTGATTAATGTATTTTACTCTTACATTTGTAAAAAGATTAATTTTCAGATTCTTTCTGGATCCGGGTAGACTGCTTGCAGTCCGCCTTTTCTCTTCAAATCCGTCTAGTTCTTATCTCATCCAGCGCGATTGCAAACCTCGACGTTATTATTACAATAAGGGATTGAGACGAGACGTTATTTTTCCTTCTCGGGCTTACGCCCTCGTTTCTCGCGGCTCGCGTGCTAGGTTTCGCGTGCACTAACTTTGCAAAGAAAAATAAGAGACTGCTCGCAGTCTAGGATCCGGGGTATACGTTTGATGTTAACTATGCCGCAATGGCCTGAAACGTTATTGTTTAAAAGTCTCATTATTTTATTTTTACACCTTTCCACGCACACAGGATTTTAACTAACTTACCTCCCTCTCCTCTACAAACTGCCATAAAGAAAAGAAACAGAAATGGCAACTTTGATGCAACAACTTCCATATCTACACTTCAACGTGAGAGTATACAAACTGTCCATAGACTAAGGTAATTTCGCGTCACAACTTTTTGCGACGTTTAATTTAAGTGTTCTGAATAATTTATCATTATTATCCTTGTAAAAGGAAATTCTTGGAGAACTGAAGTCACACAAACTAGCATTTCTAATTTTTTTTTTCATCTCCTTTGGCTCTGCATCTGGCGAATTTGTCAGAGTATAACAACTATCAGTTTCTATTGCGTTGCTGACTATCCAACATTTTTTTTCACGAAACCACTACATTTTCCTCTTAAATAAGTCTTGCCTCATTTACTAAGAAACCAATTTTAGACTACTCAGTTATCAACGCACGCAGCAGACATCTTCGCCTACTGTTTTAAGAAAGAAAGGTCTCCAACCGTACATGTATTTACTCGAATATTGCCGCCTTCTAATAATAATAAGAACGGGTACTCCACTTAGAAAACTAAAGTATTAATTTCAAAAACTCAACAGGAAAGGGGCATAGACCTTTAAAATTATCGCTTTAAATAAAACAAAGGAAAAGAAAAATTTCGTGGCAAAGTAATGTGTTATCAACAATGGTTTCTTAAATAATTATCTGTTATTTACAAATAGGAAGTTTTAATGCTCCATGTTATTAAATTTAATGAGCTCCGCGGTGATCTTTAGAGTACATTTGAAATAATTATTTTTCTTTTTTTGTAGGGCTGTTTTAAAATAATTGGACAAACTGCCAGTTGTAGGTCCATCGACCCGTAAATAAAAAATACATCTGATTACAACCCCCCCTGACTAAAGGCCCCCCTCCACATGTAGTGAAATGAATTCAATTAATTATGACGTTTTGAAGTTTAATTGAAAACCAGTTAACATCGGTAAAGACAAAGCATATCTTGATCAGCAACACTATAGCATTGGCTCAGTCTCCACCCTTAGGTGTCAGAGACTGAGCCAATGCTATAGCTTGTGTCAAAGAACTTTTTCTATTCCTGTTACACAGCCGTAGGTCCCCCGGTCCCCAGAATTTACCCCTCCATTTACAAGTCCTCTTAAAACCACTTACGAAGTCATGTAATTTCAGGGCTTATATGCAGCAGTTTATTGCAGGCCATTTCATAGTTGTGTACAGAGTAAAATTGCTCATTAGTTGCAGGTCCATCCACGGAATGACTGGACAATGCCAGCCATACATATACAAGGATTTGAACATTACCCGTCAAAAATCAATGTGCACCACATTGCTGCTGGAAGAATGTAGTCCTTGTTTTGGTGGCAGTCCTTTAATATTATATTTTTTGCTCCTAAATATGATGACTATTTGTGGATGATACTCTTTCAATTGATACATTAGAATAACCCTACAATGATCTCATTCACAGTTCATCCTTACAATGTAGATGAGATATCAGCAGATTTGATACTGATCAATGTCAGTTTTTAGATTTAAAGAATGATTCTAGTACCATCTGCTTCCTTCCATCATGTAGAGCTCCTTTTTTTCTTTTCTGTCCTTTGACTATCTTTTGTTGAATTGTCCCATTTCTGTACTTTTCGAAAGTAGCAAACACTTTCCTCATTGCAGTAGAAAGAGCAGCGCCTGCCAGTTCGCCCTGTGATATCCACTTTGTAGCTCTCTTCCCTTGAGTGGTCCACTCTGAAATGTCAGCTTCACTGTACTTGCAGGAGAAGACAACATACTTGTGATGAATGTGTGAAAACTGATGTGAAACTTCACCTATGCTAGTTTGACACTCAACACCTTGTAGGGTGATCCCCAATTCACTTTCTACAGAGTCAACCAGAGATGAAAACATCTTGGACGTAGCCAAGTTAGATTCCACTGCAAGGTTGGGAAACTCCCACAGGCCTGCTAAAAGACCTGTTTTGGGCCTCTGAACTGTGAGGTACTGGACACTAGCCCCCGAATCTCTCTCAACAATAACAACTGCCAGTGTTTCTTCCTTGGCTTGTTTCTTTTTCGCTTTCTGTGGATAATTACAGACACCAAGGGAAACATCCCACTGGGATGATTGAAGGCAGAGATCACATTCTTCAATATCAACATTTTTGTCATTTGCAGCACCACTCACAGAATCAAAGCTTTTATCAGATTTCAAAGGTTTCCCACTTAACAACAGGCTCGCGGCAGTCTTGTGTTCCTCTACTTGCTTTAAAGCACTGCATTGCTTTCGCAGAGGGCATGTATTGCACTTTGGGGACGATGGAGTACACAGAGTTGCACCAAATTCCATTAAGGCTTGATTAAAATCTCCAGGTCTGTTTTCGGGGACAATTTTGTTGGCAAGTTCCCAAAACTTTTCCACAGCTTGGTTGCTTGAAGTCTGAGCTCCGATGCTGCAGAGACGAGACAAAACTCTTATGACATTCCCATCCACCACTCCAGTGCACTCACCATAGGCAATGGATGCAATAGCACCAGCAGTGTATCTGCCAACACCCGGAAGCTGCTTCAAGAGTTCAGTGGCTGTAGTGGGCATGACTCCTTTCATTTCATCCACAACCTATTGCAAGCGCAAACAACATGATATTTTGTAATTTTAGTAGTTGTAAATTAAGTAGTAACAATGAAATTTGTTTGGTTATTTTGTGTTTTGTAGCTTTGTAGTAGTATCTTCTATACCCCTAATCCTGTACAACCCTGAATTTTTTCTAGGCTTTAAGAATTATAACTGCTTAAATTATAGTGTACACGTATCTATATACAGGGTGTTGCAAAAGTTTGTTGCAATTTTTTTTTTTTTCGCTTAAAATTCAATGGTTACTAAAACTACTTTTTTTTACAATTAGGTATGTCATTCCTTTTTCATTTTATATTGAATAAAAAAAATATTAGTAACCAGGAGGGACCTTTATTATTTTTAACATTTTCTAAGCGGTGGGGTATAGAATGCGCGAGCTTCGTAAGCATGTATAGTCTAAGGTCACATTTTTCCAGGCAAAGTTGAGTCCCCTTCTGAGCTCGTCCAGTGTTTTGCGGGTTAGATCTTTGTACGCTGTCTCGTCAGTGACACTCTAAATGTTCAGATCAGGTGAGTTTGCTGTTGCAGTGGTTCTTTTGGTATAACGTTTGGCAAATTCTTCTGACACCATCTCTGAGCCTCTTCTGAAGTGTGCGCCGCTTCTTTTGCTTGAAGGCTTTCCAACTTTTGTTGATCATATTATCTGCGTACCGTTGTGCTCAAAACTTTGATATTGTGAAGTTTAAGTTTTTTTAGCTATCCCTCATGTTTAATTATCACACTTATAAATAGCTTTTCAATTGAATTTCTCGAAAAATCGTCAAAACAAACGGCTTTCCATTCCTTGGTTTGTCTTCTTAAGACTTTCTTTTTGACCACTTTGTAAACTCTTCGTTCGGTCTTGTTCAACAATTTCGAAATTTCTTTAACTAAATGGCTAGAGGACCATAAAAACCTGCCTGAGCTCTAGCACAAACAGTTTTAGGCTTCATTTCCGTGAGAGAGCGGAGAAAATAAAAGAAAAGGCAAAAATACAAAATAAGACAACCTAGAAATGGGCAGGAAAAATATGGCGGGAAAAAGCAAGCACCCATACACTTTTGGCACAAAATTTTAAAAACATCATTATTTCTTCAAATTTTAGTTTGAAATCGCTTTGAACTGTTTTCCTGATAAATTTCTTAATTGAATCAGTTGAAATTTGCCTATAGAAGCATCAAATGCTTTATAAAAAAAGCAATTTCAATCGGAACAAACTTTTGAAACACCCTGTAGCTGTGAGGAAAATTTTCTTCCGTTTAAATCTTTTTCTGCAATGCAAATATATGAACTTCATATTATATTCTTTCATGACAGTAAAAATGCTGTATTATAAACCAGTGATCTGCAAAGAAATATGTTAACAAGTGAGAGCATTTCCATTCGTATGGGGCTCTTTACATGGATACCAGATTGATTTTCATTCCATCTAACAATAATTTCATTCCATCTCCATATAATAATTATTATCATTCATTCAAAATATTTTCCTGATTCTGATTGGCTAAAAGCACACGTTTAATTCACCATAACTAGTTACTGATGACCAAATTTGGAAGAAATTTGACTTTAACGAGGAAATGACGTCAAAAATGCAGCGTTTTCGCAGGTTAAGGCACCGTTAACCGAGAAGACCTGGGGAGGAGGTTGAGTTGTTTTGGTTGTGGAAACAAAAATGGTGGTCGTTTCACTGGTTTCAAGAGTAAGAACTAGGCGAACAAATAGCTAAAAACATGGCAAGAACAGCAAGAGGACAACTCGAAGGTCGACATCTGCTATTTGGAGAATATTTGCGGACCTGGGCAAACCTAAACGTGCACTATCAAAGATGAACTTAACATTGATGGATCAATGGAGGTAAGCATGTTTTAGCCATGTTTTTAAACTAGGAATTATTTTGAATGAATAATAAAACAATTATCGAATTCAGATTTCGTATCATATGAAGAATTATGGAGATCTCGGAGGGTGTTATCTGTCGAGGCCATAGGCCGAGGCGGATAACACCCTCCGAGATCTCCATAATTCTTAACAAGATACTCAGCCTCATTCATTAATTGTTAATTATTTCTTTGCATATGTACACATGATACTGAGACAAAATTAATTTTTGTTCCCATACAAGTAATTCCAGTTTTCATTCCAAATGAAATAATTCTTGTTCTGGTACGAAATTTCATTCTGGTATCATGTAAACTGAAAACAAACTTCGTTTCAGATTGAAATCGCAAATTGTGTAGTCTGAGCTAAATGGCACATGCATATCTGGTCTGGCACGAATGGATCAAAAACATGTAGCAAAAAATGTCAATCGGGAACTACGGGGGGGGGGGGGGTCGGGTGGGGAATTAGAAAGACTAAGATTCACGTTTACGCCAAACAGCAAACAAGAATTTGTATCACGTGACCAACTTTTTCCCTTAATTGCTGTGTACTGTTTATTACTTGTACTCAAAAATAAGTAGTTTCACACCAGTTTTGTCTTTAAGAATTGCCCTGGACAGCTTTTATCTGATTATTTTCTACATTGTATTCTGAGAAATTCTCAACTTAACTTAACTCTGACATTTGCCGTTTGCCGAAAACATGAACCTTAATCTCTCTAATGTCTCTTTCCGCGTGCCTGGGGGTGGGGAATAGACCTCCAAGAAAACAAAAATTGCAAATCCCCGGGAATGTGCCCAGGGGGAGGCATGGTTACAAATAATATTGAACCATACATTACCAAGGCTGTCACTAAGATTTTAAGTTGCCAGGTCCTAAATGCAATAACTAGGTGGGTAATTGAACAGGAAGGAAGTTCTTTAGGTTCAGTTTTCTCCTATGGGTCGTCCTTATAGCAGCCAGGGGAAATCCCTAGTCCTCAGCCCTTAGATTACAATCAATTTTAACTGGGTATCAAATAATTCATTTGCATAAAACTCACTTATGTTGACATTCATTATTGTACTTATAAACAAACTAAAATTTCCTTTACGAGGTCGAGTAGCCGAAATGTATTCGCGTACTGTGTCTTTATTTTCCCCACCAATGTTAGCAAGTCAGTTTGGGGAGGAGTCTCTAGGGGGTCAGTTGACCGGCAGCCCGGACGTTTTTTCGAAGGGCTCCGATATAAAACAATGTCAATAATGAAATATAAATAGCACATTAGCAGCTACGAAACTTTCGTCTTTCAAAATTAACTCCACAAATAACAGGTTTAAAACTAGACAAGCACCACTTCGTTGTACCGACCTTTTTAGCTCCCTCATGAAGTCTCTTTGCTCGAGAATAATAACCCAGACCCGACCACAACTCGTTCACTTCCTCTAAGTTTGCTCGGGACAACTGTTCGACAGTTGGCCACTTCTCCATCCAGCGATTGTAATAATCACACACAGTGGCCACTTGTGTTTGTTGTAACATCACTTCAGATACCCATACAGTATACGCTCGCTTGTTTGGATCCTGTTCGGACGCACGTTCTCTCCATGGAAGCTGTCTGCGGTTCTTGTCGTACCAAGAAAGAAGCTCTGCCCGAATGAACTCGATTTCGTCGGCTGTGAAATCGTGAGAGTGTGTGTTACATTTCGCTTGTTCTTCATCTGTTTTCCGCTTTGATTTTGTCCTCCTTTTCGAGCTCATTTCAGCGATCAAAGTACGTGCTGAACCCAGGGGCTGAACCAAAATGAGAACCAAAATGGCTTCCTATCAAGCTAACCAGGGGCTAACAAAAGGCGCGGGAAAATACAACATCCGCTGGTCAGTGCAACGAGGACGACAAAAAAGCAACAACTCTGCATGGTCCGGCGGCTTACCTAGAAAATGTTATGCGATTTTTTATATAAGCGCCAAACTTTGTAGGAATATTTACATTCCCAGGCCGGCCATTTCCTGATAAAGTGCCAAGCTTAATTCTCTAATTACAGCTAATTAGCAGCGAATGAAATTTTTTTAGACCCAAGACCCCCCGCGAAGTTATTTTTCTTGCTCAGTTTAGATATTAAGTGCCCACAAGGAATTTTTTATATTTTCTCATCCAAATCTACACATTAAGCAATGACGCTACCCGAAGGAATTTTTTGATTTTAACGAAAACCGATTTTTTTTTTCTTTGAAATTTGCCACCATATTGTTCCACCATTCGCATTAGTCTCCTATCGAAGGACGAAAGTTCAGGAACTCTTATTTCTCTCAAGCCAAGTAATTTGGTTGTATCTTTCTCAATCGTGGGAAATATACCGTGGAAAATGCCTGAGAGATGTGTTGCAGCACGTTGCAACAACGTAGCTATACCAGAAGAAAGGAATGCCCGATAAAGAAGAAAAGAAGAAAGAGGTCGTCTGCTACACAGCCGTTTTTACTGTAGCAGACTAAGAAAGAGGTAGATCAATTTCGCGTTGGAAAGGTGAAAGACTTGGGTGCCGGGAAAGACGTTTTATTTCAAAATACAGGTACAACAATACAGATCATGTTTAAATTTGGAAGCGAATTGTTATTGTTATTTTCCTCTCTTCACATATATAAATGCAGGCCATATTTTGGAAGTGCACATGCTTTTTCTCTCTTTTCTCTTGGTTGGTTCCGCGGGTAAGAGTTTGTGCTATCTCATTCTAAATATGCATGCGACTCGGTTTGGCAAGAAAAAAAAACTGTTCTAGTCATATAAAGGAGAAAACCGTCGGTTTAAGAAAATGAAGTAAGAAATAGGTTAATTTGAAGATGCAGGAACAGGTCGCTGCCTCAAGCAATTGACTGGTTACAAGGTGTTCCATATTATCAAGTCGTTTGCCATGTGGCAAAGATCTCGTGGCGATAAGTTCAACAGAAACGCATGATGAAAAGAACAATTCCTGTAACTAAGGGGTGGACCATTTGATTTTTGATGGGGGGGGTTGTGTAAATCCCAAAAAAAATATCGAGCACATGTTTCTGGTTAAAAAAAAATTTCTTGCAGAATTCTTAAGAAGGAAAAAAAAATCGAGCAGCCTTAACCTGGGCGTGGCAAAGGATTTTGCGTGATGCGTGACGGCCCCAAAAGTAGCTGTGAGTCACATGATACAGGACTGGGCGTCACATTTTTTGATGCGTGAATTAGTATTTTGCAAGCGCGACGCATGATTTACCAATTAGATTTCCTATTAAAGTGATCTCGAAGGATATTATGATTCAAAGATATTCATGCATTCAGATTCCCACCCTAACAGTTGTCACGTACAGGTATTTTTGTAACAAAATAAGATTTACTTTATAGAAAAGGAAATGGGACAAACAAGAGTAAAGGCAGGCCACATTGGATTGGTGCAGGGTTCAAAATATACAAAGAATGTGAAACGGATGGGCTGGATATGTGAACGAGACAAAAGACGATCAAATAGATCGCAGAGCATTTTTTCCCTCTGGGTCAATCGTGTTTTTGCAGAGTTCTATTACTTTTGTGTTCATTGCCTATTTTCAAGCCAAGAAAATAATAGTAAACAGTCTGTAGCACATAAATTAAAACGTAATTGTTTTAATTATTTAGGCATTGAAATATTGTAATTTTATAGATCATGTACCTATATAAAAGATGATTCAAAGGGGTCAACTACCAATCTGATTTTCTCACCTATTGACAACTGTAGTAACAAATGTTTATTTAACAATGTCTTTAATAAACCACAAGCTGGCAGAAATTGTCTATATTTATCCATCAAGAACAATTGAGCCTTAAGAATAATAACAGTTTAAAATTTTCTTTATAAATGAACAAGGTTGTCTTCAACATCCTGTACATCTGCATATCTAGCCAAATTTAAATGTAAGGTGCCAAGCTTTAATAGTTTTTTGCAACATTCTCATCTCCAGAGGGTGCAATCCTTTTGGTCAGCACCTGGTCAGCAACTGGAATTGATACCCCTGGCTGTTCCCAATTTTTGAGCATGTGCAGAGCACTCATTCTGCAGTTTTCAGGCAATCAGATCTGTCCGATTTGAAGAGCTAGTGCATTAAATGTGGACTTCCGGTAGTGGCTTTGTAGAGCAGCCAGGTCTCGATACTCGGTGCTGATTAAAATAATCGCACCTTTTGGAGAGAAGAAATTCTCTCTATAAATATTTAAAATACCGCAAATTGTGATTTGTAATAAAAATCATTTGATCAATAAATAACAATTGAAATTTTTCTCTATAAATATTTTATGCAACAGTAACAATAAAAATGCAACAGTCCATAAGATAGTTCTATTTGAGAATGCTCTTTTCTAAAGACTGCTTATTGTAAAATATTTTATGCAATAGTCACGGCTCCTATAAAAATGCAACAGACCAATATAAAGTTTTGTTTGAGAAGGCATATATGACATCCACTAGCCTGACAGGGAAATCAACTAGCCGCAGGTTAGTGGAGATGCATTTCTTTGTACACTGAATAAAGATGAAACTCTTTATTACTTTGAAAGAAAGATGTAAACTTAAAAATGCATTGCGTGTAAAGGTGGTTTTTAATAGCCTAAAGGGCGAATTTTGAGTGGCTGGTGATGGTCAAGTTATTAAACTTCAAAATTGGTGTTTTAAATTTCCATTAAAAAAAATATCATGCAAGGACAGGGAGATTAAAAAAAAATCCTGCAGGGCTGGAGCAATAAAAAAAAATATCTAGCAGTCTAAAAATCCTGCAACCCCCACATCAAAAATCAAATGGTCCACCCCTAATCCACAGCATCAAATGTACACGGTCAAGAATGCGTCTGTTCGCACAGGGAAAAAGCAGATATTAAAATGATAGCCCATCTAGCTGATGCAGTAGAAAATGTTCACTAGTCAACCATGATTCAAAATTTCACGCTTTTTTCCGATCCATTTTCCCATTATCTTGTAGCCTGGAACACGCTTATTTATACTTGAGGGAATTATTAGCGTCCTACGGGACAGGAAATATCCTATCCACACTCTTTCCAAAGGCCTTTAGTCCATTTAACTCGAGGTTTCTCCTCCAGTTGTCTTCCATGCCCTACAGTGTGTGATACAGCTTCCTTCTCCGCTGGTCATAGAATTGCCATTGAAAGGAAGCATTGTTATTATTAAAA
>OZ037996.1:13837131-13947533 GCA_964035705.1 Porites rus
TCATAAACGAGAATATACGAGTATGTCAATAGTTTTCATATCGCTGCATTGCCTAAGAAATTTACCCCTAAATATTTAGGGTAAACAAAGATTTAGGAGAGAAAAAACTTATTATATACAAGCTTCTGCAGCTTCTCCAAGCTTCTCTGCCATTAGCGGTATATTAATAATATAATTTATTTCTGTGCCGAGCCTGACTCAGGAAAAGAGAAATAAGGTAGACATTGTTTACTGGTCCTCTATTGTAATGATAAAATTCTACTGCTGAGGACTCTTTGGCCGTCACTGTAAGAGGGCGCAAACAAGTGACGACATTTTTTTCTTTCTCTTTCTAAACTTGAGCACTGTCCCCAAGAAATAAGCTCCAGGGAAATTCGTCTACATTTGACACGTTTGGAGAATTAGAAGAAACGCGACAAAGTTTGGAAAAAATGCGAATTCATTTTTAAAGTGACGTTTTTAACCGCCGTCGATGCTAAAGCTCCCTTATACTGACGTGAGGAGGAAGCAGCGAGGCCGAGCGGTTAGAACGCTGGACTTATGGGCCTCGAGATTGAGTCCTGCCCTGACCGCGAGCTGGATTTGTTCGCCGCAGTCCATAGTTCAAATCCCGATCCTCAGCCACGCTTGTAAATAGCCAACGGGGTTGACCTCCTACCAGTTGGGATTCTTAACTTTGTTTTGTTCCATTTGAATTGTTTGTCTCATTTTCTCTAAAAAGTTCCATAAAGGAAGAAGGTAATTTAATAAATATTTGTGTTTATTATTTATACTGCTTTATTCTTTTTGCTTCCCCGACAATTAAAATAAAACCTGTTGCAAAAATAATCTCGTAAAATCCTAATATCTCAGTACACGCGGACTACTCTTGATTTACTCTAGCAATGTACGTGCATATTTTCATATGTGACGGTACCTCAAAATCATCAGGGACAACATCGTAAATAACTGGCAAGTTCGGCAGGCTTTTGAAGATTCCTGAAACTTTAAAGGTACAATATCAATCGTAAACCAGCTTAAACCGATAATAAAAACGGACAAATATTACAATCAAGTAAGTAGAAAGGCAAGGGAGAGCCATCGATTGTAAAGTAAAGAGGGGTCAATTTAATAAAACTTTTACAAGTGTAGCCGTTGTTTTAGAGTCTGAGAACAATAGTTATACTTGTGAATTACACGTGTAAAAGTTTTATTAAATTGACCCCAGGTTTATTTAGCATATTCTCACGAATAGCTAAATTACTTACAATAAGATCAGAAGCAAGAAGCTGGGACTGGTATACAATCGTTAAGAAATGTCCAAATTTACATAAAATCTTAACACTATAAGAAAAAAAAACTGGACAGTTCAGCATGGTTTCCACAGTACAAAATAGGTTTTTTCTCCTTAATTCTCACCAAATCTTGCCCCACTGCAGTTGCAAAGCTTTCGCATGGGAGACCGGTGCTCTAATTCAGGATCTTCTGCTTGGGAGATATATTCCACAGAATCATTGGACTTTTCAAACCTTGGAATCCTTGATTCTAGAACGAAGCAAAGTTAACTTATGATCCTGCATTTGCATTTTAGAACGAGCTAAAATGAACGATCAGAGTTTGCTGGGTTGTAAAAAACATTACCACAGGCGTACGGGAAATTTTTTGCCAGGGGGGGCGGTAAACCATTTGCCCAAAAAATCTCCTGAGTTGCCCAAATTTTTACGAAAGAGTCGAAAAGAAATGAGGGCCATATTGCAACAACATAGGCCGTCCTGGCATATGAAGGTGGCTCGATACAGTTTTTCAGGGTCAATACCAAGTCTGAGCATAAACTACGTCGCCATAAACAAATATTTGGAAAAACTGCGACCACAGTGGTATTAAGATGAAAATTTGGCATTATCAGGGTGGCAATGACATCGGAGTTGTCATAGCAACGAAATGACTCCATTACCTATTTTACTTCAGCAATGATTCTCTGCACGGGAACCTTACAAAATCGTTCACAGGAGCTTTTTTCTCCAATACGTTCGCCTCGATGTTCGTGAAGTTTAAGCAAAACCTTGGGAGCGCTATCGAGATATTTTGCAATGAAGTTTTTATTATTAGAAATACGGTAAGAAAAGGAAAATCTTGATTTTTGGCCGTTATCTGTAGAAAACGAAGTGCTTTTGTCCTGCAATTTCACCTCATAGTAGTTTTAATCTTTTTAAAAACATGTGTGAAAGATCGTGGAGATAGCTCTCCTTGATTGCTAGAATCGAAAGAAGGATTTGATTGGTATGTATCGAGACACTCTTGTTAGCAGTTTTGTAAACATTTCGGTCTACTTTATCAAATCAGCGAATAATTTGAAACCGCTCGATAGATTTTTTTAAAAGAATTAAGATTCTTCTCGTAATTCAAACTGAGAATTAGTCAGCCACTTCTTCATTTTCATACCCATTGAAGCGTTTTCAGTCGAAATCGCGCGGAAACGCTCGCTATGCAGGCAATACCCATTGCTAAATGCTATCCGCCATACACTGTTCCTCGAGTGGAGATGATTCTAGAAAGTTATGCGAAAGTTTATTTTAATCAATTCTCGACTGGAAATAGCCCATTCCAGCTAGTGCAGTGCAGTATAGTGCCCATCAAAAAAAAAACTGCAAATATGTAAATTACTCATCACATGCTAAGCAACCACTGTAGTGTAATAGGATTATTACGCCTACTTCAGGTTAATATTCAGGTCTTTAAAATAATAAAATGAACATGGAGACGTCCTTTAAAAACTGGCTTTGCCCAAATTTCCTCTCGCTGCCCAAAAAATCTGAGTTGCCCAAACTTTGGGGGGCTACAGCCCCCCTCGCCCCCCCGGCCCGTACGCCTATGGACATTACCTCAGCTACTTCTGGTGAATTTTTTCCCGGGTTTTATTATAACAACAACAATAGTGATAACCACAGTGATGACAGGCACAATGATAACGAAAGATCTAAGATTAGGACCTCGCGAAGCATTTCGGTGAAACGGCAAGATGTAGGAAGTAAGGGAAATAAGGCAATAATGAAGAAAGTTGTAAATTTAAAAAAAACTTGCACCATATAAAGAAACAAAACAGAAAGACTCCGAAAGGACATCCAACGATTTTATTAATGAAAACCGATATTGGATAAAGAGGGAGAGCCTACAACAAAAGTCTTGCACACTAAATTTTGATACGAAAAATATAACACTGCTCATTAGGAACGTCTTTGTTCTCGGTTTAGATTCAACTTTCAAGAAAGGGTTTTTTTCCTTGCTTACCAAATCCTTCCCCATAGTTGCCTAGCTTTCGCCTGGGAGGCCGGTGCTCAGCTCTACGATCTTCTGCTCGGGAGATGTATTCCGCAGAATCATTGAAATTTTCAAAACTTGGCATCTCTGCTTCTAATAACGAAGAAAACTGAACTTATGATCATGCAAAACACAAAATAATATTGGACAAAGAGGTGTTCTACAAAAAATTGTGCACACCGAATTTTGTTTAGAAAAAAAAGAACCCTGCTCATTAGGAACGTCTTTGTTCAGTTCTTGGCTTAGATTAAACTTTTTTAAAAAAGGTTTTCTTCTCCTTCTTACCAATTCCTGCCCCATTGTTGCCTAGCTGTCGCCTGGGAGGCCTGTGCTGTGCTCTATGATCTTCTACCTGGGCGATGTATTCCTCCGAATCATTTAAATTTTCAAAACTTGGCATCTCTCCTTCTAATAACGAAGAAAACTGAACTTATGATGATGTATCGGCATTTTGGCAAGAGCTTAAGTGAACGATTAAAGGTTGTTCGGTTGTACAAGACATAGCCTCAGCTACTTCTGGAGGCAATTTTATGAAACTTTTACAAGTGTAATTAATAAGTGTAGCCATTGTTTTAGATACTGTACACAATAGCTACACTTGCACAAGTTTTCTCAAACCAACCCCTGGTGGATTTTTGCCACGGATGTTATGATAACGATAACATTTAAATGATAACAACAACAGCAGTGTATAACGACAATGATGACATCCGTAATGATAACGCCGGGTAGATCTAAGATAACAATTGCGATAACGATAATGGCAACGATGATAATAATGATGATGTATATAGCGATAACAATAATGGCAATGACCGAGATAACGATATTGAAAAAAACTATAACAAAAGTGATAATGATAATGATTGCTATATATTTTGAAACGATAGCTTCCAATGACTTTAATATTCTACTCGAAAAAAATATCTGACTGAAGTATATGTTGTAGTTAATTTTTTATCTCAGGTAATTTTTATTTTTCTTTTGTTTCAACTTCATTAGCATATATTACCATAACCAAAAACAAAAGAAAAATAAAAATTACCTGAAATAAAAAATTAACTACAACATATACATCACCTGTATCATCCAGTGAAAACAAATCACTTTGGTCCGGCGTCGATTTTTGTCGATTTTGCATTTTCTTTTTCTTCTTTTTGGTTTTTCTGGTTAATTCGAGCAGTCGACCTGGAGGGAAGAAACGAATTTTAATTTTATCTTTAAATCATATGTCTTTATAAGGAAATTGATCGATTGAGATTCAATGAGCAGTTTAAGGCGTGACATAAGAGCGCATTCTGCAAACTATGATTGCTCTAAATGAATATTAATATCATTTAGTAGAAGTCTTCTTGTGCCGCATGACATTCTCATTTATTGTCCAAATTTTCTAGTCTTAGGCATGCAATCCGGCCAAATGAACTATTTCAAGGCGTTTATTTTGCGGGGTTTTTTTACAATGCTATAAATATTACTTTCCGCTCTCTATCTATTTTCTTATATATATATATTCCCTAACATCGCCAAATTCATATAATGATCTACCCACGGAATTCTCTAATTGGGAGCATTACAAGTTAAGGTATTCCACTGATAATATCGATTCTGAATCGAAATAAGAACAAATGTTTGGTTTGTGCGCGTTTTCCATACCTGTAACCCTCTTGAACAACGGGCGTTCATTGTTATCCACACCTTTTCCATGCTTATTTGAAACTGCAGGCAAATATTCAACACCCCAAAAGGTATTTTACAAGTATTGCAATGAAAACAAATATACTTTAAAACCAACAGATTCTGGAAGGTTACGCAGAGCTTTCGAAACCCATCCGGATCCCTTTATCAGTGACATTTACTGTTATTCGTTTTCCCGTTTTGATTAGGCTGCAAACTGAATTGTTCCGGCATAAATTTGGGGAAGGTGGTACGAGCCCTGACAAAGTTCAGTGTCGTTCACCGAGCATGAATTTTGCGGCCTCATCAAAACGAGACTGACTGAAGTACTGTAACAGCAAACGTTACTGATGAAAAAAGGGCTCCAGATGGGCTCTGGATGCTCACAGCGTACCTTTCAAGAATTAGTTGGTGCAAAAGAATTATTATGTCTTTGCAATATGGTAAGTGCCCTAACAATAGATCCTTCCCACTGGGTCGACCTAAGTCAGATGGTCTGTTGGGTCAGAAGTCGAACTTCGACGTCGACGCGTCGATCGAACCAATTAACTGATACAGACCAAAAAGCGACCGAACGAAGCTAACTATACATTATCATACAAATTTTTTATTTATTAGTTTAGTTCGTCACATGTGAAAATGGACGTCTGTACCGAAGACGATCTTCAGACTTGGACGATCCAAACTCATTCAGGTGAACTTAACTGAGCCAGACGTCGAACTTTTCATGAACATAACTCACTAAGTTTGGTTCGTCTCATGAAAAGTTCGACGTTTGGCCTAGGCCTGAGGGGCTCTCAAAAAGGTAAAAGGCAAAATTTGTGAAATTTGTCTCCCCTCCTAACTATCGTTAGTAAGCCTGTAAAAGAATGGTGTGTAACTATCACAATTATCCAAAAGCGACATCTGTCAGTACATACCTCTCATTTCTTCAACGAACGCGTCCACATTCTCATTCTCTGACAAAGCTCTCCTTAATTTCATTTTACGCTCCTGAAGTAAATCTTCCATTTGAAAGAAATGAGAAAGTTTTTTATCACACGCTTATGTTTGTTCTTTAATATCATAGGTGACGAATTACTCCTTAATTTTGGCGCGAAATTTCAGCGTTAATTTGTAATTTCACATGTGAAATTACAAAATTGCCATGGCAACCTTCCGTACGTCTCAGTGTCAAGATGGCGACGAAGTTTTAAAAAAAGACGCTTTAGAAAATCTGAACACACAAGAGAACATCAAGAAGGACTCTAACATATTTTGCCGAAAAAGTCTGAAAAATTATGAACTTTATAAGCCAAATTTAAGATCTAAACATTTGAGAGAGTGGAGTTCTCGATCGATACGATCCAGGATAAACATGTCAAAAATCCAAGATTGCTAACGTAATTCGTCACCCATGATATTAATAGGTAATCAAATGGTATACTCGTGAAATTTGGGGATAATTTCACGCGCGTTTTGTCCAAATCCTAATAATTTTCCGAGCCTTTAGGCGAGGGAAATTATAAGGATTTGGACAAAACGCGCGTGAAATTATTCCCTAATTTCACTTGTCACCATTTGATTACACTTACAAATCACTCGGTGGGGGATCCAGGAGAGTGGTTGCAAACTTGTGTTAAGGTTAGAACTATTTTACCGTCCTCTACTAGTTTACCCTTGATTAATGTCCATCCTTGTAAATATGTTCACATGTGTTCTTGAAAAACTTCATTTGAGGCAAAGAGTGCGATAAGAGGAAGTGTTTCGCACTGGTTTTTTTTTTTAACACCTCCAGAATGTTGTATGTCATCCTTTTTGCACCAATTTTGCAAAATAATCTATTAACTGATGGGTGCTATAAAGCGAGGTCCGACCCCCAAGACACTTCGCCTCGATCCTCCACCCGTCGAATCCCTTAAACTGCACGAAAAAGAACATACAGAGCTATTTATTTAATAAAGGTTAGGTGGGAGGGGATGACGACCATCTGGGATCTATAAACACTTTCAAAAGTACGACTCTGGGTACCAGAGACGCGGTTTCCAGTTTCGAACAAGTGTTATAATGCCCAGGGGTTAACCTTTGGCCTTACGAAAATCCCACCTCACATGAGAAAAAAACGTTTTTGTGGGTACGTTCGACAGTTGCGCCTTACTTATTAGCTCCTGCATCTCCTTTTCTTCGTCCAAAACATTCTGTGTTAAATTCTGGAGACTCCAGCATGCCCTCTTCAAGTTTTCTATACTGCTTCTAGCCTCCGCTACAAAATGACAAGATATGAATCACCTTAAAAAGAGAAGGGGAATTTAAGGTTTCTGGGTAACTGACTACAGCTACTCCTCCCCAAGCGGGATAGATAGGAGGCGTTTAAAAGAGAAAAGATTTTACGCTCATTGCTTTAACAAGATTAACAAAACTAATATCCTTTGGGCAACAATATCAAGGGAGTTTAAAAATAGCGGAATATTTACTCCATCCATTGATACCTTTAAGATATCCATATCGCTCTTTCAAATCCCAACATCGATGTAAGCATAGCATCCTCAGGGTTATTGTGTTGCCATTATCAGTCTATCCTTACTTTAAAAGATGCGTGAAAAACGCAGCCTTGTTAATCCACAGGCGGCCCATACGTAGTGTGTGTTAATGTATTAATATTCACATGGACAAAATGGGATGAGTCGTCGAAACTCCCATCAACTTAGTAGTCCAAAAGTCAACACATAACAAAACAAAGCTAAGATACCTTTAACTGAACGTCTCCTTGTCTGTCCTGGCCGGTTAAAGTGGCATTTTGTGGAAGTTTACAATCGTAGGTACTTGCAAATATTAATTACTTGTAAATATTAATATATTGACACACACTACGTCTGGGCTGCCTGTGGTTAATCAAGTTAGAAACTATATAGTTTTACATTAAATGATTTTGCTTCTAATTCCTACTAGTTTGAAGTAATTTTCATAGAAGACGTCTATTAGACAGGAGGGACGGTTATTAGAGAGGAGCGTCCAATACAATTTTAACAGCGTAGAGGTGGCGTTTATTAGATAAGAGGCATTTATTTGGAAGTGGGCGTCATTTAAGGTATTTGCCGTCCGAGGACATTCGGTTGTAACAATTGTGGTTCCGAGACAGAGTTAAAGATAAGATGAGGCACATTCCAATACACAAAATTGCTCTCAGTCTTGGAAGACTGCTGTGTAGAACAAGCAATGTCTTTTACTAAATATACAGGGTGCCACACCATAAGCTCCTTCTCTGGAATTTGAAACCAGAAAATCTTGAAACGTATAGGAGGGTCTCGATGGGGTGATAGCTTTGACGGTTATTTTTACTCATTTTATTTTTTTATTCTTTTTTTTTTTCAATTCTGACGATTGACAGTTAAGTGTAAGAGCTTTTGGCGGTTATTAAGAAGAAATCAAAGAGTGTAAGTAAATATTAACGGAGATACCACGACGGCGACGGCCACGAAAGTGAATTTGCGTTCTTTCAATCTCTATCGCAATTACTTCAACTCATTAACTTTATCAAATGCAAGCGACTCTGTTTGAGCCGAATTCCTAAGAACCATATTCAAGATCAGAAAGAGAAAGAAAATTTACCCGTCGCTTGTTTACGTCCTCCATAAAACGTGAAATTAAGCATTTTCCCGTCGTAGTCGTGCAGTGACGGCAAACAAATGTACAAAAAAGCGTGATGCACGTGCAGAGTTGTTTTTTTGTTTGACTATGTTCAACCAATTGCTTTTTTGACGTTCTCCTTGTCGTCGCCGTCGTGGTATCCATAGAGACCTTACGGAATCGCGACAACTATAACTATAACAACTATAATTTACTATAATTTTTCCCAGAACTCTGTGGTAAACTGTATGTTTTCTTTTAGCTCTCTTCCTTTTTCGCTTCCATCTTTCCCCTTTTCCCCCAGAAACGCCTGATACTCAGGCTATATCGATGGTGCTCGTGAAATCGTCGACCTCGTCTTAGCGCACAGCGGTCGTAAAAATGTTATCAACGTAGCGTAACCAAAGACGTGTAGTTTGTTTATAAGTAGCTAGGGCTTGTTCCTCGATCTTTTGCATAACAATTTCTGCTACAACTGAACAGAAGCCCATAGCTGTTTTATGTTTTTTTGTACTAAAAGTAAGTCGAAGTTAGTTGGAATCTATGGTTAGTCGTACAGTATAAATAGTCAGCGAACTTGCCTTGAACTTCTTTTAGGCTTTCCAACAATTCTTCTGTGCCTTCTCCGCAGGCATGTAGTTTTTCCTTTAGAACCGATTCTTCATCCCCGGCTATGAAAATAAAAAAACAGCACATTGTAAACTGCGAGGTATGGCTCGAACGACAGTTGCGGAAAGGAGTGCTTTGAAGTGAGATGTTTTGAAAAATACATGTTGTGTTTAATTTAATACTTAAAATTGTAACTTGCAACTCACATAAAGATAAGGTGCACGTTGAAATTACCAGCAAAAGCACCTCCAATTGCCAGAGAGTATACCATTTGATTTATGATTAGTCATTTCAAGCGGGCGCAGTCTTGAAAGCGAGGGGAGGGAATTTTATAGAGGTATTTCCAGTTTAAGCATTTTTCAGCTTCTAAATAACTTAGAGGGTTGTAGAAAGACCGCGGTGTATATAAGGGATAGGGGTTAGTAGAAAAGGGCTTCAGTGATGAATATAGGAGGTGCATCACTCGTCAGAAATAGTTTGGCCTTTCGCCGTAACTGAATGAATTAATGAGGACGAATTTACTGTATTTATGCACGGTAGTAATTTTCTACATACAAAACTGGTTTTCAAATTAGCCGTATGAAAATTTCTATGAACTAATACTAACTACATTACAATGTTTTACAACTATCGTTACAAATACTAAAAGCAAAAGGAATATTAATTTTATCTTATTTATTTAAAAGTAATAATAATAAAACACCTAATGTAATTAATTAACGTGGTGGTCTCTCAAGCATGCTTGAGAGCGACCATTTAGTTTATTTAAAGTCCCGTCCATACGTGTCGGATATTTTTGAATCCGCGAACTTTTCTTTGTGGATTCAATTTTTCCACGTCCACACGTATCCGTATTCAAATCGAATTTGGCCGTCCACACGTATCCGAATTCACTCTCAGTTAGTCAGCTAATAGACCTTGTCACGGTTTTCGACGCCATCTTGACGAGAAGGCAAACGCGTGAGAAATTACCGTGTTTGTATGATGATGTCGGATAATTTCCGTAAAACGGCGGTTCTGAAAAAAATATCAATCGTAAACTAAAGCTACAGTGCAAAGGATTGTCCTAAAAAATTTTGGGGGCGTCACTCGCTTAAGTTTCTCCAGAGGCTTGCTTTATATTTTCCATAAATTTGTCTGTAATTTTCCCGGGACTTTCTTACAGACAAATGTATAGAAAATTTAAAAAAGTGGTTGTAGGTCTTCAAGTGAACGTAACGCCCTCAAATTTTTTCAGGAGAATCTTTAGAAGTGAAGCTTTAGTTTACAAGTCATATTTTTTTCAGAACAGCGGTTCTACGGAAATTATTCGACATTAGATTCTCATACAATCCCTGTAATTTCTCACGCGTTTGCCTACTCGTCAAGATAGCGTCGAAAACCGTGACAAGGTCTATTTGTAAAGCGGTCTTCGGTTCATGCGAAAACTTTATCGCCAGTCTTCTTCAATAACTGTTTCACTGCATGACTAGCTCTAGTTCGCTCGTTTAACCTGTTTACGGCGTCCAATTCGTTCGTGCGAAATGGAAAGAACTGAGCTTCAAAATGTCGAGCGGCATTAGCATAATTGAAGTACACAGTAATCGTAACTACAACGTAGGTTTAAGTGCACACACGGTATAAGACTTAAAACTGAAGTCCAAGAAGTAAAGAAGCGATAATATAACATTGCGCTCGGCTATGGTTGGTCGTTTGTTGCAAAATTCAAGAAGTGGACATATTTGTGTTCAACAAAAATATTTATATTCAACAACTGCATTTTTGTTCAACTTCAAAGAACAAACTAAATTCATTCAACAAAATTTGTTCAATTCGACAAATTTATATTCAATCAACAAAAACACATTATTCGTTCAAGAGAAATATATTCATTCAAGAATTCGAGTGCCCTAGCCCTCGCTTTTATCTCTATAGATAGTCTCATCAATGAATACGCCCCGACCGCCCAGCAATTTTGTGGTAGTTTTCTTCTCTTGATGGGTTATAAACTAAATGTTACCATTTAGCTACCTCCATTCTCATACTACTTGTTACCTCTATTCGTCTGTGCTAAGCTGGCATTTGGTAAAGTGGGGATTGGCATGACTGGAACAAAAAAGAGTGTAGAACGGGACCAGCAGCAACTGTGGAATTATCCAATTTCCAATACGATATCAGTGGTCATCTCTGAAAAGAAGAAAACATCTACTCCTTGTATTAAATACTGCATATTAAGTGGTCATTTTCCCCCTTTTTCTAAAAGTTGTGTTACAAGGGTCGGTGGTGAACGGTTTCCACCCAGGATACCTGCAGCTCCAGGAGACGCCAACAAATAATACTCCGCCTGCATACATTATAAAAAAAATTACAAATTAAATTAATTATTGAATTACAAAAAAGTAGGAGGGGGGATGTTTGCATGGAGTTAAAATTCTTATATTTGCACCGAAAAATCAAACTAACTATGCGATATTTTGTATTACCGAACATAAATAGAGCTTTTTGATTTAGTTGTACTGTACTGTTCTTTTTCTAAAAACTACTTCATTTACTTCCCGGGAGTTTCGTTAGAAACTAATTGACGGCGGTGAAATCATAAATATGAGGAAGTCGGCCCAACTTGCAAAGTGAAGTTTCCTGTTTCCATTTTTATGCGGAAAAGGGAACTCATAGAAACACTCTACTTTTCCGGAAGTTATCCTTGAGCGGATAACTGTTAAGCGGAAATTTGCGTTTCAATTATCATGGAAGGGAAAGGTGAACGTGATGGTATATGGCCACTTTTTAAAAATTAATGACAACCTTAATCCTTATGAACATGCCAACTTAAAACAAAGAAATTATCAACGCTATTCAAAACCTAATAATTCGTAAAATGCGATCAAAATCATTAAGAGTCATTTCATTGACAAATGTCGCTAAACAAATAATTAGTGAAATGTTCTAAAATTTGCGTCATTTTAAATTTGGACTCAGTGAAAGAAATGCGACTCGAAACAACTCACTTACTGCCTGGCGTCAGATAAAGCCTTTGAATGATTTTTCATTGCTTTAAACTGACAAGTAGGAAAACGAGTTGATTGTTTTGCTACACCGGTTTTCAAAAAATTCAAGTATACATATATTTCACACATACATGTCACATTAGTTTTCCTGGGATCCGGACCTAAGTACGAGTCGAGCTGTTCTGGGTGACACTGCATGTTTCGGGGTTACAGGGTGTTAACATGATCTCTTACCCAGATCTCACTGGCTTCTGTCCTTAGGGTTGACCGATCTGGGTACGAGATTAGGTTTTCCTGATACCTACGACTACATATTCACAATAGTTGTGACCAGAATGGGTGATGCTCAATAGACCAAGTCAATAAATGCTTTGTTGTGTCGATCTATTATGTAAAGTTTATTAGAGGGCTACAGATCATTATTGTGTTTTTGGTGACGTAACTCGACTACTTGCAATTCACTTGGTATATGATGCGCAAGCCACTAGTCAGAATGGATACCCCAAAATTATCTTTACTCAAAATACAGGAAAGAATTATTATAACGTACACTAGTGAATAAATAATTAATTCTGATTTGAAAGCTAACCGTTTTTAAAAGAGCGCTCAACCCTTATCACAGTACTTCGGTGCTAACTGTACTCCCTGCACAATTTTCTCTCTCTCTTTTCTTAAAAAATTGCCCAATGAATTCTCATAAATGGTTCTCTACGAGGAGTATTGCTTTCTGTAATAAACATGAGGTGTCCAAACTGCTTTTATGGACTTATGGTATCCGTTCTAGTCACGAACTTAGGCCACTTGGATAATGATGTCATCTTACTAAAACTGCGAGAAAAGGCTTTCTTGTCATAATCTTTCTTATGCAAATTACGGTCTTTGTTATTCAAACCTCACTGGGATTTACCCCAAATTTAAATAATAATATGAAAGAGAAAATGAAATGAATTCTTATAGCAGAAGTAAATGCTAAAAATGGCCTACTGAAAAGCTTCGAGTGCCATCTAAATGTAAAAACAGTTTTTAACAAAAACTCAGATCGAGTTATCAAGGATCCGCGTTTACCTGACTACCGTTACACCTTCAGTGCCCGTCAACGGAGTTTAGCCAGTGTTTAAATTAACAACATCACGCTCTAACCACTTTCAATTTTGCCATCCTTTACCTTAATTTGATTTTTTATTGTATGAATAGTAAAGCAAAACTTAAACTTAAACCACAACCGAATAAACATTGCTGATCATGACGGTGGACATAGAGTGTAAACTAGAAGAACACTGATAAATAAAGGAAGATCAGTGGTATTCTGCTTAAGATAACTTATTCATAAACTGATATGGAGTTCCATGTATTGTCTTGAACGGAGCCCTAAGTTAGATTTCCATAACCAACCTTTAAGTCGACGAATAAATTTCGATTGAAGACAAGTCGAGCTATTTTCGTGCGTTGCCGTGCTACACGACAGTATGACACGACTTGGTTTCAAACGTCGTGCTATTACCGTGCCGAGCTCAATTCAGAATTTAACTATACATTAGAGTTCATTTTCTAAGTTGGCTAAACTGTTTTTTCATGTTTTCAGCAACTGTTATTTCATTCGGCTGAATCAGTGAACTCCACTTTTGAAACCAGGTCGTGCTATTGTCGAACCAGCTTAGCAGCTGTTGAAAAGGGCATTAGAGTTCGCCGTTTTTATCCGTCTTTATAAGTGGACGTAAATCTTTCACTAACAAAATAAAATACTCCGTAACACAAATCTCGCTACAACTCGAGCCGAAAATGATTTATTGTACATGACTACAGCATATTATTTCACCCTGGACACCCTTGAATCCTTTTGCTGTTTTGTATTGCTAGCTGTCTAATAATGTCTTCCAGCTGTTATTTTCTTAGCAAAATGTTGTTCCGTTTCACTGATTATTAAGACACCGCACAAAACACCTCACAACACAACAACATAAAGTAAAAGTAATGACAAAAACTAACCACTGTACTTACAGAGTAACAAACGCGTTAGGTATTCATGTCATCTTAACCATGTGGAATTTTAGTCACCAATGATTGATCAGACTCTTACGCACCGTTTTGGCTCGTGCAGTCACATAGGCCACACATAATACCGAAAGCGGAAGTCTTAAAAAGCGGACTTGGGGATAATTCCATGCGCGCAACGCAAGCAAATCGAAAACAAGGTCCCTTGCCTGCTGTGACTCACGCTTTGACTACCTTCATGTACCTTAAGACTCGACAACGACAAATTATGGAGGCAACAGTAAGATTAAGAACCGAGTGAGGAAAAATTGGAGACTGAGCCAAAAAATATTGAAGAAGAATAAAATACTAAGCACTTGAACACAAGATCTATCCGGAAATCAGGGGCACCCAACGACAGTTTTCGGAAAAATATCTGTTCGGAAGACGATTTGAGATCTATAATTTTCGGAACATTTGTTGTAAAATTTCTTGCTTGCCTACCTCTCCTAGGATTTTCGAACATCTAAAAAATGGTAAAATTGCCCATTTTCAACTCATTTTTACCCTAAAAAGGTCACCTAAAATTTTCGGAAGCCTTTTTTCGGGCTGAAATTTTCGAACAGGTAACTTTTGATCCCTATAATTTTCGGATCACTAGACTTTCAGCTAGGAAATCCGAACAGATGAAAAATTTATAGGGGATAAAAATATGTCCATATCCACCGTTTAAATACTAAAACACGTTTAACAATGCTATGTTTAAGTGGTTTTGAACTATATTCTCGTTGGGTGCCCCTGGGAAATGAATGCTGATCGATGAGACACACGATCATAAGAGATATAGGAATCTGGTCGTTTAAAATTTGTTTAATGGGACTGGCAGCTCTTTCGTCTTACAAATATCGGGCGCGATCCATTCAACCAAAATTCCGACCGTTCCGACTAGGAAAAGTGGTCCACCTCAAAAAGTGGACTAGTTTTTTCGAAACCTTTCCGGTTGGACCAAACCGATCCATTGGGTTTAGGACCGAAATTTCCGGAAATTTTGGTTGAATGGATCGCGCCCATCAAAAACGTGAATTTGAACCACCTCCCAACTTAACTCTTGACTATAAATTCAACGAGGACGTGTAGTAGAGTTTTATACTACATAAATAAATAAAATAATAAATAAATAATGATTTGGAGGTAGCACATCCACAAAGTGGTTTTTCGTCTACCTGGTTCCTGGTCGAATTGGAATTTGAAAATGTTGGTTTTTGAGGAGAGGGGAAAACCGGAGTACCCGGAGAAAAACCTCTCGGAGCAAGGGAGAGAACCAACAACACACTCAACCCAAATATGGCGTCGACGCCAGGATTTGAACCCGGGCAACATTGGTGGGAGGCGAAAGCTCTCACCACTGCGCCGACCCTTGCTATATCATTTAATAAGATCAGTAAGTACTTATTACAATCTTATCTCATTGTTCTTCGCCATAGGAGAGGTTTGTTGTAAAGCGTAGTACAGGTATATAAAATACTACTGGGGAAATCAAAATGACCCTCAATCCCCTCCCCCTTTCCCCCTAACGACCTATGAAAAAGGCTCCCGGATCCGTGGTACGGTGAGGAGAGGGATACGTAAGCCTCCTTATCAGCCTAGCTTTCAAAAGAGAGCATGTTCAAGGGCCAAAATTTCGTCTACTTTGATAAATACAAGGTTTGAAACAATTGGAAGAATTACATGTCATTGTTTTCTACGACCACAATATCAGGAGAGACCTTACGAGCAGCTCCTACACAACTGGATCTTTCCCACTCGAAGAGCACGTTTTCGAATAATATTTAACGCCATAACGCAAGATACTTTTTGCTATAAATACCATCAGTGCGACTACTCGCACCGGGGTACTTGAAAAAGATTGTCCAATAACAACGATTTCTGGAAAACGGACCAATACATTCATAAATTTGAAAGCTGTTTCCCGAGAGGTCAGGTAAGTTAGAACGATTTTAAAGTTTTAAACGGTTGCATAATTGTATTTTGAATTTTCTTGGTCCGTTCGCCAAAAAAAAACAACTCGAGAATCTTTTGTTTTCAGAAATCGTTGTGATTGGACAATCTTCTTCCAAGTGCCCCGGTTCGAGTAGTCGCACTGTAAGCATACTGATGACTTCTGTGATTCTGTCAATGTTAAAGCAACCTTGAACAGGAATGGCCCCGAGGTCCAATTGAGAAGGCGTGTGACTATGGTACCAGGCTCGTGTCTTGTGGGGTCGCTTTTTTGTTGTGGTGGTGGACATAAGGGAAGCTTTGGGTCTGCGCTATCTAGGCTTTGACAGTTTGTGCTGGCATAATTTTTGGCGTAAGTCGTTATTACGAACACAATTTTCATCTATTTTCCAAAGAAAGCACTGCTAGCATAATTTGCACTTTTGGCTAGATTTGCAGCACAAAATTGTCATTTATTGATCAGTCATGCAACCGAGCTTTCGGGCCCGGGATCAGTGTTACCCGGCAAATTTAGGTAACAAAATCAATTTTTTGTCTGCTTATGGTCACACTCGTGCATTGGACCTGGGTCGCCGGCAGAAAAAGTGACCTGGCACTATTTCCACTGAACTTAACGCATGCACATAACTAGCTTGGTTAGCTGAGATGGTGTCCGCATGCTGGTTAATGGCTTGAGTTTTTATAGTTGTCCGACAATGTTTTGTGCACTCTTAATTTCTAGATATAAATAGGGTAAATGCGTTTGTCATTTACTTGTTTTTTGCATAGTTATTGAGGTGTTTTTACCAGGTTTTAAGTAAAAACATTGACTAGAAGCATAATTTCTGCATTTTTAGCTTAAATGAGCATAATTTACAAAAAACCGGCATATTTTTGGCACAAGTTTAAAAATATGCTATGGTATGCTTAATCATAACTATAACAAAATTCTCAAATCTGATTGGCTATCAACTGCCCTGATTTCAGCCTTAATAGGACAGTTTAATAGGACAGTACGCGTCATGCCTAAGTAATTGGACAGTACGCGCCATCACGCGCGCGCTTAAATGGCTTTTTTTTTTCATAGCTAGCGAAAAAATCTTGGAATTTCTTGTGTTCTGATTTAAAAAGAGCCCTATATATCACAAATGTTGTTAAAGTTATGATTAATTGGTAACAGAACTTCGTGTCGTCCAATTCGGCCTGTAATCATACTCGTGATTAAACAAATCGGTCTCCCGCTACGCGGTCGTCCGATTTTGTTAATCACTCGTATGATTACAGACCGAATTGGATTCCACTCAGTCCTGTTACCATTACATATATAATGCTACTTTCGCGAGCACAATCTATCAAAACCTAGCTCTTTGAGTCTAAAAATAGTAAGAAGGGGACATTTTAAAAAGTCAACAAATTTATTTACTAAATACTATTAATTTTACTGGCATGTAATGGAAAGTCACGACCCAAGTACAAACGGCCAAGGGTAGTCGAAAGTTTTCTTAGCATTAGTATTTTGGCTGTTTCAGAGCCATTCCAGCAAGATATTCTCTCTATAACCTTAAACCTCACTGAAATACATAGCGCTGAAACGGCCATGAAAACCAAGATAACAAACAAAACAAAAAAGCGTTCTTAGTAAGATTTACGACATCCAACAACGATTTTCACTCGTTAGTTTAGTGTACCTGTGGCACTATTTCACAAAAATTTTATAAAACTCACATTCAAAATATTCCACAGGCAAAACCCTATTATACTGTGAGATTTTTGTCCGCGTGGAAGGCGATTAAAGGAAACGGGAAGGTGGGAAATTAAGGCAAGCAAGAACGTGACATTCGCCCGAGAAAGGAGGTGCGGCCTTCGTGTATTCGCGCGCCTTGATTCCCTCCTCCCTTCTCACTCAAATGCCCATCAGGCAGGCTGGTGATTTTTGCTTGCTCAGAAAGCATTACTTAACATCATCTTGAACAAACGAGATTTGTAAATGGCGTATGCACATTAGTCTGTAGAAAGTAATGTTCTAATTAAGAAGATACTACTCACTACAAAAAAAATAAATGATCACACATTCCTAAGCACTTCAAGAACTGGGTCCATAACGACATCCTAATCGCTGCAAGTCCGGAGTAACTCTAACTGTTACAGTGTATGCAGCGCTAGATCGCAAAATCCAGTTTTAAAAAATTACACTATGTTCATTGCATAAAGTCAACTCTCTCTAAAAGGAGACTGTTGGGACGAGGGGCCCGTTTCTCCACATTCCCAGTAACCTTTCTGGAGCCCGTTTCTCGAAAGGCCGGGTAACTTTTCGGGTCAGAATGCTAATTTTACAAATCAAAACCTGGTGACTAGTACGACATTTCCTAGCTCACAAATCGGTCAATCTTACTTCATGAACTTATAATTTCATTGAATCATTTGCAAAATTATTGAAACTTTGATCTTGAATGCAAACACGACAAACATAAAACAGCTTTTCGGGCCCGAATGGTTATCGGGACCTTCGAGAAACGGGCCGCAGTCCCGAAATCAAATATTCCCAGTCCATTTTGTTTCGTTACCTGGTAGTTTTTTTGTCATAACATCTGCGAAACTATTGAACCTCGATCTTGAATATAAACATCAACAGCTTTCCGGACCCATTGATCATCGGGACTTTCCAGAAACGGGCCCCACCCAGTAAGAACAAAAAGATTCCAAACCAGGAGCGGCCGAGAAAAGGGGCCCAGCTGAGCACTAAGTATTCACCTTAAAGTGGTTTCCACTTAATAGAATCAAAGAAAGGAATTTAGCCTCCGTGACGGTGAATGAAAGGGAAGGGACGTTTGAATCAAGAGTTCAGTATAGGGGTCAGTTCGTTCCATGCTCAGATCGTTCCAAGCCAGATTGTTCGATTTTATAGTCAGATCATTCCACAGTTTCAGTGTAAAACTCGATGTGAACCGCGCTTTATTTTTGACTTCTTAGCTTAAAGAGCGAGGTTATACATGAGTAGCGCCCGTGTTTTGCTCCTAGTTCTAAAAGTCGGGAAAAGTTCTGACGATGTTGTGGAACGATCTGATCATGGAACGAAGCGACCGGATAGCGAATTAAGCCACGCGAGTGCATGAAAGGCACCCCTCATTCCTCGCAAGTCCATAGTTTTCTCGCATGCCTACATTCACTCTTTTCCTTCCACTTCAAATTCCTGCCGTAAAACTGAGCTGAAGACTACAGGAAGGCAGGGAACTATTACTTTTGGCGTGCGTTTCAGGGTACCTGTCTCACAAAAGCATTTATCTCCTTGACCTACACAATTCCAGCCCTAAGAGTCAGTGAAAGTATGAACAGATCTAACGCAATTTTGTGTTGCACTGTAATGAGTACGTAATAGGTTGTCGTGCATTATTTAGCAAGTTTGAAAAACAAGCAGCTACATCCTGTGTTTTGTTCTATTAACACTGAATGGTTACATAAACAGTAAATTGAATGGCAAAATTATAAGCCTAGGTAATAAAGATTACTTCTACATTGTTGGTAGCCAACAACAATTAATTATACCAAGCTAACCAAATTTTTGTTCTGCTGCTGAAAAGTTAGCCTCTCACACAGATGTTCATGGGTGTGGGAGGCTACTCTAGTGAACAGTACTGTATGTTGCAGTTCACTCTTGGTCGTAGTCTTTGACAACTCTCTGTGCTTGTCGCACATACTGCTGCTGTTTGTAATAGATCCTGATGACCCCTTTTACTGCCACAAAGCTGATGCCTCCCTGGAACAACAACAAGACACTGTTCAAGAGTGCAGTACAGCTGCAACTTTAAAGCAACAGATGGAGGCAACATTTTTTTCACAACGTGTACAGTGAGACTTTAACATTAACTGTACAGCCCTTAACAGGGGTGTAAGCAGGGCTTTGTTCCATAATGTGTCCAAGGCCAGCATCTATGAGACCCCCTACCCCCCACCCTGCCCCAACCCCTTAAATTCAACTTGAAAATGTTCGATCTTTTTCAATGTATGTCGTTTTTTTTAAAAAGATAGGTTATTTTATTAGTATCCCCTACTCTCTCTAATAAAACCTGTAGGAAGCTTATTTTTCCGGCCATTAGAGGGCTGTACTTATTTCTTGTCATGATCTTCATCATTTAACAAACGAAGCCATTGTCAAGCAGAAAAGCCGTTTTTTAGGGACTTATTTTTGGAGGGGCTTATCTACGGAGGGAAATTTGCGTTTGAACATTGATTAGGCTAGCCTTATAGTTGGAAGGAAATTTACCCTTTTTGCTTTGTTTTAATTTGTGTTTGAGGGCATTTTGCAAGTACAAGCCCTGGGGGGAACTTATATTTGGAGGGGCGATTTAACGGAGGTTTTTTTGTGTTACGAGTTTGGGGGGCTTGTATTTGGAGGGGCTTATACATGGAGGGGCTTATTTTCGGAATTTAATGGTAATAGTTTTAGTAAGTGATTATAATAAGCAGTTACCTACCATGGAGACTTGAATGTACACAGCCAAAACATACTTTGCCAATAAGTGTGGAAATTGTTGGTAGTATCAATTAATCAATTATCTTATGTGTACTTCCACCTCAAAATGTACATCGTGTGGCATTAACATGCAGAAGGCATACAACAGTGAAATTCTGTTATACTGACGAAGCAATGCATAAATAAGCACATTGACAGTTTTTGGCTATAAACTAATAACATGGCCATGTAGCATATATATATGATATATGATAACTATGATAATAGTTTTAAAGAGTGATTATAACAAGCAGTTACCTACCAACAAGGCTCGATGGAGGCTTGAATGTACATAGCCAAAACACACTTTCCCAATAAGTGTGGAAATTGTTGGTAGTATCAATGCTCCACAGAGTAGTCTGGTGAGAGAGACTGGGTCCGACAGTGGCGTGGGCTCAGCGGGTGTGCGTGTGGCCAAACCAGATGTCAAATGAGGAAGAATATAGCTAAGGAATGACATCTTACTGACATGACGTCTCCACAACCTTAACACATGATCCTCCCAGCGAACCATTTTTCCAAGTATAAGTGCCAAAGGAATGGTGGGAAGTCCGACAAATAAAAACATGGGGTCAGCTCTCTCCATGACCTCCAGTCCTTCTTTGTGACCCAAAACTTGCATAACTGTTACAGCTCCATACGTGACGGCAGACCAATATAGTGAGCCCACAACAACTCCCGCTGCAGCAATAGGGCAGACCTTGTTGATTAGCTTGTCTAAGACCTCCACAGTTTGTAGTAATGGTCCCAGAGGAGGAAAGACAATAATATATTCCGTATTGCACTGCGGACAGGAAACTTTAGTGGTAGAGCTTCCAGCTTGTTTTTCATCAATCCAGCGCTGAAGACATATCTGGTGAACCCATTTCGTTGTTCCACGACAGCGGCAAGGCTTTACCCACTGTGACCATGGTTCATCTTCATCAGTAGCAAAACAAACCCAACAGCGTCTGGGAAATAATGATAACATACAACATTTACATACAAGGTTGAAACCTTCTGAAAGCAACCACCCAAAAAGAAAAAGGGTTCAATGGTAGCTTATGGGAGCTGGTCATTAACAAAATTGGAATCAGTATAAGATTCTGGAAAACTGGCCTCCCATATGTACCCTTTCCCTTAAGTTATCCAACATTTTGCCCTATATGAGAGCCTAAAATATAAACATTGGGTTAGGGGATTGGAGAGAGACGGGAAGACGGTAGGTTCCCAGAATCTTATACCAATCCCTTTTAACTACTATTACAGTATGGTGCTACGAGTTTGGTATTTTTGATAGACAGTTGTTACAGCAATTGTAAAATGAATGGTGGTCCTTTTCTCGAAGTTGTTGCACGTGGAGGTTAGACTGTAATGTATTCACAAGTTTTTGGCTCTCAAAGGATTCAAAGATCTGAATAAACAATGTAATTTCCATGCGAAATTTTTTTTAAAAAGCCATGCTCCTTAATAGGATGGAAGTCACAGAAGATACAATTATTCTATATGAACACAGTGGAGGTACAAAGTGTTGGCACCTTTTCACTAATATTAGTAAAACCAGCAACCTCTCCCTCCCACCCCAAACAAAGTTCAATTTTGAGCAAAATGGATGGAAATGAGTCCTTTTTGGCCACAACATTGCTTGGGGAGTGGGGGCATGAAGGGACGAACCCAAAGCCGATCAAAAAATTTTCATTAGGAGCCTAATGAGTCCTACATAACAATATTACTTGGAAGAGTTTTTTTTTTTACACAGTCTCAAGTTCTTTTAACCTCCATTCTAGTCACTTCACTGTTCAGTGTCCCCCATGGGTAATAGTTGCCAAATGCCCACTCGTGAGTTCATTTCTTGTTCAAAAAATAACAACTTTGCTCTTTCTAAGGTAACGATTTTCCATTCCTTGCCAAAATGCAGAATATTCCTGCAAACAGTCTGGGAAAACCAGAAAAAGAAGAATGACAATACTTCAAAGTTCAAGTAGTCAAAAGCACCATCTTTCGTAGGCAAAGCTTCCATAATCTTAATTAATATTGTATTATTACTATTATTCATTTTTCGGGGGGAGAAGAGGATTAGCTAAATGTGACATCACCACTGCAATAAACACTAGAGAGACAGAAACAAGTGCACCCATTACAGACTTGCCTCACGCCCTGTACAATAAAGTTAATTAATTATATCTTGGGGATCAAAGGAACTATCCATAGTATAGGGCTCTGAGAAACACGTTACAGCTACCCTATGGAGCAGTTGTTGGAAATTTCAAAGGGAGGGAGGTCTTAATGGCCAAAGAATGAAAAAGAGAGTATTATGAAACCAACAGGAAATCCAGAGAGGTGGGGTGGGTTCAAGCCAATAAACTGCCCATCGGGGGTGTGGTCATTTTCTGGAGCAACACAACAGGAGAAGTTTCACAAGTACAGAGCTGTTCACTGGAAGAGTTTCATCTGTAACTCAAACTCATGAAGAAGTTGTGGTACCCAAAATCATTGAGTATAGTGTGATAAACAGGACACAGAAAGGTAGGTTATGAGCAATTTCTCAGTTTTATAGCACAATGAAGATCATGCAATGGACTGATCGACAAGGAAAATGAATTTAGAATTCACTTTGTTCAACACAAGAGGCAACCTATTTGCAGTCATCATTACATCAATCCTTCTCTGATTGATCTAAGTACAGTGTGTGTACCATCTACATGTTAAAATAAATTCATATATTAGCGTTTCATATTTCATCTACACACACATTGAAGTTGCTGGTAACATAAAATTCAGCTCTATACAAAAAAAAATATATCAAAATTGATTGGCGGCACAGATACATTCATAGTTTCTGCTCCAAACATTTAAGCTTGAGTAACAGATGATTTTAAACACTACAACCTAAGAGACAAAAACAAACAATAGTGTCGCTGTTCATTTCTGCTGGTTGAAAACCAGAATAAATAAAAATAGACACTGCTACACAAAGTGCTTTCTGTGTTAGAGGCTATATGAGCACACTGTTTTTCTAGCTGTTATTTTAGCGATCTTCCATGGCTCAAGTTACGTCATACGACACCAAGGTTGTCAGAAAGTTTAAAGCAGGGAGCTTTCCTGTTTAAATAAGGAGCCAATTTTGCCATCTTCTGCTAAAAAAATCAGACAGTAGATTAGCCAGCCAAAAACATGAAGTAGAAAATGATTTTGACCAACTGATGGCTATTTTTGGCAATGCTGTGATACTCATGTGATACTTCGATCTAAGCCCACCTAAATCACTCAATTACTAAAATTAGAGTTTGTGCATCACAGAGGGCTTTCGGAAAGGATGGAGTCTCTAAATATATAGTATATGGTGGAAGGATGTACCAAATTGTGCTTATTATTCAGGAGTTTATATTAGGAGGGCACCCACAATAAATTCCACAAGTAAATGCAACAAAAGGACTAAAGTGAACAACTAAAACCAACAGCAGAAGGTTGAATGTCTTCTCAATACCTTAAGCACAAATAGTTCAAATAGTTTTCCACTGAAACTACATGTTATATGTTAGATACAGGATCGACCCTGGTACAGCTGTAATGCACAAACATTTTTTCGCAGTATATTTGCACTTACATCTCCTATTAGCCATCTTTTAAGTACCGTTGTAAAATACAGTCAGTTTTTTCCTCAGTGTTCATTTTTAACGCGAAGTAAGAAGGTCATTAATCAAGACCGGTCATTTACAGTATGGACCAAAAAAATGAGGCTAATGATATGTACATTACATGCATAAATAAGCATCCTTTCGGTGAAATGAGAAAGACAAAGGAGGAAGAGGATTCTCCGGGGATAAAAACCTGATTAATTTATTTACTGCAGGTAAAACTTGAAAAACTACTTGTAACTAAACTACAATTTGATGGCTTTTTTTCAAGGTAGACAAACTTGAAATGACAGAGATGAAGAAAAGGAGACATCTTTTTCTGTTTAAACTTCAGTCAACGTAGTAAGGTATGGATCAAAATTGACCGGAAAAAGACATGACTTCCTCTTTCCCATACACTGTATTTATTTTAGAAAATAACATCATTATTCCACTAAAAGATACAAGAGACATTTTTCTATTTAGATGCCATTTCTGACTAGCTCCTTTGGTGAAGTTTACAGTTACTATCATTACTCCTAAATTCTGTTGACAATGAAGCTCGTACATGTACATTTATTATAGGAATATGACGAGGTATTTCTACAACCTGAACAAAATCTGTGTTATACAATTAATATAATTCATGTTATGTTGACATGCACTTAATTAACACAAATCTTTGCTCAGATAAATTCGGCTGGTAGAATCTCATGCCGAGTAAGCACTTTTTTTTTTGATGCCAGCATTCTGCCAAAAGAGCAAGACATTTTTTAGCATTATATCACATAGCTATCTAGAGCCAATTGAGGGTTAGGACTAGGCTTTCTTCCATATTTTGTGAAACAAAACACAAGTCCTAATGACTCAAAATTTTGTGGGTGTCAAGCTGGAATGAAGCAGAATAGGCCTTTTTCAAAAATACTATAATATCCTTTCTTGTCCCTCCAAAATTTTGCATAAACATTATTTTCAATTTCTCTTGGGACTTACAATCATATCCTAAGAGAAATATTTGGGAGCTTATTGCAAAGGCGTTTTTGAGCGACGCAGGTCAACCGAAAGAAATTTCCATTCCTTTTAAATCTGCCATGACGCTTCCAAATTTGTATAATTTCCTAAGTGACTTTAGTTGTAAAAAGACAATTATGAATAATTGGCTGAAAATTTGGGCAAAACCACTGCCCAAGAGTGAAAAATACTACTTTCCGGACGACATGTGTTGCTCAAAATAGTCTTTGCTTAAGCTCCCCATTAAAAACAATGCTTATCCAAAATTTTGGAGGGACAACTAAAGGTATTATGGTATTTTTGAAAAAGGTCTATTTAGGGGTCTGAGGAGAATTCTAAGCAAACTAAAGGTGTAAGTAATTTTTACAAGCATTGTCAGAATAAGCCATTTTACCAGTGGAATTTATCCAATCCTCCTAAAATATCCTTATTCTGGTATAAACTGTAGAGAGGGATTGGCAGAAGAGATTATGTCAAATGTATTTGATAAAAGCTATCTCCACTTCTTCAAAGTGATGGGTACATTTTGAAGTTTGCACAAGAAAGTAGAAGAAATAAGTTATCCTCGTGGAGAAACAAATGTTGCATTGATGAATCCCCAGGGATGAATAATAAGACATTTTAAAGCGAAAGTGATGTTTCAACTGACTCTGTAAGAAATGTCAATGACACTTAACTTTCCTGGAAAAAAGGTGCATCAAATAACAATGCTGTCTATAATATAGCCTAATGTTAATAAGTCATGACGTACGTTAAGATGCATAACAATAAAAATATACATGCATATTAATTTCCTGTAATAAGGTATTCTTCCTAGCCTCAAGTGGGTCGCTCAAGAAGAGAGTGATCTTCAAATTACTTCATCTTAGAATAAGACATTATTCTAAGATGAATAAGCAAAAAACTCTGTTAACAACTACAATACAACATCACAAGGGAAATGTAACGATTATAAGCATCCGGCTCTCTGTGGTAGGCAGGCATATTAAACTTTAATACACCAACTTACACCATATTAAATACATACAACAGGAAGAGGAAAAACTGACAAGCAAATTGTTGAGTTTAACAGGGAATGTCGTCATGATCAATGGAACATTCCCTAGTTCAAAGGTAATGAAATATCAAACAGAATTCCACATAGAAAGGGACGACAATGAGTTATTTTTTGCACAAATTTCGATTTCATACAGCTGGTAGGAATGTGAAAGTACATGGGTACGTCTGCATTTAAGGAAGTCTTTTGTACTCGCTGGTGTTAATGTTATTTAAGGCACAAAACTTCACGAAACGTGTGTAAGAACATGTGCCTGTAAAATTTAACAGCGTCCTTCATCCTTCTCCATTCAAAGCGGACGTCAAGATTTTACACTAGATTGATGACAACTTGAAATCGAAAGCAGTCAAAGATGGAACAAATTTGAACAGTATCTGAATCAATGAACCTACCTCACATCCAAGTCATCAGCATAAGTAGAAGCCATTCAAACATTTAGTTCACTTAGGAGAGCGCACAGATCAACGAAAAAGTAAAACAGTGTCGCAAGCACTTCCTAAAGTGCTATCACGAAAGCAAAATATTCAATATGGCGATGATACACATCCAAGGGACCTGAGTTTGATTTTACCCAATCAGAGAATGCATACCAAGTTTGGAATACTTCCGGTGTTATCGCGCGCGCACGCGGAAAATGTCTGAACCAACAATCTGTCTTCCGACGTCCTCTTTCATGTTACTTCCATTGTACGTTTTCAGCTGATCAAGTCAGGTATACAAAAACGTCAGTTCTCGCAAATATGATTTATTCATCGTCTTTTAAATCTGCCCTTATTTTCCAAAATATTCCACCCCCAAAAAAGCTTTCTAACTCGCCTTGGAAATAAAACGAAAAGAAATTTACTGAATATCCTCTCGATCACACATGCTTTACTTAGCGAGTCCAAAATTTTCTTTGAAGAGAAGTTTGTTTACACGACAATAGCACGGCGAACAGCAGCTGGGAGCTTGAAAACACAATGGTCAAGAAGACTCTCCACCAATCAGGGCAAAGAATAAATCCGCAAATAGAATGGGCTAGCCAATCAAAATAGACTGTTTAAGGCATTATCTATGCGGGCAAAGAAGACCAACTGATTGATGAGTAATAATCAAGAAAAAGACGCTTTCTTGATCCGTATTTTGCTCGAGGCTAGCATTATTTTTTATATTTATAAATACAAGGTATGTGACGTTTGCGGAAATAGCTTGAAATTGAAATATAGACTAATTTACAACGTGTTGGAGAGAACGAGGCCAAGCCAACGCATCTTTTATAACCTCGAAGATGAATGAACAATGGCTTTCTTTACCTGCCGTGTGTAAATACATATAGGCACGAGTCGAACTCTTTGTAATGATTATGACCATTAAAAAGGGCTCTATTCATTCGTTGGCGAATATTCACCGCCATCTACACCACGTGCGAACAGTGAAACAAAAAATACTCATTACCATCGCTTAGAACGTATTCATCGTTTTGCGCGGTCGTCGCTAAAAAGCAGTATGTCCATTTTGGTCAAAAAGCCTTCTAGTTGAATTTAAAGTTTTAATTGTTTACGTTGGTGTGGTGTCTTCCGCTGGCTTTTCTGGGCTCGTCAAGATGTTCGCCACTCTGAAGACGCCGCTTGGCCTCTGAAAGCGTATCTCCGGCAACGTTTCGCATTCAATATTCTTTCATAAGGGCCGAAAATCGTATTTTCATCAGTGGGTCAAATCAAACACCATCGTTGTCAAAAACACATCAGAAATGCGCGCTCGATCGTCGAATCTGATTTCATATGATCATTATTAATTTTCCCCTAAGCAGGTATAACCACGTGACGCACACCACAGACCATTCATCTGACTAGAATCTTGTTGAACCTGACAGAAAAAGCAACGACGTGGCGAGGTGAACACAATAGCACCTGCTGTATACGTAATTCACTAAGGCACTATTTCGCCTTAGCTTCTACAATTCTGGGATATGGCCGATTTTGGCCACACAACAAGATCACTTTCACCAGTCGACTACAATCACAGCGACTCGCGAACCACGTCGCTCTTTTTCCCTGGAAATCTCAAGGACGAACACCCTGACAGCAAAAATATTAAAAACGGATCGTGTGAAGACTGTTTAGACGATTCACCGAAATCTAAAGTAATTGCAACACAGGGAAATACTGCCTTGGAGCAGACTAAACTAAACTTTACGAGAGACCCAGAGAACTCCATGTTTCACGATTTTACGACGTCGACCACGTTTTGGTCACCAACGAGCGTGGAAGATGTTTTTGTACAGCCCGCAATTCCTCAGCCGGTCAACGGCATTCATTTGCCTTCAAACTCTCCAGTAATAACACAGCCAAGAAGAATAAGCGGACCGACTAATATTACAACGACCATGAGCCATCAGCCTCGACGACCGATTCATCACAACTCTACACCGTTTATAACACAAAGCAAATCTATGCCAACTATAACAAGTTTAGGAGGATGGAATCAACAAACCCCTCAATCTATTTCAGGCTGGCCGTCACAGCAACACAACCACAATTCGTGGGGAAGTCGCCATTCAAACCATACAATGAACGCCATAAATTTCCCTAATGGTCGAAGCTCCCGGCCATCGTCGTTAACGCTGCCGAATTCTTCTCGTATAAGAAATAACCGGCCACACCATCCTTTCGCTCAAGTCTCAAGGTCGGCGATATCTACACAAAGCATAACGCAAGGATTACAAAGCCTGAGTTTGAGCAGACAGCCTGTGGACGGGACAATTTTAGACGATATTCCAAGCCTTGGAAACTCACATGGCCAAAGCAGTGAACTCTCTAACTCGCTTTACTCTTACCAGGTAAAGATGAATATTTCATAAAACAGCCAAAAATACGCTTTACTGGAAACCTATTTTTCAAGAATCGCTGGCACAAAAGAACAGCTATAACAATTTCCCATTTCTTAAAGAAAAACCTCAGTTTTTTAAGTGTATTTTATCTCTTTGTGCCAAATTGGCCAGAATTGTCCAAGAAATATCTAGAGACTCTTTTTTCCTGTCTCCTTTTTTCTTTTTCTGCGAAATAAATTCTATTTTCTGCCCTGAAAACGTTCAGGACGGAGGTAACTTTAAACGATGAAGAGTGAAAATATGGATTCGTCATAAGTAATGTTTCTCCCCGTCCTTTCACAGATACCATACATAAATTAATGACGGAAAAATGGGCCACAATGTACAGCTGCTTCTAAATTAAGGCTTCATAAAACTGGAAATTTGGGGAAAATTTCGTATATTTCTATCGCTAACACATGTTGTCTGTTTCCTTTAAAATTCAGGATTCAATGAAATTCCCGTCGCTGGAGACACGTCTGCTCGATATAATTCGTTCTCCGTCGGATCCTCCTGATAATTTAAGCGGTTAGTATGATCTTTTCTTACAAAATGAAACGCACAAACGCACTGCCTTTCTGTAGTACTGACATGGCACTGGCTGGCAAAGTAACTTGACCATTGTGAGATCGCTGGTACTTTACCACGCCAAAACAAGTAAATTTTGTTTTTCAGAACCTTCGATTGCTTTATGCAAATATAAACCACTTTTTAAAGATCCCTTCTCTTTGGACAGTTTCTAGGGGAAATTTTACCATTTGAAAGTTATGCATTTTTTCCCTTCTTGAATTTCCTATCTTGGTAAGAAACGGTGCACTGAATCTGAGCCCTTCGTCGTTTCTAGCTTCATTCTATCAGGTGTTTGAAAATGTAATACTTAGCTAGTAAGGTTATGGCAAAAAAAGTTGCATTCATTCACGTTGTTATACCAATCACCTGTATTGTCGGCCGTAGCCTTTAAATTTTTAATAAGCTTGCCAAAATGGCTAGAAGAAAGAATATTTTACTCGATTTCAACAAAGTTTTCGATCGTATCACTTTTCGACTTTAAGATCTACATACCCATTTGGGGAAAATGTGGACTACACCTTACAGGAAATGAAAGCCTCGCTAACTGGCGATCATCTTAATACTCGAAGGAGGAGGTTTTACTATTTGTTTGGGTTAAATAGAAAACCACAAAAATTACGGGGTGATGCATCGTTTCGTTAAGCCTTACAATAAACGAGGTCAATTTTGTAAGTTATCAGTAAACGTACAAATCTGTTACTCTACTTTCTAAGTGTGCCTTCGAAACAACACATTCGGCCCTTCTTTTGTTGTATTTTTTTCTTGAGTTTTTGGAGCGCCATGAAGGCAGTAATTATCAAGTTCTGGGGTTTTGTAAATACTGAAAAATTCACGAGAGTAATCCATAAAATTTTTTACTCTCTTAAAGTCGCTTTTCTTGTGATTTAGATCAAAACGTTTATAACCTGTATGGTTTACACTCCTACATATTGCTTCTGACGTAAAGAATGAACAACCTATTTGCCAAGCGTGACTTCAAATATACCGGATTTAGATCGATATCTTGGTGTAGGGAATTTAATTCTTTTTCTTATTCTGTTCTTCTAGTTTAGCCTCATAAAAAATTACAACAAAAATCGCAATTTGCAGGTTATGATCGCATCACAGCGAATATATTATCGATGAAGAATCACTGAAAACAAAGGGCCGCCCCTGCGATACTCTAATCTATAGGATTGAGTATTCAGAAAAAAAATATCAAAAAATCGTTCTAGCCTTTCTATGGTAGAAGAAAATATTAAATGCTTCCTGTCCTCTCTGGATCGTTGTCAAAAACCTAACATTTTATGGTTTTTGGAGATTTTCACTATATTCATACTCTTTGAATTCACTTCATTGATCTTTTCGCTCAGTCATGACACGAAAAAGCTCGGGTTTTTTTTATCAAAAATTAGAACCTTATCGTGTGTTCAATTCTTCTATTCCTAAGCCAATACATAGACAGTAGAAATGGAGAGTCAAGTTTAAAATAAAGAGAAAATGTTTTATCATTTTTATCACAAAAATAGAGTATAATAGAATAACACTCTGAACAGAAGCAATAGTTACCACGGATAGTTAAGTGGCCATTGGAGAAATGCAACCACTTGAATAGAGTTTCTTCCCTTGTTTTATTTTCTACATTCACTCCTTGCGTTTGAATCCAAACTACTACGTTTTTAAACCAAGCATAGCACAAAAACCGTAATTTTTGATTGATTTTCATTCAGTCTAGCCTACTTGCGGTGGTCTTAATACTATATATCCTGCCTTAACAAACAGCTGGAACGGATGAAAAAAAAAAAGAAAATGTGAAAAGAAACCACTTGGTTATGTCGGCAAATGCGACAAAAAACCTTCAGTGAGTTTGTTTCAACAGGAGAAAATAGCAATATGCTTTTTTGAAGTCTGGAAACCTAAAAAAAGGTCAATAAAACAAGATTTTACAACGCCAACGCAAAAGCGCTAGCGAAGAAAGAGCGAACACTGATTAATATCTAGTGATGTATTTTTCCTTCCATGTTCGCCATTTAGTTCAAAGTCAACGGATGAAAATCATATATAAAACAAACTTGACTTTCAGCAAATTTGGTGAACTGCAAGATTTTATAGGTTTATAAGAAAGAGACAATTTTTTTAACAGAACAAACAAGATAGCATACAGATTGATATGCGAGACGCTGTTAGATATTACCAGGGGGCTATACTCGCTTTCTTTTTTTATTTTCTTTTTTCTTCCAGGCAACGATTTTGGAGTGAAAAAACTCAGGAGTCACCCTGACGAAATTCTAAACTTTCATTAAAAACCAGCAAACCTTCGATAGAATCTAAACTACTGGAATTGGATGGGTCAGCTGTCCTAAGATGAACGAATACAAAAATTTAGTATTCAGAGTGACAACCTGTTCGTTTGGTTCGTTCCCTGAGAGCAGGCGATGTTTGTATAACTTAGGGCCTTTTTTTGGATATTGTTTCAGTTATTTCCAAGTGAAAGTTACATTTAATTTCAATGCATGGGAGAAAATCGTTGCGTTTGTCTACTACGAAAATTATGCTGCTAAGTAAAAACACTGTTCGAATGAAGAAAGAGTTTCATGCCCCTTTCGAGTAAAATTTTTCCTACGATCCATTGTAAGCGGCACTCTAATGAGACATGTGCCCATGAAGATAGACACTGTCTTCGTATTTTGCTGTATTTTAGTTTTTGTTGAGCCACTGCGTTGAGATCTTCTCTGGGGATAAAAAGCTTTTCCTATACCGCAGAAAACAACAGCTGCAGCCATGAATATTCCAAATAAACATGTCAACATTGATGTTTATTTGGAATTGAGTTAAAAACTCGCCGCTTTGGTTGGTCAAAAAGGAAATTGACCAAGAGGATGAGACCTTAGCAAAGCAAAAATATTAGCATTTCTTGGCCGTCAGTCAAAGTGATTCAGAATTAAGCTGAATATCTTGAGGCATTGTTTTGAGGAAAAATACATCTAATGCCGTTTCGAAAACCGAGTTTTTAAGTCGTGCTGATATGTATTTTTCCAAATATTTTCCGACAAGTGTTTGACGATTTTCTTTTTCTGGATCCAACGAAATTTTGCTGTTGATTTGTGGTACAAAAACTAAAAAGTGTACAAGTGTTTTTCGATTCGGTCAGTACAATAAAGGCTCGCCAATGTAAATTCATCTCAATAATTAAGTTGGATTGCAACCGTGTCGAAAAAACAGTAAATTGCAAATGTGCGAAATTTTCCTTAAAAACTCAAAAGGAATTTGACAGTTTAGAAAGCCTTGCATTAGCTACAATCTACCTCTTCAGATTCTCTTTAAAAAAATTTTGATAGGCCTTAAAACCACCTTCTAAAAGCGTCCATTTAAAACTGACCCAAGCCGTGAAAATTCATTTTTGTTTCCCTAATCAGGGTGGAATTAAAATAGGTTACCTAATTTTTTCCCAGACAGTGTTTTTCAAAGTAATCAATGATGCATTGTTTGAAAAAAGCATTCCTTTTTATTCCATCTGGGTATAGCTAAACGATTTCAAAGCAAATCGCCTCGAGAAAAGGGACTCAATGAAATTGGCGATAGCCAATATTCACACCTTCTAAGTACAAAAGGAAGGAGCCCGTTTAATGTCGTAGGCAAAGTTGCTTTCAGACAAAAAAACGGTTGAGCGTAAAAAGATACTAATTTTTGAACTTTTAAGGTCAAAACAACCACCCTAAGTCACAATATTTATATTTTGCAAAGTACAGGAAATATTTCTTTGTTGCGGATAATACAGGAAAAGAGAAATCCAAATATAAGTAATCGTCGTCTAGGAAATTTAGCGTCTCGGGGCTTTCAGGCAAGAAAGGGGCCAATAATTGGTCATATAGATAACACTACATTTTTTTCTGTTTTAGCCCTGACATAAAAGGTTTGCTCATCCAATCCCTAATACTTGAGGAGTAAACAAAAAATATTGCATGCAAAATTATTTCTTGTCAGGAAATTCAGTGAGCTGATTTCTAAAAAGCTCACTTCATTCAATAATTTGACGCTTTCATATCCTTTTCTCCATTGCTGATAAGTGTAAGACTAGTCTGCATTAATCAGTGTGGTTTTCTAGCAACAATGATCGTTTCAGTCACCGTAAAAATTAAAAAGTTAAAGACTGTACGCCCTGAAAAACACTGTTAGCTTATTGGACAGTGCGTCCGACAGCACGTTTTCATGATTTATGAGCCGGGGGTTTAGGCCGTACTTAGCATTTTGTCTGCTAAGGCGATCAAATGAATGTTAATTTACCGGACATTAAAAGAAAATCTGCCCTATTACACAAAACAGGCGATGAAAGTTACAGCTGACGTTCACTTTACATGCAAAGTGAAACCGAAATTAAGTGCTCTCGATAAAAATTTCTTTAAAATACAATCGCTGAAAACTGTCAGAGATCGTAAAGACAAACTTTTGGGAGTAGCGTGAAACTAACTTTGTGCTCTTCGCGAGTAATCATAAAATTTCGCAGTTTTTTGACATATTTATTTGATCTTCCAGCAAGAAAAAATGATTGTTACTTCGATAGAAGTAATTTGATAGCATATTTCTTAGTGAATTTTAAAATAAAATTTTGCTTAAAGTTAAATAGCTTGTATGGTTTTCACTTCTTAGTGCACACACACACCGAAAAAAAAAGCAAACATCGAATGGCGCTTTTAGCTACTATTTTCCCCAGTTAAGTTTTAAAAATGATTCTTTTTCCTTAGAACTTGACCAGTGAAATAGCAGTTAAAAGCGTATAAAACATGAAAATATTGTCTTGGGGGTAATCTTTCGCAACACTTCTTTAAGTTTAAACATTTCCGCCAAATTCGTCTACAGTCTATCTACTGTATTATTCACCAACGGTCGCCTTGAAATGTTATTTGCACTTTTAAATTTTAATGCCGGCAATTTTCAATGCAGACAATTTTTTACCACGCTGTGAAATATCGTCCATTAAGGAGCAGCAATACCCGTAATAAGGAAATCAAAAGAGCCTCAGTGCTCAAAAGGTAATATTTTTTCAGGAAGGAAAGCTTTGTGGTGGGTAAAAATCGCCTAAAATGACGAAATTTTCATGCTGCTATTAGTGGCAATGGGTTGAAACGTCTTTCCAGTTATTACGATCAAAAAGGCTCAAAACAACAGACGAACAAGTGAGAAATACAAGCAGGAAGACATAACATCCTATTATGTTTTGGGTTTACTTCCAGAAAAGTAAGTCTGAAATATTTTTTAAAAATTTGGAGAATCACTGATTCTTCAAATTTTTTAAAAAAGTCAAGTAAACAAAAAAATAGAAATACAAAATATAGATAAAATGAATGCACAATACAAGCCATATTTTATATCATACCATGAAAATAAACGCGGTGCAGTAATAACAATCTGTTATCGTGAACTATGCATTGTTACGAAGGCTTTATCGAAGATTAAGTTGGTCTCATTCTTCGGCTAAAGATTTGAATGAGAGCGTCAATATCATCGGTTTCACAGTCCTTTAGTCACCTAAACCCCGTTAAACCTATGAAGCAAGTTGCCATGAAGTAAAAATTCAAAGCTATTAATAATGAGAAGTCGCCTTAGGCAGGAAATTCTCCAGACAGACGAATATTTGCAGCTGCGTATATGGTCTTGTTTGAAAAATTCCTCATATCCCTTCGACTCTTCTGTATCTTCAGGGTTTTGGTAGAATCCGTGTTTAGGTCTGGACTGAACAAGAAAGCCTTAAAATAAAAATTTTGCCAAAGTTTGATTTGTGCTTGTTTCTCGCGAGATCACAGTAACGTTTATGTAAACAAAGGTCCTTGAGATCGGCTTGAGTTTATACTGAGATTCGGAATGCTTGAACTACAGTAATATTGTTAAGCAGAATCTAGCGCTTTCAAAAGCTTTATTTTAAAAATATGACGACCACAATAAACAGATTTCGCTCAATATTTTTCCCCATTAGCATATTAACAAGCATTTTTAAAACTTCATAGAGAAAGAGGACATTTCGTTCTATTTATTTCCTCGTTCTCGCAATAAACTGTATTTTTTCCAACAATGACGTGCAACACGTGACTATTCGATCAGCCAATGGCATACACTTGCATAGGCGTAATTATATTTTGCTTTACGTCTCGTGAGAAACATCAAATTAAAAAAACAAGGAAAAAATCGAGAGATTTCACATTCCTTGAATTCGCTCGAAAAAGTTTCCTCAGCTTGAACCAGAAATCAGTAAAAGAATTGCAACCAAATATGAAGTAGCTAATGCCGAGAATTACCTCTCGGTTTTAAAAGTCACCAGTTCAAAGTAAGCTCAGAAAAAATATATTGGATTACGTAATGAAAGGAAATTCTAATAATGTGGCATTTCTTATGCAACATTTTGATCTCAGAAAGCAATTCTTTTCCTTGCCAGAGTTACCAACTTTCTGTCACAGACATGCAGGACAAATACAGAGAATCGACAAATTTTGACAAGTAATCTATCTGTCTGTGGGAAGTCAGGGATAATAACGCTCTTTTTTGATTTCTAATTTCAGCTTTCAAATATCATCTACAGAAGAAAGGACTCTCCCACGCAGGCGGTAAATAAACGTCATATTTTATTTTTTAACAGCAAACAGATTGGGATACAATACTTCAGCATTCAGCAATTCATTAGGGCGCGTGAAAATTGAAAGCCCACGCTGGGGAAAAAACAAAAACAACATAGTAATATTGTGAATAGTTGCTGCACTAGGATTAATACAGGAAGTAAGCAGTAAGATAATTGATGGAAAAAAAACATGACCAAAATTGATAGAACAACGTAGAAAGCAGGTTGCTGTCTTCTCGTACGTCGATCCAATCAGACCAATGATTGGTTCAATCGGCTTCCAAATAAGGAGATAATAAATTAAGACATCTATCATTGTTAAACGAAGTCTCCACTTTTTTGACGTAGACAAAATCGAATGAAAGCTATTGATGGAAAACATCATAAAGAAAATCTTTCCTGTTTGTAATTGGATCGATCGTTTTGAGGACTCTTTGGAAGTCTTATAAGATGAAACAAAAGCGTAAGTCTTTTCGTGAAAAGATGATGCGTATTCCGGAACTATCGCCCAGTACACCTCAAGAAAATTTTGCATCTTCTTTCCCCAGCAATATGGTTTCTCTATATCAAGTGTTCTTTTGACAGTGACAGTTTTTTTTGGCCACGAAATGTTAAATTTAAATAATTTATAGAAAAAAAAAAAAGAAAAATAGCAAAACAAAGCAAACTTTATACGTGGCATTATTATTTACCCGTTTCCTAGGTTTTTAGCGAAATTTTATAGCTTTGGACAACAAATATGGAAAGGGAAATTAAAATATGCTTAGATTGCTGCTGGTCTAAAAAATACCACTCAAATCATTGTAAATTACTACAGCCGGTAAACAGCAATCGAGAAAATTAATTTCATGCTAATGCCTACTTTATGAGAAAATAAAGCTTGATCTGCGCGCATGAAAGAAAAAAATAAAATAAGTGATTTGCATTTTTAATGTGATAAGAAAAAACACCGAGGCAGAAAGTTAATTTATGTCTCAAATTGCAAAAATCGGCGTCGTTCCCTCTTGACTCGCTTTCATTACCAAAGAATCGACATGACAACTTCTCGGATGGCAGGAACGCCCCCCTGCTAATAGCTGGAGAAATGAAGTATTGATCAGTCTCATTATACCTAAAACCATTCGTTTCTTTCAGAAATGATTTTCATTTATGAATTACTTAAATATAAACTTACCATGAAATTTTTTAAAAAATTGAGACTTCAAACGAAGGGTAATGATGAAAAAAAATCGTGTTTACTATTTCAGCTGCTAAATTCTTGCTCATTCCCTATCATTCTTTATGTTTTTTCTTTCGCCAATTATTTGCTGGTAGTGGCCTTTTGATCTATAACAAGTGTTACCACCAGCCTGGTATTACCGGTTTCTTGGCTAGTACGGCCAGCCGAGATATTATTACTAAGTTACAGTACTCTAGCTTTGGACCTCTCGTTTTTTGTTCTTGGGAAACATCATCTGAAGCATACTATATTTCTGCCCTCTACAGATCAAATTGTCCCATCAATATGGTCGTTGAACTGCTCCCCTACGTCGGAGCTTCCAGATCACGTGGAACGATATTCACGGAAAGTTTTTGTTGGGGGACTGCCTCCAGACATCGATGAAGGTTAGTTAAAGTGGTTTTCGTTTGAGTGTCGTAAAACCAAAACCAAAGTAATTACTCTGGCCAATCACATAGGACACAGACAATACATTGAACCAATCAAAACTCGAAAGAATTACATGTGGCTGACGCAAGGCGCGGGAAAATGCATGCGAGCGCGTCACAATTGGCTTTGGTTTTACTTCTGATTGGATGAAAATGTGGCGCGAATCTTTTAAGCCAATCGCATCGTATAGAAAGTGCAAAACCAATTACTTTTCGACACTCAAATGAAAACCGCTCTATACAACTGGACCAACGTACAAATATTAGGGGTAGGGGAACATGTTTATAGTAGAGTAAAAACTAGTTGGAGTGTTTTTCTAAAGATTTCAGTCCCCCCGCCCTCCTTATCTGAAGGTCTCCATCCACCACTGATAACATAATTAACAACCAACAACTGTCATTCAATTTAAGTAACTGAACAAAACTGTTTTTTTGGCAGATGAAATCCACGCCAGCTTTTGTCGGTTTGGAAGTTTAACTGTGGACTGGCCACACAAAGCTGAAAGCAAATCCTACTTTCCACCAAAAGGTACAAATAATTTATACAATATACATCTAATAATTCTACAAGGAGCAGTCTACATAAACCTTACCTCTTCCAGCTTTTAACGCTAAAAAAAGTATGAAAACCTAATGGAAAGGATTATTATGCCACCCCTTTACGTTTACACGGTAAAGTTCGATCAGATTAACTCACTTTAAGGGGCCATCTGCTTAGGAGACTCTTGATGTGAATGCAGTCACTCTGGTCTGTTTCTCAAGTTGAGAATCACATCACGCATTTCACTGGATCACTTTCAAATTTGGTTTTTCTATTTCTGGGTATTTAAACATAACACACTGTTGAAAAAAACAGACAAAATTCACAAACTTTTAATATATGAAGGACAAGAACCTAATTTAGGCATTTTTGGATCGAAAGAGATCTCGACGACATTTAATAGTAAGCCTGCTAAAATAGCCGAAGAACAATGCATTCAAATCAAGTCTTCCTTTAAGTTGAACATGTTCTCCTTAACTTCTAACATCCGATTTCTTGCCTATAGGTTACGCATTCTTGCTCTATCTGGAAGAACAATCAGTACAGAAGCTCATTGACGCCTGTTTTCAACAAGATGACAAGCTCTACTTATGTGTATCCAGCCCCACAATCAAAGACAAACCAGTAAGTTTCTGTCCTTTGTTATACTGGGGACGACGAATGGACAGCAGTTTCGTCAAAGGAGGTTGAAAGACATCTCAATGATACGTGTTTCAGGGGCGGCTCCTGGTGTTTGAAGTGGTCTTTTCGTTGTTTTAATAATAATAACTTTATTTCTATAGCGCTCTTATCCTATGTTCATGGCGTTTTTGAGTTGCAATGACTGTTCAGCAAAAAGTTAGCTTATGATTTTATTTCATATATCCAAACCTAGTAGACCTGGGCCAACAAGGTGCTAATCGACCCTACTACTGGTTTCCCCGCGAAACGACATTTGAGGAACGAGAGCAGACATTCCATACTGATGACGTATTACTACCGAAATCCGAGAATTGCTTTTGATTAGTTGAACCAAGTTTCCACCGGGGCTCGACCAATTAGAAGTGCTATCCAGATCTGGGTATAGTGACACGCCACCAGTATGGATTTTCTGCTCTCGTCCCTCAGACGTCATCTCGCGGGGAACACAGCTAGTGGTAGCGTCTCGAAATGTCGCTGTTTTTTCAGGCTAACAAGATGCACTGTCTGGTCAGACAGTCACCGAAAAAAACTCTATGAATCTCATAGTTCTATGTCGTGTTTCAGGTTCAGATAAGACCATGGAACCTGAATGACTCCGACTTTGTTATGGATGGCTCGCATCCTCTAGATCCACGGAAGACAATATTTGTGGGTGGCGTTCCCCGTCCACTGCGGGCAATAGAACTAGCAATGATCATGGATAGACTGTATGGTGGCGTGTGCTATGCTGGAATAGACGTAGATCCTGAACTCAAGTATCCTAAAGGTAAATACTAATATTTTCTTACAGGGAATCGTGTATCGAGCTTTTTAACTTACGTGGATGGCATCCATTCTAATTTATTGGAAAAAAAGGGGCTTTTTATATAAGAAAAAAGTTCAGTTCCTGGAGGATTTTCTTGGTACAGCAGCATGGCCGCAGTTTCGAGATAGATAGATAGATAGATAATCTTTATTTATCCACGGTACAAAATTCGTCAGCTTTAAAAATGCCTAATACTAATATAATAAAAATATTTAAATAAAAAAGCTGCTTTCCACGAATGCCGTGCCTTACAGTTCTTTGAGTAATCGTTTAAATTGCCCAAGGGACTCTGCTTCCTTTAAGTTACAAGGAAGACTGTTCCAGAGAATGGCGCCACTATAGCTGAAGCTGTTTTTGTAATAGTTTGTGCGCGGTAATGGAACATTGAGTTTATTTTCAGAGTCCCTTAGGTTATATGCGACTTCTCTCCTTTCAAATTTAGAACTAAGATAGTTTGGAGCCAACCCGTGCAGACACCTGTAAACCAACATAGCTCTTTGAATTTGTTGCTGGCAAGCTAGGTTTTTCTACCCTAGAAGTTTGAAAAGGTGACCAGCATCTACGCCATAGCTTGAGCAGGTCAAAACACGGGCTGCTCTGTTTTGTAGCTTTTGAACCTTATTCCGTAAAGTTATCTCACAGTTTCCCCAAACAATGTTGCAATAATCAAAGTGTGGCTGTATTAAAGCTTGATATATTAGTTGTAAGGTCGCCTGAGGGGCAAGGTGCCTTATTCGTTTTATGGCCCCAATACCAGAAGCGACTTTCTTTGTTACTTTCTCGATATGGCCACTCCAATCAAGTCTGTCATCCATGGTCACTCCAAGTGATTTTGCAGTAGTGACCTGGCTGACTTGAAAATCATTAATTACAAATGTCGGGGACTCTGTGAGAGTACTTAGCCTCTGCCTAGATCCGATAAGCATAAATTTGGTTTTAGTCATATTTAGAGTGAGTTTGTTTGCTCTCAGCCAATTGTGAACATTTTCTAAATCTTGATTTAGATGCAACTGAATATTGTCTGCATTATCACCTGCGTATGTAGTTTGAAAGATCGTTGATGTATAACAGAAATAGTAGAGGACCTAAAATCGTCCCCTGGGGAACACCACAACTTAATAAACAGCTTTGAGAGAGCGATCCGTTGATGGAGCACATTTGAGTACGATTCTCTAATTATGACTTAAACCATTGGTGCGCGTTACCATATATGCCGTAATTGCTTAATTTTGATAAAAGGATCTATCTCATGGTCAACTGTGTCGAAGGCCTTTTTGAGATCTAAGAAAACAACGGCGTTGATTTTACCACGGTCAATATTATACGCCCAAGTGTCCGTGGCCTCGAGGAGAGCCGTGACAGTTGAGTGAATAGCCTGATTGATATTTACAGATTATATTATCCTCTTCTAGGTAGGCATATAATTGATCATAGACGATTCTTTCAAAGACCTTGGCCATAACTGAGATTAACCGAAATTGGACGATAATTATTTAAGTCGTCCCGATCGCCTTGTTTAAAAAGTGGGGTGACCTTTGCACATTTCCAGTCATCCGGAAATATGCCTTGACTTACTGACTGGTTAAAAATATCACGGATAGGAATGCAAATGAGATCTGCACATTCCTGAATGAGCACAGCAGATATCTTGTCGAGGCCAGCTGCCTTTGACTTATTTAGACGACGTTTTGGAACACCAACAGGGCCGCCAACAAGTCATGTGAAAACGGTCTATTAAGTGGTAATTGTTAGGGAAATTGACCATGGATAGAGGTTTCATCAGCTAACCGTAAATCAAATAAAAAGAACTAGATAAGGAAACTTATTGATCAGATAATAGAAAAACGTAAGGCAACTTACGACAGACCAATGCGCGTTGACATTAATCTCCTTTTTATTCAATAGATTATACGCGTAATATCTTTGATGCTAATGTTTCAAAAGTATTTTACGGAGGTAATCAATAATTTTATGAATCTTTTTGCATTAAAGGTGCTGGTCGAGTTGCCTTCTCCAACCAACAAAGTTACATCGCTGCAATTAGTGCCAGATTTGTGCAGCTTCAACACGGAGACATCGACAAAAGAGTGAGTTGTGTAATATTGCTTTGTTTCGTGAGCTTGACATGACGACTAGGTTTATTATTATGATGCTGATGACGATAACTATGGTAATGAGCACGATTATATGATTAAAAATATGATTATGGTAGTAGTGATGATGATGGTAATGACGATGGTGATTAGGATGATGAGGATGACGACGACAGCGACGATGATGGCGATGAGTATGATGATAATGTGATTAAAAAATACGATAACAGCATTAGTGTGATGATGATGACGATGGTGAAGATGATGTTGATGAATATGGTCGTGACAGAATAATAATATTAATGATCTTGACGAGGGCGATGATGACGACGATGATAACACTGATAATGATGACAATGGTTGTAACGATGATGACGACGATGACGACGACGATAATGATGATGATGATGACGATGACGACGACGATGAAGATGATGATGACGATGACGACGACGACGATGATGATGATGATGATACCGATGACGATGACGATGAAGACGATGATGACGACCATGATGACGACGATGATGACGATGACGATGACGATGACGACGACGATGATGATGACGACGATGATGACGATAAAGATGACGACAGAAACGGACGCGACGACGATGATGATGATGATGACGATGACGACGACGATGAAGATGATGATGACGATGACGACGACGACGATGATGATGATGATGATACCGATGACGATGACGATGATGACGACGATGATGATGATGACGACGATGATGGCGATAAAGATGACGACAGAAACGGACGCGACGAAGATGATGATGATGGGGACAACGACGGAATGATAACGATGATGTTGTTGATGATGATGATAATGATGTTGTTGTTGATGATGATGATGATGATGACAATGATGATGATTATTATGATTGTTATAGCGTTTGATGTGTCTTTCTAGGTTGAAGTAAAACCGTATGTGTTAGACGATCAGCTGTGTGATGAGTGTCACGGCGCACGATGCGCGGGTAAATTTGCGCCCTTCTTCTGCGCTAATGTGACGTGCCTGCAGTATTATTGTGAGCAGTGCTGGGCAATCATTCACTCCCGAGCAGGACGTGAATTTCACAAGCCTCTGGTGAAAGAAGGTGCTGACCGACCAAGAACTGTTCCATTTCGATGGTAGATAAACCAGATCAATGGCTGCCATGTCGGCTAAGTCCACCAAAGCTGAGTTGGTTTTCATTGTTTAGTAGACCACATAGTCCTTAGCTTTTGCTTTTTCTTAGTTCTTCAGGTAGCAGTTAATATGACCTCATGCCAAGCATGTTAGTTGACCGCCCAGTCAAAAGAGCTCTTATTTTCAGTTGTTTCCTTGCTGACATACCGAGCTTCCGTTAAATTCTTCCCTATAATAATGATTTCCCCTTGCATCATTTGGTAGATTGGAAGCGAAAGCATCGCTGTTTCTTAGATGCAGCAAACAGCCGATCAATCGAAATCGAGAGTTCACGGGCAGACTTATCTTCACGTATTAATATCAATGTATTATTATTGTTATTACTATTATCATTATCAATATTTCTTTATTATTATTAAGGGTTTCTTTAAGAAATTAACGGTATAGCAAGAATCCTGGAATCATATTGCGCGAGTGCAATCAAAGCTGAAAGATGATATCCATAGATTTGATAGGGACTCTCGGGACGCTAAATGCAGATAATTCTGTCTACACTTTAAAAATTTTAATAATGTGGAGCTTTAGACTGTAAATGGGGATTTTTAAAGCGTTTCAGCTGGTAAGAGAGATTTAATTTCGCATTCCATCATTAGTATTATCAGGCACTATAGAAATGTTAATTTTTTTAGCAGACCGGCTGATTGAAAAAAGATAGAACAAGTAGAGTTATTTATCGAGGAATTTTGACTACTGGAGATTTAATATTTAAGGAATTAGAGAAATGCTGTTTATATTATTACTAAAATTGTACATACCGGCTGGCCAGAAAAAGGCAAATTTCAGCTAAGAACTTAAGATAAGTTATAAATTAAAGCCAGGAATATTCATAAGAAGGGTATGAAGAGATTTTCTCTGGAGTTTTATTTTGTCGAGTGTATCAATGTTTACAAATGCATGGACTGATATTGCTGAGGCAGAATTTGAAGATTAACCGGTGGTGTTGAAATGTTGAAATCTAAAATATAGCCAAAAAAGCCAGAAAGCCAGCAAATCCAAATAAAAATCCATGTTTTGATCGGATAATGAAAAGAATTGAGGAAATAAGTTCTTAAAGAAGAAAATATATCGGAACGTGTCTAGCTTTATAATGAAAAAAATCCCGTTTCACATGGCACATTTTTTGTTCAAGTTGTTTCAAACAACGTGAAAGGAGACCTAAAAATGATTGATGGTTCGTTTTTCAAACGATGTCATCGTTGTTGACAAGCGAGTGCCACGCGGTAACATGCGAGAAAAAGTGAAACAAGGTATCTACTTTGAATCATAAGGATGAAATTAACCATAAACTTTTATCTTTTGTTCAAGAGGTTAGAACTTTTTATAGATTTTGTATTTACTGCAGATAATATATTACATGAGTTTAATTTTGGAAATATTTAGTTTTAGTAAGATGAATATATCTGTTTGTGGAATATCAGCAATTTGTGCAATTTGCGAATTTCTTGTTTACGTGGCAGATAATCTTCTCAGAAAATTCACAATGCAATTTTAACTTTCAGATAATGGTTTATTTTTCTATTTTTTTCCATAGGTTATGCTAGTGTTCTATGCACGATATTCTAGCAATTTCATTTCCAGGGCTTTTTGTCCCAGAAAAAAAAAGAATCCCTTAATTTTGGAGGTCAGCGCAACCTATAGATTAGTTGGTTATCTGTTCCAGAGCAGATTAGTGACTAATTTGTAGGTTGCCCGTGCAATGCATGATTTCCAAGAGCAACGTCAAACAAGTTTGTGCGACGGTGCATTTGACGTTATTTTCTTCAAAACAATGTATAATAAAACAGTTTTTGGATGAGATTTTTGTGATATCTGAAATAATCGAGGACTCCGCAAGTGTTACCAGCCGAGGCTGATAAAACTTACCTCGACCTTGATTATTCCGAGTATAACAAAAATCTCTTCAAAAAATTGTTTACTTATAATAGAGTCTGAACGTCAAGTTCTATTTTCCAAGACTATTTCTAGATAATCCGATTCTTTGGAAATAAACATATAACGGAACTCTTTTCCTGGTCATTCACACCATTTTGTTGTGTGTATAACAAAAACGTAGTTTCTGGAAATGACTTGTAATACTGGGAAATTAGTATCAATATAGCCTGTCACAAGAAGAGAATAAGAATTTTGCTTACTAATATTGGGATAAACTTTATTTTTGGAAGCCAGAATGTTTTGACACGTTTCAATTCATACTTTTCACAATGATTTGATATCATTTTTGAGAGTTCTTTTCACTTTTTGTAATTGCAGTACAAATGTCATATTGTTCTTTGTAACTATCTTCCTGAAAGAACTATCTGCCACATAAACGAAAAAATTCCAAGTCGTAACATGTAATTTAACGCAGGTTACAAATTATTTCCACCCGTGCATATGTACGGTAATATTTTTTTCACTTTATTTATGCATTTTAAAGAAGTATTCATGAGTATAATTCATGGAGTTAAAAAGGCAAACGATTTAATACAGCTTTTGTCTCTTGCGTTATAATTTGAGGCAGCAACCCCTTCCCCTCCCCCCCCCCCCCCCCCGCCCCGTTCAGAAAAACTTCTTTCTAAAATATATAGCTGATATGATTGTAAAATAGTTGAAATTTTCTTGAAAGGGAAAAAAATCTCGATCCTTTCCATAAATTACAAATGTTTTCAGAATCAATTGTATGTGATGGATAAAAACGTAATTTTTAAAGCTGAACTTAAAATGGTAAGGTCGTCTCTATTGCAGAATTTGACAGGTTACACAAATAACAACACGGGAAAGAGTCACCTGCAATTTATGCTTTTCTCGTTACTTCTTCATAACGGTAATTTCACAGCTTATTTTTCAATATAATTGTACTCCACAAGCGAGCTAAGTATTGAGAGATGGTTACCAAACCAGCACTCTTTGTAAATGCCACTTTATTTGAACCCCGGAAGACGCCGCATGTAATTGTTACAAGCAAAAGACTAAATTATATCTTTGTAATAAAACAGACCAATGTCCTTTCAAAGAAAAGCCTTGGTAGGGTGAATGGATTATTTTTTGCCTTCAACATAGCATTATTTTTCTTGTACCTCAATATTAATTCAATCATTCTAGATTTGCGTTTGTTATTCAGTCATGTCGATATGTGGTCACTGATAACTTCGATAACTCAAAATAGGGTTTCGTGACATAGTAGGCTAAAACCAAAAAATATTCTGTTATAAAAGATACGCGCAAAAGGATACCTAAAAACTAACTTACTTAGATAGATTCTAGAAAAAAAGTTTTCATCTTAGTTATTATAAGTTACTTGTAAACAAAAATTTGCATGATTTTCAAAGCTGCATATATGTAAATGGTATTTTATAATTAAGACGACTGGTTAACATAAGCTAACTGAAAAAACTACTACCTAGGTAAAACATTTCTCAACTTAGCATTTGCTTTCATGTTATATTTCTTGGTTTCGTTCATCATCTGCAAGGTGCCAAGCTAACCTCGAAAACACACATCTATGCCTGTTCAAACGCCCTGTACAGAAGGCTTAAAAGAACATGTTAGTGCTGACTACCTCCCATACACACGAATGCGTTATGTTGCTTCGTCAAAGGTCACCAACATTTGTTGAAAATTGTTTTTTAGAAGGGGTAAACGGCTGAGTAACAAGCATGAATGTGTGTTTGACACCATGACACGTAAAGCGTGGGTAAATATTTCGTGTCTAGAACCTCTCTGTAGCTTGAGAGTTTGAAAACACACTTAAAGTACAAGTTAAAGAATATGGGCCAGTTATTTAAACGGGGTTTATAATAACCAGTGTTTAACAAAACCGCGTTCTAAGGCTTTTAAGTTTGCCCAACTCTTTTATCTTAACACCATTTACTGTGAACACCTTCATGAAAGCATAAAGAGTAGGCTGGAAAAGCACTTATTCTCTTAATACCCGTACCTGGAGGTCCAGCGATTTGCTAAACCGCGGACTAAGTTAGACTTCGTTTTAATAACCGACCCATATAGGTATTCACAGAGGTCTTGTCACGGAATAACCTTAAACCAAGGAAATCTCAGTTACTTGAATATAGTTTGTGTAGTGATCAGGTTTGATAATATTTTAAAGAAACTAAACTTTTAAAACATAACTCAATTTTCGATAAACTCGATAAAATAGCACTTTATAATATTCCTGAATCAAAGTGATTTTCACGAACTAAACCCATGGTTCAGAAAAAGAATTCCTTATTTTCGTATTATTTTTTCCTTCCTTAAACTGGTTTATGTTAATCGAGTTGCGTTTAAAAGCGACAAAAGGAAAAAACAAAAAGACAGAAATTTTAACATCAGGGTTTAATCACAAGATGTGGGAAGACAAGTCAGTGGAAGAGAATTATAAAGGATTTTGTTCACTTTTTTTACAACTATTTTTCTTAGTTTCAGAAAAGACCGTTTCATTGATTTTGTTTTTAGATTTTGCATATTTTAATAACCTTTGGACGTAACCATTTTATGTACCACGAAAAACCCACCACTGTATCACAAAATCCATTTCCAGATATTGACCACGAAGCGCAATTTTAAAGACCATATTATGATGCATGCTGGTTTTGTAACTGATGTATTTTCAAAACATATTTTGACCTCTGCATTGTAGATCTTACAGGATTAATAATTATTTTAAGATCTCTTTAATTTTGTATTCAAACATTTGTAGCATGTATTAAAGACCTCTTGTGTGCCAGGTATCTGTAAATGCAATAATTCTGCTACTGTGGCATAAAGTAATTTTTTATAATTGAATATTTTGGTTATATATGGTTAATAGTGGAATAGTAAATATGATCTTGATAATTATTATTCGTAGCCTGAGGCCTCTTTTGGCCCTCAATACCTACTTTTTTAGTATTTAGGGCATTTATGTGTTGCAGTTATCGCAATACTTTTTGCTTAATCATAAAGTTCAAATAAAATACTTCTTGTTTGTGTTTAAACTGGTGTTAAATTTCTCTGGCTATAAAGAGTTATTTCAGTATTAAAACTAAATAAAAATTGTTTTATTGTTTTGCAGTAAACGATATAAAAAAGGTTAAAACGCAAAAGTCTTACTCAACCTTGCCAAAAGCAGCTGGCTCTAAACTGTTTTTCTAAACTTGTTAAAAAGTGTAACTTTGAGGAAAGTTTAACAAAATGAATTCCAGCCACAGAGCTAATTCCGAGTTCAAAAACTCATTATAATTCATAGAGAAAAACAAAAGAAATTAATGTTTAATGAGTGTCTTTATATTTGATAATGACACGGCTAAATTTTACGTCCAATTTTTTAAACCAAAATAACCCCAAATCTAAATATTAGTGCAAGAATGAGTTGATCTATATCAGAGATTTTGAAGCCGTTCAAAAGACTCGCAGTGGCGTATAATCAGGTTTAAAAACTCAAGCGCTTCGCCTCGAGTTTTTAAACCTGGTAAATAGACTTCTGTTCGTTTTTTAAAGACTAGTACTTCACAATACTTTTAGGAAGTTCAATAACCGCAGCCAATCTGCCGGGGTCTTTATACAAAGCGCCAGCCATTTCCATTTTATATTCATTAAAAACATTCTGAAAATCGTCACCATTTTCTTAAACATTTATTGCACTAAGAAATAGCTAGAAATCCTGCCAAATTGAGCCATATTTCGAACGAAATCTCGACAAGACTTAAAAGAATATGTGAAAACAAACACAATTGATCATAACTCCTCCTTAAATAGACAAAGGAAAGTTAGCCGCCTCATCTCGCTGTTCAGCTAGAGGATATAAAGGCCCTTTCCTACCTTCAGTGAACTTTTTAAGTTCCGTACTTGAAATTCCTAAGAAAGTTACCAAAATAATTAAGACGCCTCATGAAACGATCTCCAGATAGCTCGCAAGAAAGCTTTTGGGCCTCCTTCTCTAGCCGCTCGGGCGTGGTAGCTCTCCTATGCATTGTGATCCTGAAAAGGAGAGCTTGACCCAAATGCGTTAACATCCTACTTCAGCTGATCAAAATTTAACCCTACTTTATGTAGCGTTAGGGTTTCCCAGCCTCGTCTCCAGGCCAGTTCTCGCTATCCGAGTGAGCGGAGAAGGCTTGAAACCAAGTGTGATTCTCCCGACAGGATTGACAGGTGACGTCACATTCGAAATAACCGAGACGACCGGAAACGAGGTTGAGCGTCACCGTCTTAGCTGCCTAAAGTCCTTCCAACCTCGTTCCCAGGGTAAAAGAGAGAGCCCTGGGAACGAGGTTGAAGTCCTTCTCTCTTTAGTTCCGCAAAGACTCCCCGGCCCCCGGCGCTGGATCTGCCTCGTACCCACGGCTTTTCCGTTGTCGCTGGATATTCCAATGCAAATATACATAATTAAAGAAGAGTAAGCGGGCAGTGGACGTCTTTCCCTCGCCCCAAACTCCCTATGATACGAAGGGACCCCTGCGGAGGAGAGAGTTAAAGTACGTTATACCTGGTTTAGAGGAAACTATGACGAACATAGTTAAAACGCACTTGCGATTAATGGTCGAAAAAATAACAAAAGCAACAACCAAAAATAAATGGAGGGGGTTGGCAGAACCGCTAAAAGCGCGACTATAAAGGACCCCTTGAACAGCCCTTGCGCTGGCGGTCAATAGGAGACATTACTGTCTACAAACGTTGTTTTTGTTTTTTAAATCAAATTTGTAACGAGTGTTTCAAGAACCAATGCGCTTCTGGTCGGCACATTAATATCAATACGTGACGTCAGCGCGAGTATTGCTATAGTGTCCCTACGGCACTTCGTCGCCATAGTGATCGACTCAGCCTCACTCACCACGTTAAATTGCCTTATAGAATATTGGAGGAGGGAAGAGGAAAAAGGGAGAGGAAAAGTTGTAGGTTCAACTCCTACTATGGCGGGAGATTTTCTCTTCCCCCGTATAAGGTTCCATAGGTCGGATGGCGCTTCAAGGAATTCTGAGGTATTTTCGTTATACTTCAATTAAGCTGCTCCGTTTGCAAACCTACAAGCGTTTATAAGGGGGATATGATCTCAGGAGTTTCTTTTGTGAAAAAGGGGGTGCTTGTTGTCTCGTTCAGGGGCTGTAAATTGTCATTTTTCTATCACTTATGATGTTTAGGACGGAACGTCAACTTATTAACCCATTCAGATATCGCTTAATAAGCCATTTGCACGATGGCGTCATTTTACTACCACGACCACAATCCTTTTAGTTTTTCCTTTCACATTTAAATTTAGTATTCCGGTAGGTTTACATAACAAAAGTCCTTGAAGCAAAACTATGAAGGATTCTGGTCGTGGTAGTAAAATGACGTCATCGTGCAAATGGCGTATCAGGGCCTAGCGTGAAGAAAGGCGCCACCATAATGTGATGCAACAATGATAATCCGTCTTTATCGCAATTACAGTCGCCATATCTGTTACTGGGCTGTTTGTTAAGAACTGACACCTTTAACGGTTTAATGAGGCTTGCATTGGTCTCCTTATAGTTAAAAAAACTTTGATTCCAGTTTTCTGACGAGCATCTCTACCCATTCGTCTATTAAGAAACGAGAAAGGAACTGGAGTCGAACCGCGTCCCGCAAGCGTTTCTGGGATCGTTACTGGGGACGCGCCGGTTATTTGACGACGAGAAAGCGCGCGGAAAGGACTAAACTCGACTTCGGTGCCCAATTTGCCGCTCTGCCATTGCTCTGCCATTGGTCAAGCCAGTGATTTCATTTTCGCGCGCCGTCGTCAACTCACGTTCCCGCTCTGTTGCTAAATCAGCCTATGGGCCAAAAATTTTTTACCTCTTCTTAGTAACAGTCCCAGACTTCTTTGCGAAAGTTAACTCGGTCCAGTCTCCTTGTAGTTTTTCAAGTAGCGAATTTCACATGGTTCACCCAGGATGAAAAGGGTCCCAAAAAATAATGCCACAATAATGTCATTCAAAACAGTTAAAAATCCCGTTTAATTCGCCTATGACGGCTCCGTGATATCTTCATCTTTGCTATCCATCTCTGCACTGCGTTCTTTGCTACCATTTCTTAATTTACGTTTTCCAATGTTCAGATTAGCATCGTGTGAGTATTTACATTCTTCTCCGTATTCACACTTGCCAGCTTTAAATCTCTTGCAAGGAAATTGTTTGTAATAATCTTTCTCTTCTTCTACTGTCCTTCGACCTTGTAAACGTTGTCTCTTCTCCTCGATTGTCTCCTCATCTTTCTTTCTTTTAGCCCTGGTTTCAAGAGACATTGAAATAAATATTTCTCGCGATTTCTGACAAGGAGGGGATACCGGTAGTACATCATTTCAACGAAGTTAAGCCGGTGTCCATACAATCCGAGTTAAAAGCCGTTATCATTTTGATAGAAATACACTGTAGCATCTTCATGCAGGGCCCAAAATAACGGCCGGTCAAAGGACAACGGCCGGTAAGAACGGCGTCTTGACCGGTTAAAAGCTTCACAGACTCTTATTCTCGAACAAGCAAACAAATCTTCACCTGTACATCTTAGTTTTTGTCTCTTTGTAAAAATAAAATAACGTTCACTAATAGAAAATTACACAAGGATTAGTTCACGTTTTTCCCCTTCTTTTAACCGGTCAGAAAACAAGACTTGATTGAGCAAAAATTTCTTTGGCCGGTCATCGTGTCCGGCCACCGTCCTAAAGTTATTAGGCTGATTTAGCAACAAAACGCGAACGTCATTTGACGACGGAAAAGCGCGCGAAAACGACTAAACTCGACTTCCGGTGCCCAATTTGTCGCTCTGCCATTGGTCAAACCAGTTGTTTGATTTGCGCGGGCCGTTGTCAACTGACGTTCCCGTTCTGTCGCTAAATCAGCCTATTTTGAGCCCGCAAAACATGTAATTATGGGCATTGTCATGTAGGTATTCAGTAGGGGAAAGCAAACAGTTAAAGTAGCCCACTTAAAAAAGATCTGAAGGTCCACAGATTTTCGTAAAGCACAGTCTGCAATAAACGCCAATAACAGTAGAAATCTGCCTTATCTTGCCTGCAAGCTCCTTGGCCATATTAGAAAAAAAACTCACTGTTGCCTGGGGTTCCAATCAGTGCATACTTAACTAAAAATGACGGGCACCTTTATAGTTTAAAAAAGCGTTTACACCTTGAGGCCAGAAAAAAAAATTAGCTAGTCCCAGCCAAGAGATGAAGGGCTTGATATTGCCTAGTCCGCCGCACGCCACATCATTCCGTAAGGCCTATGAGTTTCGGGTCATGTAATCGAGGCGATTTTTTCCCGGCCGTTCGTCTCGGATACGTCACCGCAATGCATCGACCGAGAAGGCCAGGAAAGACACCGTACAGGGACTAGGCAGTGGCGGATCCGGGGGGGCTCCCTCCCCCCGCCCCCTTGTTTTTAGACCAAACTGAGGTCCGAAGGGCCGAAAAAAAAATTTTTAAGGACAGCCTCCCCCCACCCCACCCCCCCGCCTTTATCTGAAGGTCCGGATCCACCGCAGCTAGGTAAGCTAGGTTTGTTACTCTACACTGCACTGTACCTGGGTTTAGGTCCCCAATTTGCTTCTGGATTCTCTTGATACCTAAGCAGTTTTTTCTGTCTTGAAGCTGGATTAGCCCCCGGCTTTGCTTCAAATGATACTTGTATAACAGGCTCTTTACTGAGGATGGCAGCTCCTGGAGAGTTTTCTTTCTTCCGTTTTACAGGGTTAAGTTTTTCCCAGCATCTCATGATATCCCAGACAACTAGTGAAGACAATCACATATCATCGAATACAACTTAACAATATATTCATTGAATGAAGATGATGTGAACTGACGGAATACAAATCTAAAATGAAGATATGAGCATCAAAGTTGTAAATCCGCAATTTAAGTAATTTCACCTTAAGCCCGAAAAAATGCAGGGATTCATTCGACTTCAATTAGACGACACTACCGTAATAAGAATGGTTAAAAAGTTTTTACTTTGGTAACTCGTCACAGTACACACTACACAGACAAACCTGAGGCCGAAGGTGAGCTCATTTAACCTCTCCCCCTCATCAGTGCTCCGTTTTACTGGTATTTACAGTACTATTTAAAAGTAAGTTAACACTCGATTCTCGATCCTCGCGAGAATCGAGACTCCATTCTCGATTGTTGCGTCTCGATTCTCGATACGTCACTTGCACATCTCCTATAATGCACCTTATTACACATTGTACTCATTATTACAGCCGTCCTAAGAGAAACTGAAAACAATGCTTATGCAAAAGTTTGCGGGCAAATAAGGTAGGAGATGTGCAAGTGGCGTATTGCGCGATTCCTGCGAGACTCATCAAGCCAAAACGGCTTTTGTTTAGTTTCGACTAATTCACTCGCTACTCTCGATACTCGATCGCTGCGAGAATCCACAACATTTGTGAAAGTTTTGAGTAATCTTCTAACTCCTCTCATGTCAGAAAAAAAGCCACACGGAAAGGAAAGAAGTCGAATCAAGGATTTAAGGCCACATCTGGGAATCGAACTAAGAAGGCGGCGCACTAACTTACTATTCAAAGAGAGTCCTGCTTCCACAAAGCATGTTAACTAATAAACCCAAGTGAAAAATCTTCACCAACTAAATAATTCCGCTTTCCCCTGTATATACCAGCCATTATCTGCACTATGTGAAAGTTTCATTGAATGGTAACACCATACAGGTAGGATTCTATCCGCGAACCCATAAAATTAGCACCACCTTACAAGACCTCATTATTCATTCTGCGGGCGAGAGGGTAAAAACTTAAAAACAGCAAACTCAAAAACTAACAACTAATAAAGGGTTCTCACCACAGTGTATCTCTGCTGTCACAATAGCCTTGTTACATGTTCATCACGTTATTGCAGCCAAATGCAGATAAAAGATAAAAGCACTGTGGCATTTCTCTTCCTTATAAAACCTCTTAAACAGGGTCCTCTAGAAGATCCAGCAACCAGGGAAAATAGCCGTCTATTTGTCGCAGAAAATAATTTTCAAGTGCGATTATATTGTTGTTTCTCAACACTTTTGTTTGATAAAGATAAATAAATATATGATATAAATAAAGCAAATGTGGATATAAAGCCGCCCTTCTCATTACTAAAATTTGTTCCCTTGTCACTCAAAATGCACTGAAGTGCACTTTTCAGGGTCCTCAAAATTAAACTCTTGAAGAATGGAAGGGGTCAGTCCCCTTCCAAACCTACATGTACCCCCCCCCCCCCCCCCCATCCAGCTGTGCAAGGTGAAAGGCAGTCTGCTATACTCTGCTTTCTTGCTATCTATTCTATAGAGCCTGCAAACAAGCTCTCCTAGGGTACCCAGAGGTAAGGGGGTGAGGGAGGGAAAAGGGGAAGTCCTGCCACCAGAGTGCCCTGGGAGAGCTTGTTCGCAAGCTATCTATTCTGGAGAATTCTGTACAATGTAGAAGATGCAGTTGTTTGTCTACATACCATTATGTGGAGCATCTGTTTTCAGGGCTGTTTTGCACGCATGTGAGCTGGATGCTTGATATCCAGCTTCTAATACAGCAGATCTGATTTGTATTAGTGAAGGAGTACTACAATGAAGAACTCCACACAAGTGATCCACGGTATAGTAAAGAGGACAGTCGGGCAGTTCTTCTTCAATGACACTTAATAATCCTGCATATATAAGGTTAGCAAGACTATCACTAAGATTTCAAGTTTAAGTCTTTATTTTGAAGTTTCACTGGAAATTCCTGACCCATTAGATGTGAGTCTTTGGGATAAAAATCCCAATAAAAGTAGGGTTGATTAAATTCCAGTCTTCAGTAAAGAATATAATTATATACTGTATGTTACTGGATATACGCAATTAGTAAAATCCAACTAGTGGTCTATTATCAATGCTGCATTCTGATTGGTTGAGCTACTACTAGGCTATATGTTATAGCCTAATAGTAGCAAAAAGCGCGCGCTTTTTGGCAGCAAAAAAGGATTAAACTCTAGCTTTAACTAGCTAAATTTTTTTATTCTTGATATTTTTGACCAACTAGTTGGATTTTACTGAAACAATTATTCCTCTCGCCCTCATGGGTGAGTCAATAGCCCATTCAGCCTTCGGCCTCATGGGCTATTGACTCAGAGCCCATTCAGGCTCGAGGAATAATTGTCAATTAGTAGGTGGAGAATTGAACAGTTAGAAAGTTCTCGGATCAATTTAGGTTCTGGGAAACTGCCCACCTACCCCTCCCCTAAGCCATCATTTTGCCCTAAGCGAGCAAGAGTGTTGATGTTAGCTTAGGGGAGGGGTAGGTGGGCAGTTTCCCAGAAACCTAAAATGATCCAAGTTCTTTTGGTTCTATTTTCCCTTTGCTTTCCATGAAAGTAGCCAGGCGTGATGTTCATAGTAGCCACGGGATATTTATTTTTGGAAGAAGTTTCCCTACAGCTATAGTTGTCTTAAAGAGGGATCATTCCTTTTTTCTAAAGCCCTTTACCTTTAATTGAACAGTGTTACTTTGAGAGAAATTGAACATTGGCCACTCCTAGTTAAACAGTTAAGTTTTAAAGGTCAAGAAATGTAACAAAAATTACTAGCAGTACTGACCTATTATCCTATCAGATGTCTTGAACAAATCTGGTTTCTCTTTCACACTCTTGAGTAATTTGTCTACAAATTCCACATTGTGAATAGGCTCTTTCCATATGGGACCACCCAGATGAAACTTGCCGCCACACTGGTCACAGAATGGGCCAACAGGAGGGCCAAGGGCTGGGGGGTACTTCTTACTGCGACCTTCCTCAATGCGCCGACCCACTGGCAAAAAATGCCATATGAACAAACTTGTTAATCAACATCAATAACTACACCATTGACCATGCTTATGCTATCAAAATAATGTGCTCTAACTTCAAAGTGCCATGTTGCTTCCCAACAGGTCCCAGTTGTCCAAACATTCAATAGTGCTACCCACTGAATAGATCATTATTGAGCAGATAAGTATAAGGGAAACCAATTGCATTATCCACTGGATAGACCACTGTACACAATGTAGCATTATCCCCCTTTCGGAACAACTGGGGCCAGTAATGTAGGTGTAGAACACTGCATTTAAAACTTAATCAGGAATCACTATTTTGCAAAGTTGAAAACCAAATAGCTATGGTGGCTTACAGGGGACGTGCTGCAAACGAAAACGTTGCTGCAAATAAAATAAAGTTGATGCAAAAAAAAAAACAAAGTTGCTGCAAATCAAATAAAGTTCTGATAGTGTAAAACGTGATCCTAGAGTTACATTGTAGCTTTTTCCTTCTTTAATTACTTTCACTAAGGTTATGCTGTGCATGGCGTATTCTAACCTCTGACTGACTAAATCTTACTTTTGCCACTCTGAGTCTAACATTTAGATTTCACAAAGCTTCCTAGTTTAATTTGCAGCATGTCTCCTGTGGGCCACTGTAAATAATCCACATGGCAAAGGAAAATAAAATTATTGATATGGCAAAATTTATCTAAAAAGACAATGCATGCAAGGAATTCCACAGAACACAAAAACATTAAAAGAACACTTCTATCATCTCTGCCAGTCCTTTCTGCATCTACAGATCTCATTAATTCTGTTCGTATTACTTTATTCTTACTTGGCTGAAGATGAAAGGTTCCACATCCAGTGCACAGGAAGACCAAACAATGTTTACTCGCTGATCTTTTGACCTCTGATGGACTTGTGAAAACTTGCACAAACACGCGAACATAGAAATCAACACTTATGCTCAACAGAGGTTTGATGTACCTCTTGTAACGATTAGCATGTGATTCTAATGAAAACAACAATATTCTCAAAGCCTGTGAAGTAAAAAAAAGTATAGATTAAGACAACAAACCAAATAACATTTTCTAAATACAAAGAGAATAAAATTAAAACCAATGCTGCAGTTTTAATGTCATCTAAATATTATTAAGTCCACTAATTCTAGCTTCAAAAATTACTTTAATAAAATTAATCTTCTCATTTTTCATGTAAGTCAAACCTGTATTTAGAGGTCATCCTTAAAATGTGTCAGACTGACTGCTTAGTAGAGGTTAACTGTTTAATAAAGGTTTGACAAACCTAAGAGTTTATCAAGAAAATTAAGATGGTCACACAATAAATTGACCTCAAAGGGTTTCTACATTGTACAATGTACCTCTACTTGTGTTATTCAGTCATTCTCCAAAAATAATTTTCCCAAATAACACAAGCAAACTTGAAAACATTGGCACTTTCTTAGTTTCAGTCTACTTCCTTTCAAGTTATTCATGGCCAGACACTAAGCCTGTCTTTGCAATGGTGAGTTTTTTTAAATTTTTAGCGAAGTGACTTTTTAGCACGACAACTCCACTATTAGTACATGCAGATCTCAATTGTAACAAAAACTCTTGTTAGATTTCATCTCAAGTTATATAATTCACTATTGCTGACACTGCCCCTTTATTCAATCCGATGAAGGGTCAGTGTTCCAAACATCAGCTTCTCAATCCTCTGAGATCTACCTTATCAACACATTTGATAAAACCAAATCTTTTTTTTTTCAATTTTCACTGCCCCAATAAACTTGATCACAGCTTAAAGAGTTAAAAAATAACCACATACTAATTAGATTTAACAAAGACAAGATGATGACAGTTATGACCATAAGCGCTGACCTTAAAAGTGACTTAAAAATTGGCAGAACATTAAATTAAGCATTAGAAGTCACATATTGCAGACCTTTTTGCCCACTTACAAAACTTACTCAATTTTGCATTTTTTGCAAAATCTGTCCACAGTTTGTTTTTGTGCATTGTGTTGAGATAAGGACATGAAATACATATGTGTGGATTCACACCAGAAATACACCCTACACTTACCATTTCATGACAAAATTTTGCTTTCAGCGACATGCTACCATATTTTCCAAAGCAGGCCTCACTGTGGTTTCCACAAAGCACTCCCATGTCCGTGCAAGTGATAAGTAGAATGCCACCATCTGATACTGCCTGTACTGCACTGTCAAGAAAGGTTGATGCTGATCCATAAGGATCAAGATCAATTGCATCAAAACGACTTGGTGGAGGATGACGATGTTTATACATTAGTAACCTGCAAGGGGACCATGGACAATTCAATGTAAAATTAAATTGTATAATAATTCTCATCCCCAAGAGCTCACAAAGCCACAGTCAGGTATGCATTTACATCTGAAAATTGAGAGTGTGTCTGTTTTTTGTTACATGTACTATTAATGTTTTTAGGTTATAGCTTCCCAACAATGTTCCCCCACCTTTAATGTGCATGGGATTTGGGGAAAGGGAGGATATGGTATCATAAATTATTTCAAGCAAATTTAGGCAAATGCAAATGCAATTTTGGTTCTTACAGATAAATAATATTATTATGCATCAGACTCACTATGAAAAATCTGATTGGTCGAGAGCATTCAATCAATTCACAATAGCTTGTGAACTTGACATGATAAATGCAATATCTGCTGCAGATATTGCATTTATCATGTCAAGTTCAATGTCTGCCTGGTTACCAAGCCCCTTGAATTGTTCTCCTCAGAAACAGAATGCTGAATGTCTTCTTTTGCCTATTGTTTAAAAAATGTATAATAAAACAATTATTGAATTCGGTTTTCGCATGATATCATGAATTATCAAAACCTCATGTCTGTATTATCTGCCGAAGCCAAAGGCTGAGGCAGATAACACAGACCTCGGTTTGGATAATTCATGATATCATGCTCAACCTCATGCAATAATTGTTTATTCTCAGTTTCAGTAACAATCAGATACTGCAAAATCAAGCCAACAGAAAATGTAAAATTTGATGACATAGCATTACATAATGAATATCATTATAACTCTGACAGTCTTCCACAGTCACAGAAGACTTCCAGATAACCTGGAAAAAATTAACAATCCATGCCTGCAGAATGGCCACTGTAGAGCAAACTGACTGCACCTAATCCTTCTCTTCAGCACACAAAAAAAATATTATATGGGCAAAAATCATTTCGATCTGAAACTAAACAGAGAAAAGACCAACCCAGCATCTTCTTTGCTTGGCGATACAATGTGTTGCACCTTGTTGTGTTGAATGTTTAGTCTCATCATTCTGTACGCATCTTCACTGATATCGTTAGCCGTTATATTCTTCACACCTGGTATTTCTAGGGCGTATCGAACAGAACGCAGACCAGATGCCGCTAAGCCTTCCAAAATAGTAATTCCACTGTTAACTTCTGGCTCTAAACAAATTGTGCCTAAGAAGCAGAAAAAATGGAAATGAATTACACCAAGAAATGCAAATCAATTTCCTACACCTTTAAGTCTTGGAAATTGATTTTAAAAATGCAGGGCTAAAAAAGACTCGAAAACCAGCTTGTTGTTTGGGCAAACAACTCTCACATTTCATTTGCACAGGGCCACTTCTTGCTCATCATAGTTAATAGGAAGCTTTAGCAACGACGACAGCGACGATCAAAAAAGCAATTGGTTTATTATGCAAAACAACAACTTTGCAGGTGCATCACGCTTTTTTGTACATTTCTTTATTACATTTTATAAGCGCAGAATGACAATAATTTTGGAATTTCCAGTTAGATCAAACTAGCCATGTTATCTTTTTTTGTTTCAAAAGGCTAACTCACCTATTTTTGTTCACTGGTAAAAACTATACAGCCCCGACTAACAAAATTAATTGTCATGTACAGAGGTGGACCAACGTGCCCCCATTTTGGGAGTTTTAAACTATTGAACTGTCTTTTCTACACTTATCCAATTCATCCATGAGCTGAGACTTGCCATTTTTTTATCATTTGCAACCCCAAGATCGACATGTATACAAATGACTTATCTAAACTGATTCATAAAATATTAAATTGAGATAATTTGTAAAAAGATCAAAGCAATTTTTCCTTGGGTGATCATTTCTTTAATTCTCACAGCCTTTTCTCTTGATCATGTATTGAATATTGTCAAGAGATACCTAATAGACCTTGTCACGGTGTTGGAAGCCATCTTGATCAGTAGGCAACTGCATGAGAAATTACAGTGTTTGTATGAGAATCTAATGTCGAACAATTTCCTTAAAAAATTGATTTAAAAAAATATGAATTGTATTATAAACTAAAGCTACACAGCAAAGGATTCTACTAACAAATTTTGCTGTGCTTAAATATCTGCAGGTGCTTGCTTTAGATTTTCCATATATTTGTCTGCAATTTTTCCCGGGAAATTCTAGTCGGCAAGAAGAAAAATTTTCATACACAAATGTACAGAAAATTTTAAAAAGTGGTTTTTAGCGCACATAGCTGCATGTGAATTTTTTCAGTAGAATCGTAAGTAATGAAGCTGTAATTTAAAATTCAAATTTTTTTCACAACAGCCGTTTTACGGAAATTATCCGACATTAGACTCTCACACAAACACTAATTATTTCTCACACGGTTGCCTACTCGTCGTGTTTGGCTTCCAAAACCATGACAAGGTCTATTGCATTGATGTTGGTCACACTTAACACTGGGTGAGGACAAAACATGGACCAGGGGTCCATGGACCCCCACTTTGGACTGGGTCCATGGACTACTTTCATGGACCGGGTCCATGGACCCCCTTTCATGGACCAGGTCCATGGACACTTTTTCTTAATTAATGAGAATTGAACAAAAACAGAAATAGAGCAAAATAAGATTTGACAAGATGCTGTTCACAAATGTTTAGTTGTGCTTACGTACTCTGCTTGCACATGTACAGTCGACCAAGAAGGAGACTGTTAAGCTAACGTGCTCCCATACAAAGACTCGCATTATGAACAAGCTGAAGTTTAGAATTCATTGCTTTTACACTGCCACAATGAAGATGTAGACCAACAAAACTCCTGGTAGCTTCTATGTTGTAAATCCAATCGCAAAACATGTCTAAACTTCTATCGAAAAGTCACAATTTCTCTGTAATTCACATTCGCTTTTCTAAAACTGGGAACCCAATTAATAAAATTAAAACACTGTATTTCTAACAATAAACACCATGAATGGAACAGCAGTGAAGGATCTGCCAATTGAGTACAACTTTCAAGAAACTTTCATCAATTTCTATGGGTAACAACATTTTAACTCCCCTTAATGGATGCATATTCACCAATAGAACCATTGGAATGACATTTTCTATTGGTGCCAATCGTACCATTGTTACCAATGGACCATTGGAATTGCCCTTTACCCAGCTAGACCACATCAGAAAATAATCTAAGTTCCCTTAATGAGATGCATATTCATCAATAGAACCATTGAAATAGGGTGCTTTTCCATTGGTACCAATGGTACCCAATGTATACCCTTCTTATCACCACTAACACCAATGGAGTCTATTTGTGAGTATTGGACAACCCTCAATCGTGACTGAGTCACATCGCAATTGTCCATAGTTGATGTAGCTAAATTCAGTTTAAGCTACAATCCACTTCTTCGATATTTAGATCTGTAAATTACTATCCACGAGAATTAATCATCCTGCTAAAAACGCTAACAAGCTGGGCCCAGCGTGACCAAACATTGACCTCTCAGCATGAAATACACTGAAACCTTTATTAAGCGGACACCTCTATTTAGCAGACGCAGACACCTAAAAAGTACCTGAAATGGTCATTTCTATTGTTGCCAACCTGTATTAAACAGACAATAATAATTAACTTCCACCACCCAACATGCCAGACACCGGAAATGCAAAAGATTGCCTCGAATTGCCACCCACAAATTTTTTGATTTTTACATTAAAAAACGTGACTTGATTAGTTTCACAGTACAGCAATGTTTTCTATTTCGTTTTGTTTGTATAGAGCTTGTTTCGCTCACCTGATTTCGTCAAATTTGAGTTGCAATCTGTGTTTATGGTACTATGATCAACTGGTCCACTTTGATAAAGAAATTAATGCAAACGTATATCATCGTAGTCTCTCGGGGAGTATTCTGAACATTTCCATTGTTCATTTGAATGGCATTTGACACCTCATATGACATTATCTACCGAAACCTGTATTAGGCGGACATCCTGTATTTTAAAGCGAACACTACAGCATTCCCCAAGGGTGTCCGCTTAATACAGGTTTCACTGTAAGCAGTAAAAAAATTCACCTTTGCTCAGTCAAAATGTTTTCCACCAAAGCATAATCCACCCATCAGAGGAAACAATTCATAAGAACAAGCAGCATTTTGGCATGAGGTAAAAGTGGTGCATTGAATAATACTGATCAATCGAGTATTGTTTATTGTTGTTGTTGTTTTTAATCTTATTTTTGCTCTATTTCTGTTTTTGTTCATTTCTCATTATTTTAAAAAAACTGTCCATGGACCCGGTCCATGACAGGGCGTCCATGGACCCGGTCCAAGGTGGGGGTCCATGGACCCCTGGTCCATGTTTTGTCCTCACCCCTTAAACTCACAGGGTTAATAGATGTAGGAACAGTGTAATCTGTCTGTATGACATCACAAACGTCAATTTTTCTTGGCCATGTTGTTGATTTATTAGGCTCCATACCTACCTATGGCTTGGCCAGTTCTATCGGCATGTGCTCCACAATCAACATCCTGCTTCATTTCCAAGTGATTAGAATCGTCTTGTTGAAGTTCGTCTTTTCTTTTGTCTTCACCTTTCAGTTCATCAACATTATAAGGCCTTTTCTTTGATTTTTTATTCTTCTTGTTGCATGAAAATTCCTTCGAGAACAGTCTTAAAACTGCGGTACTCAAATCCCTGTTAAATTCTTGAACGGGATTGTAAAAGACCGAATTGGAATCAGGGAAACACATTTCTGCTTTACCCTCAGTTACTTTCACAGCGTTTTCCAGCTCCCTCGAAGCCATTCCTAAAAACTTCCGTCACAAAGAATTGCAAGTTTTAAGTTGTACAGAGTATTCTGCAAAAAAAAAAAGCTGAGAAAAAACATGAAACAGCTACGGTCAGCCACCATGCCGAATTTTTTAAACCTTCGCTCCTACTGGCCAGTGGTCAAAACGTACGTTCGGGTATGTATCTCATATAAGATTACTATAGTGTACCTAGTGTCTTGAACCGTTGCATGACAGCCTGAACCTGTAAGTTAAATTCGATATCGGAAATTTCTGGCCATGTTCCAGATTAGGAACAGATGAGAGGAGAGAGAAGAGGGAGGAGTCGGATGAAAACGCCAGCAGCTATGCAGAACGCCATATGTTGCGTAGCGGCCCCGGTTTTCTTTTTTAGGGTCCCAGTTTCTTTTCTGCTCTTTCTCGTGCACCTCTCGTTCACATTTGAACTTTAGTCTCAGAAAAACATGTTTTAAGTTTGGTTGTGAACTGCTTCATTGATTCATTGTACGATCGACAAAGTTATTACAAGGAAGTTGTTGAGCAATGTGCGGTTATCCCGGCAATACCTACCTGGCTATAACCTGACTGACTTCAAAATTCTTGTTTCAACTTCAAATAGGGCATTTTATTTCTACCCAGGCGAAACCCTCAAAATCGGGACTGATGCTAGACCACAAATACGACTTCCTTTAAAAAGCAACAAAAAAGAAAAAAACAGCCAAAAACTTGTCTCAAATCAATAACCAAATCGTCCAAAGTTTGTTTAACTCGCTTGCCAACTCGGTTCCCAACTCGGTTCTTAACTCGGTTGTTAGTGAACTCCCCATACTTTCACTAGCGCGGTCTAACTTTTATGCTATGCTAAGAAGATGAATATTTTACGCGCGTTTCTGAGTCGGTACTTTTTCCGTACAAAAGATTCTCACGAGTGTTTGCGAGAAAATATAATAATGATTCAAATTTGTTCACCCATGCGCAAATTTGGCCAACATTATTAATTTTTTTTGAAAATTTTTAACGACATCGTTGTCAGGTGCTGCTCTTCCATTGAAAGATTGCGGATCGCTTGCGTTTCATGAAAACTGAGGAAAGTCAGGTTGCCAGGTATGGCGTACCTTTGCGGACAAAAATAATTGAAAATAGAATACAATTTGAAGTTCAAAAATTAGACTATCCATGTCGAAATCTCGTCATATGAATTTGAAATCGCAATAAACGCAGTCGAAATAGCATCATTCGAACTTGAAGTTACTTTGAACAAATTGAAACTATAAGGGAAAAACTCGACATCGCGGATGTTGAAGTTCAAATCACCATTCCAACTAAAATGCAAATTACATGATTTGAACTTCAGTTCACCTTCTCCACTCTAATAAGCTACTTAATCGTCAACAATGCAACTATAATCTTCCACAAAATTCCAAATGAAACCTTTAATTTGAACTTAAAGTCACAGTCTATAAGTTCTATAACTTGTGAAATAATCTGGACATTCCTTGTTCACAATTTTGAACATCACACACAGTTTCTTTAACCATATTATGTCGTCAATTGGCAGCTACTCCCGGAGGGGGAGTACTCCCTTACTCCCTTATATGGCCTATACGGGAATTTGCCGCTGGACAGGGTATGGTTTTCGTCCTCTCTGTCTTAAACAGGGTATATAATTTCGCGCAAGTCTGTCCTAAACAGTGTGCATGATTTGTTGCGTTGTGTCATCAGCATATGGATTAATTTCTTAGGGCTTCGTCAAGCGTTCCTTTCCCACGTGGAGTACTTAGGAGACTGACATGCACAAGGAATGTCATTTTTCCCACCCGTTTTCAGACCTGGCCTCTAAAATCCATACTCGTTTTCAGACCTGTCCGCTAAGTACTTACTTAGATAACAACAGCACCAAAATAAATTTCGATTTTTAAATCCATTTCGAATTTGCATATTTCTCTTTAAACGAAAAATACGTTCATACAGTCCCTTAGTTGCCTCGAGAACCATTCCCCGATTCCAGACCAAAATGGATAAAGTCTATACCCGTTGTCAGACTATAACCGCGCAAAAACCCTACCATTTGGGGCGGTACATACCTACATGGCTTATATAGCTGGAGCCCCAGAAGGTACCCCGGATTTCAAGTGACAGGAATGATAGAAGGATACTTTTTGGGTAGGAGAATTTGGCATTAATTTTGGGGGGAATTAAAAACAATCTGAAGATTCGTGGTAGAGCCCGCATATCTCAGCCGCGTATTTTCTGCCAATAAAGTTCAACCGAACTTTAATGTTTTATTTTCTGGAAATTTTTAAGGCTCGGAATTTCTGTATGGGATTTTTTGGGGGTTAAAATTGGTCCAAGGAATTTTTTGGTTTTTCTAGAAGCCCTAGGGATTTTTGGGGTGTGGATTTTTGCCCCCATTCGATCATGCATCCCCGTCACTTGGAATTTAGTGTACTCCAGCCCCTCTGGGAAGAAAGCCGTAACGACACAAAGGCACAAGGGAATGCTCAAAGTGAAATCTGTTGAAAAGCGAAGCTTCCCCATTCTCGTCCCCAGAGCCACTCGGCTTATTTCAATACCACGCGTCCAACAGAAAGGATGGACTTTGGGGGTAACTTTGGGGAAGAGAATGGCGTTTCCCATTTTACGTACTTCCCCATAGACTACGGGTAGTACCCCATTTTTCCTTAGGGATAGTAGAGCGAGCGAAACGCGTGCGCGCGTGAAAATCACCCCACGCGAGAAAAGGCGACACGCGGTGGGGAGAGAGAAAAATGAGGCTACGAGTAGTCCCACACTTTTCCTCAGAGATACACTGCAAAATCAGTCGGCCGTGAAGGGTCAAAAGCTTGGGCTTTGTCTGTAGTCCCTCATTTTTCTCTCTCCCCGCCACGTGTCGCCTTTTCTCGGGTGGGGTGATTTTCACGCCCGCTCGCGTTTCGCTCGCTCTACTATCCCTGAGGAAAAATGTGGGACTACTCGTAGTCTAACTTCCCCATAACCCCTTGCATAAACCCCTTGGATCAGCGATAATCCTAAAAAGAGCCTGTGTACAAGTCAGGCTAACAATCCGGCTGTTTCATTCTTCTTGATTGAATAGGCCAGCTCTCAACTTTTGTACTTAAACCACAGCTTCAAGAAAACATTGGTTTCATACGGTTTCTCCTATCCTTGTGTACGAAAGTGGTGGGAGGCAGGGAGGGGGAGTAAACTGGTGACATAATGCGAAGAATATCCGCAATCCCCGCGATGAACAACCGCATAAAAAAAGCTCTCTAGTCTCAGGACTAGTCTTCTCGCGGGTCTAAAAAAATGAGATAGCAGGAGAAGGAAAACGCTGGAATCAAGATAACCTTATTTGACTAAATCCATCAGAGGATACTTCATCTTTCATTTCTCATTCAATTTAGGGTGCGTTCGACCGATCGTATTCCGAAATAACAATACGCAATAGTTATGTTGCAAATCTCTTTTGCCGTAATTTTTGGACCACCTGCACGATACATACAGCGCAATATTTTATTTCAAGCAAATTTCTAGATATTGCAATGCAATGAACGCCAGAATAAGTGATTTCTAGAGTTTAATCCATTTACTTTTATGCACGGTCAATACAACACGCCCTTAGTAATCTCAGTGAGGTTAATAAACCATCATGAATTTAACTTGTACAGGAAAACTAAATCATGAAATATTCTGGTATATGAAATCAAATGGTGTCGTTATGAAAAGGGCCTGTTGAGTCAAACAAATGAATCAAACAGATAAAGGAATGAAGACAAATTTTATTCTGTTTAGGGGACAAAAGTGAATGCAAAACGATGGCATAAATGGAAAAAGAGTTTTCCGCGTATCACGTTTTAAGTTTTCCATGAGCTCTTTCCATCTGCCATAAGACTAGGGAAGAGAGGAAAGAATACAAAAGCTGTAAAAACGTTACATCACTCTTTTGCGTGGTGCTGAGACACTGCATCAAGTATTTTCATTTTTAGTATTTTCCAAATCACCTTATCCTATACCAATCCATGAACTATTACTTTTTATATCCTGTTACTATATCCTTGGCTAAAAATTTGTCAGGAAAGAGTTGACATTTCCTCACAGTCATAACACTCCACTCAAAAATTATATGCTGGGGTGAGGTCATCAAAACATTGGCAAATGTGCCGATCAGTGTACTTAATCCTCACTCATGGAACCGCTGCGAGAGCCAGTTGATGAGCCAGACATGGAGCGCGTACGCAGTGTGGGAACTGCAAAACAAAACAAATAAGAAACAGTAAGTATAAGAATGTCGTAATGGAGTTTACTCACTTCTTAAATACGGTTTTTGAATTGAAGATCATGTGACAACACTCCAAGTGCGTACTCTTTCATTACTGGTTATATTAATGCTTGAATGCACTCTTTCCATTCGAAAATATACACTACAAATACACAAACGGCAAACAGAACGATAAGTTTTTGAGCTTTGCCAAAATTTTCACACGAGTACAGATGTATAACCTCACAAAGTGAAAGGAAAAAATCTCCCGAAAAGAATGTCTGATCTACATAAATGTATAACGGGCGAAACCTTTCTTCATAGTGGAATAATTGGTTTCAGTGTGGAAAAGAACAGCCGTACATGATCAGGTATACGCAAACGGGTATCTTACTAATTTACATACATGAAACAATTCACGTCAAGTACATATGACTTCAGAGTTAATGGGAGCATTGCACCTTCATGTAAGCCATAAAAGAAAAGTCTCCTTATTTGTTCCAACTTTACAGTGTTCGTTAACTTCACTGATATCATTCAGCAAGCACAATCTTATTCCTGTTAACAATCTTATGGGTGTTCTTCTTGGCACTACAGATAAACATGTTTTATGCAACATGTTTTTAAATACTTGAATAAATATTAGAAGGAAACATCTTACCCAGGCCAAGTCCTTGAATAAAAAGGAGCAATCCTTCAGCCATCTTCTCGGGCTATCGGTGAAAAATGCAGAAGAATTAGATTATTGATTTTTTTTTTCAGCAAATTATCTACTGAAACTTTTCCAATGCAAAAAATAAAAAAGTAGGAAATCAGTCCAGAGTCAATAATATTATGGTAGGAAACTTCTCCCCTGAACAAAAGTTACTGTTGAGAAGGTCAAAACATTTCACCATTCCTGATCTTCTCTCCATATTCTCCCTCCCCCTCTGTACTCATGTTAAATGTGCAATTAGTGTGCAGCATCCTAACTTTGAATAGTGGTAATGAGGGATACTTAGCAAATGACTGTTACGGAATGATGATTATGAAAGGGAACATCAAGAAAGTGAACAGCGAGAGTGCAAATAGTGACTTTTGGTTAAAGCATGATTTTAAAGTGTACGATATTCACCATTTTCACATAGACCACAATGCACCTTGTTTACCCCCCAGAACTTTGCATAACCATTGTCTTAGAATTCTCTTAGGACGACTATTATACCTAGGAGAATGATTATGCAAAATTCTGGGGGTAAACAAAGAGCAATATGGTCTATGTGAAAGTCGTGAATTGCATTATGGCCACATTATTTGTTATTAAGCACAATAGTCCCAAAACTTAACTCTTTTTTTATGAAAACAGGTTTTTAGCACTAAGGCATTTTCCTGTATTACGGTAAGCACTAAAGTCCTCGTTTCTTTTTAACTCAGATCGCTGTCAGAGTGACAATGACCAACTTCACTCTAGCTTCAACAAAACATTTTAACGAGAATGGGGAAATGACACAATAACCTGATCTACCTTTTCTTCCAGAACACTAGCTCCACAATCAGGTGTTAGCAAACTCTTGATTTTAACATCAGTTTGTTTCAATACATCACCATAATAGAATTTATCCTCCTAAAATGATAAACCAGCAACTTTCAGTACAAGTACAGTCGACTCTCTCTTAACGGACACCTGTATAAGACGGACACCTCTGTAAAACGGACGCCTAGAGTTGGTCCCTGCCTTTCTTAGCTCCCTCTATTTGACTCTCTATAAGACGGACACCTCTGTAAAACGGACACTTAGAGTTGGTCCCTGCCTTTCTTTACTCCTTTTATTTGACTCTCTATAAGACGGACACCTCTGTAAAACGGACACCTAGAGTTGGTCCCTGCCTTTCTTTACTCCTTTTATTTGACTCTCTATAAGACGGACATCTCTCTAAGACGGACACTTAGTGCCGGTCCCAAAGGTGTCCGTCTTAGAGGGAGTTGACTTTATAACCAAATCCTCTAAATTAAGTAGTTTTTGCCATTTTTAGGCTTCTCCTTGCTTAGACCCAAATAACTTAAGACCAGAATAAATTCCTTGCCAGGTTGGATAAGCATAAAGCAAAGCCCTAATAATCATTATCATCCAATGCAAATTTTTCTTCCTTTTCATTGGCCGAGCCTACCATGTGACTTGTAAATAACTGCCCGCAAATAATGGCCTGCTCATGTGCAATGTCGTCCAGCTGTGTTTGGCAGCTGGCCTGCTCATGTGCAATGTCGTCCAGCTGTGTTTGGCAGCAAATAATATTCTGCTCATGCGTAAATGAAACCACGTTTTTCTCCTTCTTGTGAGCACTCTTGTGTGAAAATGGCAGCTTCTCAAAAATATTTATCAAAAAACAAACTCGGTGACTGACTAATAAAACAATTGCAGATCGATTATTTGCCTCAGCCTTTGGCTTCGGCGAATAATTGATCTGCTCACTACTGACAAAACACCATATTTTGCTCAGCCTCATCCAATAACTGCTAATTACTTTCTAACTCGAACTTTAGGTAGAGATTTGATAGCAAAAGAGGTCAAAACCAGGGGTTGCTTAAACACAGTTAAGCCGATGTCGACAGCCTAAAAATATAGTCTTCTGAGAGAACACGAGCTTACTGGCACTGAATAGACTGTACTCCAGTAACCATAAAAAAGAAAAAGAAAGGCATTTATTAAATTCATGGAAAATATTTGGCCAATGGCGGGTTTTGAACTCAGTAGCATTACTCCAAACGCTAATACCATGTAGTACGGGGACATATTTTCCAAAGAGAAAATTAAAATTATTTCATAGTTTGTTTTACTTAGTTTACTTTGTTTTTTCAATACGTTTGTTTTCTATTGGCTATGTTTGTATCTTTCTAAAAATAGTATTTCGGTAATGAAAACTAGAGCCCTCGAGCAAGGCGAAGGAACTGTTTCTATACATGTTTGCCATGGATTATCTGTGGAAAACGTTTGTAACGAGATCACAGGGCGGGAAGTGACAACGAACCGAAACCAGGTACTTGCAAATCAACAATCGCGTTGTGCTGCCCTAGCACTAGTCTGTGTACAGCCACACGCCTCTCCTCAGAAAAAAAATGGAGGGCATAGGGTGGCTGTACAAAGGCTACCCTTGCATAAAAACATGTCAAAGGTTGCCTTAGCAGCCACAGGCAAGGTTGAAAAATTTTTTCACAGATATGGTCCAGGGACTATTGCAATAGGCAGGAAACCTCTTGCCAAGGCTGCCAAGATTAACCACACAAACTGAATTACCGTAAGTTCTTTAGAATTTATGCAAATTTGAGACATTTAAAATTGAATGTCTAATTTTCAGAACAAAATGTCACTTCTGCCATTAGAGGTGTACAAAAGAATAGTGAGGAGAATATGCACATTGATTAAGATCTAGATGATAATAAGGCAATAGTTATGCACTCACAGTATTCCTGCGATGAGGAGAATGTTCTCCAGTCACCACAAGGACACCTGTCTTTTCACTGCAACAAATACAACTAGCTGTTAAACATTTTTCAGTTATTGCTTAAAACTAAAATATAGCAAAAAACACTGGCTGCAGACCATTATGAAATATACCTAATTTCTAGCAATTGAAAACATCAGCACCCCCCCCCCCACCCCCCCAAAAAAACATACTATCAGAATGAAAAATAATGTATTTAGTGGGAGTCATCATATAAGTATTTATATTATTATATAACACAACAACTTTAACATCCAAGTACAGTAAAGTGAACAAACTTACTCAAGCTTGTGTCCTTTCATGTCCTTCACCAGATCGTTCCGGCTGAAACACAGCAAACCAGGAATAGTAGAATTATTACAAGTAGGATGGCACAATGGAATACGGACTGTGGTAGAGGAATCCCTAAAGCTTAGCTTTTAGACAAACAGGAAAATGGCTTTTCAACTCAAAGAACACAGAACTATACTACAATTTATTTTAGCAATGTTTGAGAAGTTAATGAAAAGTATGTAGTATGGGCTGAGAACAAAAGACATTGGAACAGTACATATTTCATGACAATGTACTGCAACTCACACTTTATTTATTTATTTTGTTTTTGAAAAGGCATCATGAAACACATAACTTTAACACTGGGCATGAAGTATTCCAGGTTTTTTTGACAGTTGGAGACGCTATTACTTACAAGAACATCTTTTTCTTAGTGTTTCTTTCCATTTCCTTTTTAACAAGACATGCATTCACCTGTTATAAGCATTTACAAATGCAGCAACATTGTGTGCATTCATGTTCTCCTTCACATCTTCAACAAACCGATCCACCAATTCCTCAGATGGCTTTCCAGTGTCCTGCCATCAGAAAGAATACATCTTCAAGGGATGTCCACAGAAATAGCTAATTAACATGAGCGCTAGCCTCGGTAACAGTGGTTAACAAAAGTTGTCATTGGCATATTCTTGCTAGTCTAGCTGGTCTGTCAATTGTGCCATAAAAAATGTAAATGTAAATGATTTTGTTACGTGTAAGTACAAAGAATGAAGATGTTGTGACCTGCGGAAATACAATACATCCTGATAATTTATTTCACATCTTTCACAGGTTAAAATGAACTCAACAATTGACCCAATGTATGGTGTTTTGTTTTGGGGGGGGGGGGCGGCTTAACTTGTAACTGCTTACAGCTGTAAACTGCTATTACAACTGCGACAGTCTTATCTTCATTGGAAGTACAGCAAGTTTGACTTCCTGACCATTTGAACCAGCTGCCCCCTACTAACAATCTCCACGCTAAATTAGTTCTTCTTAACATCATCAACGCCTTCTTTCTTACCCTCTCAAAGTGATGCCACATGAGATAATTTACAGTACTTTCTGTGAATCCTTTCTTGTCAAGTTGCCTTGTTTTAATCTGGAAGGCAATAAAACACTTATTTGTTATGTACACTGTAGGGGGAAAAAAAGCATGAAACTTAGTACAAAAAAGACTTTTGTTAGAGCTCCAATCAGTTTGTAATGTCCATGTCTTTACATGGAAGGCAATTTAGTATATGATGGGAGGTGCTGAGATTGTGGTGTGCCAAGAAGACAACATTAATTTTTCAAGAAAAGAAAACAAGTAAGTAAAAGGCAACTAAACAAAGCTGATGATTGATCATAGGAATTCTTACCTTTCCTTCACCCCATTCTTTGAAAGAAGAAGAAGAAATGCCTGGTTCTACCACAACAAGTCCTGCTATTTTACTTCCCCACTTTGAAACCTTTTCAAAGAGAAATGCCCACTTGTTAAAATCTACATTTTGTACACCTAAAGGTAATTAAAGTGGGGGAATATTATTGGTAACATCTAGTTCTAGGTTAAACAGGTTCTTCACCTAAATTGAATTGGTGAACCACATTTTACTTAAGCAAAATATGTATTTAGCGTTTGTTCAACTGTCTGAAAGGGTTGGTTTTCTTCATGGGATGTAATAAAAAGGTAGGGTTTTTTTTAGGGGGAGGTGGGGGGGGGGGCTAGGGGGAAGGTTGGCTTTGGTTTCCCTGAAAAACTACATTCTTATCTTTAATGTAATTTATTTTTTCTAATAAGTGCCAAAATATTACATTATTTCTTTGTCATTTTACAATGTACAATGGTAAGTTTTATCAGTTCAGCATTTTTGAAAGACTGGCAGAGTGATGTATGTTTCAGTATCTTAAAAACGCAATGCCACAGGAAAAGTGTTTTGTATGGTAATGACACACTGGTTTAAATTCCATATCAAAAATCTGACTTGAACACTGCACTCACTCATTCATGCACTTTCCATGAGTTTTTCTATATGTTCCACCCCAGATCTTACCAAAAAATCAGAAAAATTGAAAAATCTGTCCCTGGTGCTATTTTCAATTATAAGGGGAAGACTATAAGTAGAGAAAAGCTGTTAGAGGATTGGAACCAAGCAGCAAAAACAATCACCCATGAACCCTCGTATCGCTGACAGCACAAAAGACAATAATATCATTATGATGGGAAATGATACTTGCTGCTTATCACAAAGCCTAGCATGGGTAAAGCCATGGGCGCTTTCCATTCAACCCAAAATTCCAGAAATTTCAGTTGGTAGATCAAAATGGAACGGACCATTTGGGTTTGGTCTGACTGGAATATTGGGGACCAGCTTTGAGGGTGGTCCTCTTTGACTGGTCTGGTCATATCAGTCAGTCGGACCGAAATATCCCTTTCAATATGACAAAATTGTTGCCCTAAGTACCACTGTTTTGTAACCTGCTTACAAGTACAATAACCATTAGAGAAATGGTGGCTTGGGTCGAGTTTGTGCAACCAGAATATATAAAACCGGAATTTTTGTCAAATGGAAAGCGCCCCATGTTTCAGATCCTCCTTGTTTTTCCCACACTATCCCACACAATCTATGATAGTCAGAACACAGTGAAATCCCCCATTATCATTTTTAATCAATGACAGGTTTTCCTCAAATTAAATACTTACAGCCAGTTCTGTGAGAACATTTGCTCCTGCACCAACCCCGAAACAAACCATATCACTTAAACTGTTACAAAAACAAATAAACAACCTCAATTAATAACATTCAACTCTTTAGTTCCAGCCTTATTAGGGTGAACGTGTACATGTATATGACATGTACAGCTGTACATTTTCAATTAAGGTGAAGACTCAGGGTTCGCAGTAATGGCTGCGGTCGCACTAGGGTTTACCTCTAGAGTAACAGCAGTGTAAACATATCTGTTTATGTTTCACTGTTAACACTAAATCTACTGTTTACGGATCACATTTCCTGTGCATAAGAATTCCTTTTTTTTTTACTTGATGACAGATAGGTGATGAATATCAGATTTCAAGTTTATTTAAAAGAAAACATTATGCAGGACCAACGCATTCTCATGGCAAGTTTAGTTGGGATTTTAATTTAATTTCTATTTCTTGTTTACGAAGTGAAGGCTATTTACTCTCCACGCCTTGATCATGAAGCTTGCCTTACAATTACCGTACATCAATTGTTGACTCGGAGAAGACAGCTCCTTATGTTTGCCTTCAGGGTTAGGGAAATGCAGGGCATGGCTCACTGGAGATGACCAATTTAGGCCTATCCATGTTGACGGAGATGTCAAATAACCATGGGCCTTCTTCCTTAACTGTTGGTCCTATACAGGCCAATAAAAATTTTGTGGAAAACTCACATTTTTGCTATACAGATTTAGCGTTTTCCTTTATGTGGCTACGAGTTTGGAAATGACCCAAAATGTAATCTGGGTAGTAAGCACAGCAGTTTTTGGTCCTTTTTCTGATTGGCTCAAAAGCAATTAACTTTGGCGTAAACACTTCTCTACCATGCTTTTGAGTGTGGTTTACACGGTGGTAAATTTCCTTTCTAGATGCCGTGTTACCCAAGCAACTAACACTTACATCAGAAGTGCAAAAAAAGACGGTCGCACTGAAAAACACCATTGTAAACACTGGTTTTTAACCCTAGTGCGACCACAGCTAATATTCTCTTCTAAAAAGGATTTCATGTGGAAGTCACAAACTGAACTGACTTTTCTGTAACAGACTTACTTGAAATGGTCAATTACATTTCCGACCATCTCTCCTAGCCTGGCCATGTTTGGGTATTGATAACTAAAAGACAGCAGTTGAAAAATCACACACGTTAGTGTAACTAATTAATGCATGATAATGCATGTTATAGTGCATGTCACTAACAAAAACATCAAACAGGCCATCTGATAGGGTGTGATGAAAAATCAGAAATTGTGCGATATTTTTATGGTAGATTGTGCGATAAGATAGGACTATTATGCGATAAATTATGTGATTCTTTCAGGGGTAATTTACATTGTTTTACCAGGTTTCAAAGGAGAAAAACCACTTTAATGTTGTTTAACAGGAAATTTGAATGTAAAGGAATAATAAAACAACTATTTTAAAACAAAATAGTTAAATTTGTCCGATTATTTTGACCTGGAAAAGAAAAATTATGACACGACGCCATTACACCGCTGACTGGATACTGCTTGTCTCTGAACTCAAAATGGCTGCCCAGATATGGCGAACGAAGGTTTCAGATGCCTTGCAAGGCTTTCTTTTGTGGTAAATCACCTTAAATAACATTAACATTAGGAAAATGTTTAATTAAAGTTAGAATTCATTGTTTACTTTACTTGAATTTAGCATTTTTTTACGAATTATGCGATTTCCCTCAAATTGTGCGATTGCATGCGATATGAGGTCAATTGTGCGAAATCGCACCATCGCGTAATATCAGATGGCCTGATCAAATAAAGCTGTTATTGCCACATTCTTGAGGTGAATGGAGAAAAAAAGGAAAGGCCAATCCTTTTTGCAAAATTATACCCTCCATAAAGTCACTCAAATATATTTTAATCAATTACAACAACAACAAAACCAGTTAACATGAAGATCATGTAGACATCTTTTCAGAAAGGATCACATAGAAGCAGCCTGGTTCCAGAAGATGAAAGGCTAAGATCAACACTGAGCCAAGATTGGCTTATAGCATTGATAGCAGCTGTGAAGGACATCTCCAATTTGTGCCTTACAAGACAGCATGTAAAGAAAGGCATGTCCGATAGCCCAGGGCTAATGGATTTTGCTATCAGGCTTCTGAGGCTAGTGAATGCAGTTCTTAACTTCCCTAATCTGCAATGACGTTTTTCAGGGAATTTAGAAGACAAAAATTTTTTGGGCTAGTTAAAAAATTAATGATTCTTGGGCTAATACAGCTTGCCCGAATGGCAAGCTGTAAAACTGACTTTCTTTGCACCCTGTAAGATCATATCCTACACGTAAGTTTCTCAAAATGAGCATGTTTTCTTAATTTCACAGTATTTATGATGACCAAAAAACAAACAAACAAACAAAGCTGTAAGACTCTAAAGATTAATTTTTTCCATAGCCTGGTCACAATATTTTTTTTTAATGTACTCGACCAAGACATCGCTCCCATTGACAGGTCATAAAAACATTGCAATTTAAGAGAACAAGTTGTGGCTTATTCAACTTAATTATGTACAAAAATGTATTTTCTTAAACCACAATGTCAATTTGTTTCTTTCAGTTCCTTATTTATAAGCATTATTAATACTTACTCAGAAGCCAGGTTTTCTGCCTTGCTTTCCTGCAAACAATGACAAATTTTCAAATATGAATTGCAATATTTTTTAGCCAATATCTATGTCCAAGGATGCAGACACCATTCTTTAAAAACCACAGAAAACCCAAACACAGATGTAAACAGACTTCACCATGGAGTAAAATCTTTAAAAAATTTCATTCACTATTGTTAAGCCACACCTGGCACATTCAACACACATGTCAGTTGTGACTATCCAAAATTGACATTGCCTCCTTCCCTAAAAAAGGGAGGCCACGTTGCAAAAACTTCAAAACATCTGCAGTTCCTCACAAGAGCAAGGAAACTGGCCTTGACCTATCTTAGGTGAACAAAGGTATGTAGGTAAGGTAGAATCCAAGACACAGTGAGAAAAAGCAAAACCATTGAAAGGGTAATCAACTTCCTGATTGTCTTCTCTAAAGTCTTCTGGAGGAAGAATTCCAACTTGTGCTTATGAATTATAGACCTACTTCTTTCTGATGTGTGCACATAAATTGTATAAAGCATGAATAAAACTATCAACTCAAATAAACATCTAAAGGCAAATCAAGCAAGCAGTTATTTTCTATATGGCCCTGGCATGCTGGCATACTTTCTTACAATTAATAATATACATGAAAAAAAATTTCTTGAATCTGATTTCCTGAAAGGATTGCATTTTTTTAGTGTACATAGTGCAAAAATGACAAAACAAAATGCAAAAAGAAGGAAATAAAATGCAAATTTCTCGGGGAACTGAATGGAAAACTGTGATTGGCTAATAAACAATAGAAATATATAAGAACCAATCAGGTGCCTCAATCTGCTGTTGGAAAGCTGGCTGGTGCCTTGGAGTTTGTGAGTGGAAAAATTGCCAGTGTACAAAGCTGATTTTAGTTTGGTCACAACAGAAACTACCATTGAAGAATTGAAAAAGAACTTTCACAAACAAAAACAATGAAAAGAGGACTGGATATTGAGTTGATGTTTGAAACAATTATTGTACAGAAGAGGAAAGATTTTCCGAGCAAATTGAGAGTTATGAGTCCGCCGACCTCAACCAACCGCTTTAAATTAAACAGAACAGATATACCTGTTCCGAAAATAGGGACAGGCAATTCAGCTCCTCGAAGCAAGTTTTTTGAAGCTATAAGCCACACAACCGCGTCTAGCTGGCTGTGAAAAGCATTTAAACAGAGCCAGGTAAGTAAAGTTTTCCATGTATATTATTAAAAAGTAATCAAACAATTTTTTCTCGTTCAATTTGGAATTTATTTGGACTTGTGTGTTTTATGAAAAGCTAAAATCACATTCACCCTACTGGCTCATGCAATTTTGATACTTTTTGAAAAACACACTCCTGCAAATAAATTCCAAATTTAACTCAAAGTCGTCATAATCACCTATACAAATTGCCTAGGCTTTCTTGCCTGACGTTTTAAGCAAGCATGCTTGGAGGTGATTTCTAGCAAAGTGTGCCTGCAGAGAACTTAAGCCTGCACCACAGACGGAATTTAACTATTGGTTAAGTTGTAAATTCGTATAGGTAATAGCATGATTTGTAGTGATATTTGGCATAAATACCACGAGTGATATTTCAAAATTGTTATACGAACGGGTGAAATTTGAGACAATTTTGAAATATCACAAGTGATATTTATGCCAAATATCACGTACAAATCATGCTATTATTTGTTTATACTACTACCCACAAAAGGTTTGTAATTTTCACATGTAGGTATTTCAAATAAAGCTGAAATACCACTGTTCTAAGCTAATCAAATTGCAGAAATTTTTCATGTAGTAGTATAATTGAAGAAATTCATCAGGCTAGTACAGTTAATATCTCTTTAAATGTTCTCAAAACATAGCCCAAGTCTTAAAGTCTTAATCATGCTGACAGTTTCGATTACTGTCAGCCATCTTTGTCAAAAGGATCAAGGAAAGCATATGTATTAGATCAAACACTATACGTATTAGATCGCAATCACTCCTACTGTGAACAGGGACGAGGGAGCCTATCAGCTTTCTCTCATATGGATAAAAGTGATCTCAACCCCCAAACCAGGAGAGGGGGTGTCTACACAGTGACTTGGCACGTTTATCACAATAATTAATACCTTCAGAAAGGCTTCTGACACCTTTGACGATTTCCAAGTTTTGACAAAGATGGCCGACAGTCATCGAAACTGTCAGCATCATTAAGACTTTAAGACTTTGGCTATGTTTTGAGAACATTTAAAGAGATACTGGTTAAGTCGGTCTGAAAAGAAGTGCCAAAAGCCTTGCTCTGGGCCCCACTTGTGAACTAGGATTTGAGTACACACCATGATTAGCCTGTTAAAAATGGCATTGACGATTTGCGAATCAGATTGAAGGGAAATTCAAAACACATTTCCAGTAATTTGTAGCATCCATTTAAGAGCCCATAGCAAGGATATAGACGTTGCTTTGAAGACGTTACTAACTAGGGTTAGATTAAACCTGTGATCCACGCTAGGGTGAATTAATAACCCTTTAAGCCCTAAGAGTGATCAGCATCATCAGCATCAAATTCCCCTTGTAATATCAATACTTTGTAAAACAGAGTGGTCATGAGGCTTATGGACATGATCACACAAGATGAATTTGCTTAATATTTTCTCAACTTCTCCTCACTACTTCTATAGGAAATGAATAGGGGCAACAAATGAGATTTCAAATTTTGATCTTAGGGTTTAAAGGGTTAAAAGTCATTTCCCTTGGGATTCCTCACCTGTCCTGGTGCATCAATGTGGTAGATTATAAAGCGATCCAAAAGGCCTACAATATCCTCATGCTGGAAAAATCTTTCAAAGCAAGTCTTATCTGCAGGAAAAAAAGTAACATTTCTTGACTCTCTTAAACTTGTGTAATTCAATGAAAAGTTTCTTTAATGTATCCAAAAATAGCTCATAAATGCACAAGCTTTCAAAGTATCACTGACTAAATGGTTAACTGAGAAAGCGGCAAAAAAACGGAAGGAGTAAACACAATGAAAAGAGACTAATAAGTTTGACAACTGGCTAGAAATACTATGACAGATAACAAGCTGAGATGAAACTGCAAGGACACACCCACAAGACAGTGTAGAAACTTGTTACCGATTGTTTTCTTGGTTTCTACCTTTCCATCACAAGTACATTCTTAGCAAAACTAAACCTCTGTCAATAGCTTTACTTAACAGGGCTTTTCTAAGAGATGTAACATTGATGATGTACAGTCTTTATATCACCAAAATTAATGCAATCACAAACAAGGTAGTTATTTAATTTAATTTAATCACGCATATTATTGATATGGCGTGTTTTGATTTATCACTGGCTGTGCATCGCTCAATCGATGGTGCAATATACTAAATGACCCACCAGTTCATTCACTGATGCGCGAAGGTATTGCAAGCTTTGAGAAATATATACAGTATCTCAGTGCAATATTTCGTTCATTTTGTGATTTAGGTATACACAATGCAATCTTAATTTCCCTTAAGTTATCCCTGCAGAAAATTGATCCTAACCTTTGGTCAAAGTTTGCGATTTCGATCCGTGAGAAGTCACGCATAATGATAAATTTAGCAAGTTGGAACAAGAATTGGTCGGATGAGTGAGATTTCACAAGCTCGATGAAAGGATAACTTGAATCAAAACGTTATTTGTCTGAGTATGTGCTTCTCAGGATCCGCTCCATACAATGATACTGTATTAAAGTGCTAGCCAACGCACAAACGCAAAGCATTATTCCCACAGCTGATTTTTCACTCATGATTAGTTTTAGATATGCGATGCTACGTGACTGATCAACAGGAAGATGCATTATTGTTTTTGTCCAGTTCACAAGGTTAACAGTGACGCACGTTGGCCGTTGTTTTGCAGAAAATTCATACAATAGAATCTAGCAGCGGGGCTGATCTAATATCAGCATCGATAACAAACAGAAAAAATTTACATGAATTTTGCGAACACCAACATCACTTACGATTCATCCCCACATCATGGAAAGTTATCATGACCTCCTTCTTCCTAATATTTTCCTTCTCGTCCTGTTTGTCCCTCGAATCTTCGCCCTAAGAAGGTCAGCGATCAACGGTGCAATGAGTTAGCGAGCGTATCAAGAATAACCCAAGCTTTTTAGCTTAATAAGCTCAGCGTTCTGCTGCGTGCAAAACACCCTCGATTTCCTACACGATGCAGTTAAAAGCAAAAAATCACCACATGAACAGCCTAAATTAAAAAACAGACAATTAAATAAAGTAAGACAATAAGAACCTACCACAACATAGACGGTCAAGTCCCCGACTTTCTCCACCTACAAAATGAACCAGAAAAAGACAAGAGTTTGCATACTGTTTCAAAGGAAAAATACTCCAAATAAGCACAGTTCCCGTACCCTTTCAGTTCTTTGCTGCTCCTCCGACATTTTTATACGAAAATCAGCTTTAAACACTGCTTTACGATGAAGAAATTAAGCCTAAACGCCTCCTTCGCATGCACGTTTCCAACTACTCCCTCTAGCAAGATATGGCTTGGACCTGATCAAATGACTCACCGAAGGACACTACTTGGAATAGCCAATCAAAGAGCAGTTCAACAGATGGTTGACCAATAAACACAAAAAGCTGTCGCAAGGACACCATTTTTCCGATGCTTGTTTACCATATATTGTTTACTATATTGTTTAAAAGATTTAAGTCTCTAATTCGAATCATTTATTGTTTACCAGATGAGGCGATGAATATCAAAACGCTCAGAGTTACATTTCTCATCTTTTAAAATTCACGCGTACGGTTTTTTAAAATACGCTAACGGAACAGGTGCAAACAGAGGTGCAGATATCACATCAGGGGTGCCAGACTGCTGTTGTTATGCATCGCAGTTCTGAGGTTACCTTTTCCTAGGGGAAGACAAACAGGTGCCTACGGCTAGCGAAAATAGAGAGGTAAGGATGGAGGGTGGAAAGGGGGAGGGGGAGGGGTAGAGCTTCCACTCCCACTCTCGCCAGTTCCCTCGGTTTCCATACGTCGCGAGTGCACGTGCGTGAAGATTAAGCGTGAAGATTAACTGAGTCGTTAAGTGCAATACAACTGTATTTTTTTTGTTTTTGTGCAACGCGTCAACACCGCATTTATTAGATCAAAGTAAACACAGGATACGTGGTTTTGGGTTTTCAGTTTTGTATGGTGTACTGTGAGGACGGGAAATCAGTAAAGCTTGGTTCTAATATCTCACTGACCTATTCGTATCTCGTGAAGTACCGGTATGTCACTATGTCACAGTTTATAGAGGAACCAGGCTTACAAAGTCTCCGCTGACAATTGGATACTTGAAAATCAAGAAAATAGAAGAGAAGGATTAACTCAGTCCTCGAGTTCATCTCTTAATCCGACTTAGAAAGTATATTCTGCGATTTATCCTACTCACTCACCTGCTCAAGGCCTTGGAAACTACTAGCTGCTGAACGTCCTGAACCTACTGAGCAAACTACAGGCTAATAGCCTAGGCTGGTAGTAGCATATGTACAGCCACCCTCTCCCCTCAAACAAAATTGAGGATTTTGTTTGAGGGGAGGGGTTACACAGGTTACCTAGGTAGGAAGCGGAGGCGCAACTAAGAACGGCGACGCTGACCGCGCGAAAGGAGGACGACCTGGTTGTTTACAACAAACAAAGTTTCCGGAAAATTCCGCTAGTAAGACCCAAAAAGTCGTGTTCCATTTTACGTCCCAAAAGGATTTTCAGGAAACTTATTGTAAATTGTAAGCAATCGACTTTTCGGGTCTAGTTCCAGTGGAAAATTTATGGGGAGCAACGAAATTTCTGAAGAGGTAGTTCTATTTTCCCTTGAATGCAAACACGACAAACATAAAACAACTTTTCGGGCCCGTATAAAAGTTACCCCCGGCGGACACCGTCTGCGAACGCCCAGAAATTTTGCCCCACATCAAATAGACAATATGCATTGAAAAAAAAAACAACAACCGAAAATCGTGATGGAAATCCAAAAAGTTATCTCACTTTTGGCAATAATGATATTGAATTTTTGTACTCTCGATGGCATTTGTCATGGAAAGGTCACATTCTTAGCGTTTCAAGAAAAATATCAAAATCAATAGGCATAATTTACAAGTCAAGTTTGTGCCTTCTTTACGTACTTTTTGACTATAGCCGTCCATTTTTAACACCCTTACTTAATATATTGTGTTTCAGCAAGAGCCATAATAGTTTCAGTTCCAGTGGCATAGCCAGGGGAAGGTTCCAGGGGTTCCAGAGCCCCCTCCCTCCCCCCTTTGGGCTATGAAACTGGCTTTATTTCAAGCAAAGAAGAAGAAAAATTCAGAAAGACATCATGTGCTATATCAGAGGATACAGTATCATTGTTATAACGAAGATCAGTAAGAGGTCTACGCATGAAGTTTTCTTTTTGATATTCCCATCAATACTAATAGCACTAGTAGAAGCTATGCGTGTCAAGTGAGCGGCTTGTCACAAATTATGTGTGACACAACCAGTTCTATATAGCTTTAATTCTTCCCTCCGTTGAAAGTATATTTCTTCGCATGTTCATATTTTACAATTCTGTACTCATTCCCGCCACAATGACGCAATAAGTTTTTCACACGGCTGTTTGCAAATCAATTTGAGAGAATTATCTGGAACTTGGATGCTGACGTCAGCAGTAGCATGGAAAACAGCCCATTACACTGTACAGCATAGGTACCACCACAGCCAGAAAAGTAGTCACTCTAAAGCCATCTATGCCACGCGTTGTTGGTCGGCAGCAGCTGCACCAAGGCATACAGAAACGCTGAAGGATTGGTATAAAACAGCACTCACAATTTCCTGGATAATCTGAGATATACGCCTACTTTGGCCCTGGTAACGATGCTCTTCCATTCTCTGCTTACTTCCCGCGTTGCTAATTTTGCTCGTAAAGGAATCCCCGTACAATCCGCTTTGTAGTACTATGCAGATCATCTATATACCATTTCTCACAACAAAGGTACCCTTTTCGTATACCTTCTATTGACAAATGGGACCCCTTTCACATACCTTGTTAGAACTTCGCACCCCTTTTAACTGCTGTAAATGCAGTCTTTTAAAGGACTTTTTAAAGCCATAAAATTCATCTGGGAGTAGAGTATTTCTGAGTTTGGATTCGAGTTCGATTTGGACTTGGAGTTAGACTTCGATTTAGACTTCGAGTTAGACTTCGAAAGTTCGAGTTATTTTAAATCATTATTAAATAAATTGTGAAAACCCAATTAACAGTAGTTTGGAAACCGAAAGCGTTTTGCCTTGGTTGTTGCCATCCTCTCAAAAGGTCTAATAAAGTATAAACTGCTTGCAGTCCGCCTTTTCTTCTTAAAACAAGTCTAATTCTTATCTCAGCCAGCGCAATTGCAAAGAACGACGTGCTTGAGTTTCGCGTGCAGTAACTTTGCAAATAAGAAAAGTAAGAGACTGCTCGCAGCTCATAAAGTACTGCCAGTGTTTATAAGGCGTTCATGAACCGCGAAACCACATATTCTAGTCGATTTTTCTTAGCCGGAAGCCCAAGCCATTTGAATAGAAAACCAAAATAGAAAAGTTGATAGTAAAGTTTCCATGAACAATTTTTCCCCTCTACTAACTAAGCCCTACGTACCGAACACTTAAATCCCCTAATGGGCCTTTCCGGGACGTTCCCAATTCATGCACGCATTCCCTCGCTTTCCCGTTCGTAAAATTCACTCAAGCGACGTAAAAACTGTAAGCAAACATCTGTTAATCGAGAGAAATTTTCAGAGGAAATTCGGTAGAAACTTCTGACTGCCTTGCATGTCGCGATATGACCAGAGCGAACGAATATTTAAAGTAATTAAACCCTAATTACCCATTGTCAGAGACTCATTCTGTCTTAGTCCTCTTGTCGAGAGACATTGTAATCTTGCAGTTAGGGGCAATCTGAGAGAAATCTGAGATATTACTTTCAGTACATTTTTATACTGTGCCATCCATTCTGTAAAATAAGCATGACGAAATGGAATTACTGCAATCCACAAGCGTCATTTCTTTATGTAGTATATTCTATAAACCATTTTGATCTATTGAAGATAATATTTCAATTACATGGCATTACCACGTCTCTCGTTTGTTTTCTGGGTGCACTTTGATATTAGTTTCGATTGCTATCCGTATTTGTACCATTATTTGACCCGACCATGGCGTAAATTGGAGAAACCGAGCAACCCTGCTTTGAAAATAATCCCTTAATGCTCCCAAAAAGTCTTCAAGTAGGCAGGTACCACGCTTTGTAATGAGTCCATCTGTGTGATGCTTTTCTTGTTTCATAAACACAACGTATTAACTGCCTTGAGGGCTTTATCCTCTAGCCAGCACAACAGAACAGATGAATAGCTTTACTTGTTTATAATTATGTTCAGCAGGCCTGAGTTTACGAATGCACGACGCACAAGGCAGGACGCTTCCTTCGAATTCAAGGGTACGAGGGAAGATGATTGAATATGGTTGGAGAAGTGTGTGTGGTTAACTGTGCAGCAGGGCGGATAAAGGCCTGCTGTGCAGTGGTTTACGAATCCGCCCAAACCATCCGGGTGGTATCGCAAATATATAGAGAAAGAACAATAGAGGAATTGTCAGCCAATCAGGAAGACTAACGTCATCAAATCAGATCAAACTGATTGGATTGTTCTTTTTCTTTGTTTGAGAATTGTTTATTTAGTAATTTGCAATTGAATGAGATGAAAAGGGCTTGCGTAAGAATTATCAAGGAATACAAAATAACCTTGCTAGCCTACCTCTTAATTAAACCAATTTAAGATTTTCTCGCACAGGAAAAGATACCTTCTGATAAACACTCATTCTTGATATAAGATCGCTGAGATCGATGATAAAAAAAGTTCAACGATCGCAACGATTGACTGAAAAACAGCGCTTCATCGAATCGTAGCGGCCGCTACCAAAGTATAAAAGTTTAGATTACTAGACTTTGTGAGCTGTTTGTTCGGCGATCACAGATCATGATCAAACCAGGTTTTCTTGAACAGTTACGTAAGACAATCTGATTGTTCAGTTAAACGCAGTGTTTATTATTCAATAACTTTTAATTTTTTTTAAAATCTGATCTCTGCTTTAGGAAAGCAAATTGCGCTAATAAATGGATTGATAAAACACTTAAATTAATCTTAATACAGCAAACTGCGCGTTCATTATATTCAATAAAGAGAAAGATTAACGAATGTGTAAACAGACTACTGTTCATTTCATGATCAAGTTAGCATTTTATACAGGCTTTGGAAATGGTAAAACCTTAAAGTGCTCGTGAATTTTTGTTTTCGAGGCCTATAAACACAAACCAATCGATCAAAGGCCCTCTGATCCTAAACTACACAACAAATGGGCGAGAGAAATAAAGATTAAGTTTTAAATACTACCGATTCAGTACTCGTCAAATCATTTATTTATATTCGTTGTCTCGGTTAAAATTGTTTCAAAAATTCTTAAAAGCAAACACAATCAGTATGCCTTTCAGTTACAATGCCTTTTGTTTCAGCAAACAATAACCATGCAAATAAGCAAACAACCTGGCTGTTAAGTCTCCGATTTAATACACGTAATTTGTTTTTTGGAATTATGTACTTTCCCTTAATCAAAAAATATTATTGTGGTTCAAGCATAGCGGAATCGCTTTCACCAATCCATACTATCTGGTACCCCATAAAAAGGGCCAAAATTTCTCATCCTGACTGGTTAAAGTTGACATTTATTATTTGTAATTTTTCGTTATAAATCTGATAAATCTATAATCTAATTCATAATGGTAACTGAACTGAGTGAAGTGCAATTTAGTCTGAAATCATAAGCGCGATTTCAAAATCGCGAGATCGATTTTACGACACGAAGTTCAATCGCCACTTTATTACAGCCACTATGAAATCGCATAAGTCAACTTGCAGTACCAATATTTTATTGATCTAGTAGCCGGTTTGTTTAAAAGCGAAACATAAAGGCTTTTAAATATCATTTTGTATTTGAAACAAAAGTGATGCGATAAAGACCAAAAATGGTGCGATTTAAAGCACAGGGCACCCAACGACGGTTTCCTCCCAACCTCGTCCACAGGGATTTTCCCTTAAAAAATGGGTGAGCCCCGCCCCACCCATTTTTTAAGGGAAAAGCCCTGGGGACGAGGTTGGGTTTCCTCCTAAATACAATGGACACACCTTTAAGGCTGTCCAGAGTACTTTTGTACTTTTACATCCCTTGAAATGCATTCTAAGTCAGATCCTAAGCGGCGCTATAAAAATTTGTATCTGTTCGGTCAACCTGTGGGAAATTCCATCACATTTTTGAATCGGAAGATTTCAGGTTTCCTTTTTTCCTAATCTGGGGAGTGAAATGTGAAAAATTTAGCAACAGAAAATCTTAGGGAATTTATTAGAGCTTCGAAAATTGTACATGAACGGAACGGTCATCTAGAAAGTTAAAGCTTTCCTCAATTAATAGAAAATTCGAGGCAGTATTTGCTTCTTTGACACATGTTTCACATAATACAGTCGTTGGGTGCCCCTGACCGCGTGTTTTGTCCTGCTTCTCCTGTGTCGATCCTGCGATGAATCCACCACGATTTTTGTTTCCTCACTGGAAAACAGGCTGTTTTAAACCGAATTTGCTTTTCAAAATTTACGTTGTAACTGCAAGTCTTCATAAAATAAATGAATCTCACCTTTCCAACGCTAACGTGGCTCAGATTATCATAATATAATTTTCAAAGCGGTACCAGACAGGGGCACCCAACGACTGTTTTTTCAGACTGTTTTCTGTAAAATCGAGAGAAGCAGATATTTCCTGGAATTTTCTATTTCTTGAGAACGCCTAAAAATGTCTAGAAAAATTGCGTAAAAAGTTTTTTAATGTACAGTCAATTCTCGTTATTGCGGACACCCTCAGGACCGCTTTTTAGTGTGCGTCTGACAGTCCAATAACAGGGTGCAGGAAAATCTTTCTTGATATTAGTTTTACTACTAGTACTAGTGAATATTGCACAGAACCAATTGCAGTGCAGTTTTCGCGTATAGAGAGCGTCAAAACTTTAATTACAAACATGACAAATCGTAACAGAACAGAACTTTCATTTACCACAACAGTCACTGAAAAATTTGTAGTACACAAAGACCATTATTACCGTACTTGAAAATCCAATTTATGTACATTAAGTTCACCGATCATGACTGTTTTTTGCAGGTAAGTACGGTAGTTTTTCCAGGGATCTAAACAGCAGCTGTCCGTATAAGCGGGCCGGTCGGCAAGGCGCGCGAGAGTTGACCGTATAAACTTAGACTGCAAAACAGTCCGTATTTTTGCGTATAATTGAAGTACGCGCAGGCTCGCGCGCTTAAGACTCTTACGCCACGCTTTACCGATTTCTTTACTGATTTTGAGAAAAAAACCCGACTGTTTTGCAGTCTAGTATTAACTGTTGTGTCAAGAGCCGGACGTATCACTCTCCATCATCCCTCAATAACAGAATAACATCTTCTCTTCTGCTCATCTATGTATACCACATAGATAAATTTATGTACTAAAAAACGTTTTTTTTCGAATTGCAATTTATTTTCGGGATGTTTCTACTCTTGCCAGCCAGGTACATACCCATAATACAAGAAATTCCGATCAATTTTAAATATTTCGACAAGGCTTGTGGAACTAATATATATTTGAAAGTTCTCAGTTTGGTTTCAAGGCCTTATTAAGTTTTCCATCTCGCTTCTCAGGAAATTCAAAATAGAGAAAGTATTTCTTTCTTGGCAAACAACTAAACAGATCCGTCCTTCTTAGTGACATAAAGTGTTTAATGAGCTGCAAATCGCGCGTTCTCAAAGGCCACACAACAAGAGGTTTGGGCAACAAGTTCATTGAGTTAGATTCGACAGCAAGTTCACTGAGTAGCGAAACACGAGGTAACCGAAACAATAGACCCCCTCAGGAGGGAGGGCTGGGTAACGTGCTTGCATTTTGACATTGAGCTTATGACTGACCGATTCATGCAACGAGCCTTCAGATAAGCTTCCACGACGTCACATATGATCGACCCGTAATTAACCAAAGTCACTTATGTAATTATTGTACTACTAGTTTTCTTTTTGTTTGTGATGCTTTGTTTCGATTTATACTTTTTGAAACTTTCTTTCCCTTTATTAATCTATTTTTTTCATTCAGTACCCATAATTGCCCATTGTTCACTTGATGTAGCCTTAAGGAGCCTTTGCTTCTCAAGCCCCCGGCTTGCACATGGATTTCTTTGCATTAGCATTTTGAACATTTGTAAGATCAATAAAATCAAAATAATGTATATCATCAATTACTTGTAATATATTGTAAATAAAATGTATATTGCAAATGTATTTTATGTGGTTTATGGCACAACACTGGTGAGAACGAAAAATAAAATGAGTAAAAGCGAAAACCAAGAAGGAAAGAAGAGGAAAACCAAATACCCAAATTTCAAGAGCAAAAACTGAAAAACGATCTCAATATGAATAAGTTTTAAACCAGCTCATCTCGCCCACCCCCAGCTGATCACAGTAGACAGTTTCTGCCCCACTACATCATTGTCCATTTCTGCGAAACTGCCCACCTACCCCTCCCCTAAGCAAACGTTAACACTTACTGCTCACTTAGGGCAAAATGTTGGCTTAGGGGAGGGGTAGGTGGGCAGCTTCCCAGAAACGTATAATGATTCGAAAATATTTAGATTGTTTATGAGCGTGCAAAGAAAGTAGTGTTGGATAGCCCGGGGCTAGTGGATTTTGCAATCGGGCTAGTGAATTCTGTTTTTAACTTCCCGACGGGCAAGTGATGTTTTTTGGGGAATTCAATGAACAGAAGAACTGTGAAATCAATTCTGCTAGTCAAAAAGTTTTTGGGGCTGGTAAATGCTAGCTTTAGCTTGCTGGAATGGCAAGCTGTAAAAATGATTTTCTTTGCACCCTGTTTATCTCATTTCTCCCTTTGTTTTTGGTTTTGTTTGGCTCTAAAAACAGATTATGGTTGTTCTTAAAGCTGTGTCAAAGAAGTCAAAATAACACATTTTCCTACACCAAACTTCCATTAATTATGATCTGTTTATTGAGATTGAAAAACATTCAAGGGAAGTTTCTCCCCTTATGTCTGTCATCTATGCCATTATTCAGTTATTCATTACAACCTCCTCTTTTAAAAAATCCTGGATCTGCCCCTGTTCACTGTTGCCCGAAGTTTTGTTTTGCAACAAGTGATGGAAGTCCCGTGTATGGCATGACTTTAGGGTAATTTTAACCAATCAGAAGTCAGTACTCTCACAACTTGCAACAACCTGATTTGTGGCAAGACGGGTTTGAATGTGGGTGGTAAAATGCGCAAAATAGCTTGCAGCAGAAAAGTTGCATGTTTCTGTTGCTCGTTTTACCGTAACTTTAGATACTGAATAATGAATATGTGAAAATCATATATAAGAACTGCCGGATGAAGAACTGAAGGAAAGAAGATCATTGCAGTTATAAATTAACGCAACTATTGCAGTTGTGAAAAGAGAGCCTGAAAAGATTCAAGGTGGTATGCGATTCAAACCCTCGACCTCTACAATAGCAATGCAGTCCTCTGCCATGTCTACCCATTGAGCTTAACAAGCAAAATGAATGGGTATGGATTTAAGAAATGGAGTTAGTGATGAAATATCTCCGCTCCCAGCCTGCATCTGTTAAACAAAAATCATACTGTACAAAAGCACCTGGTGAGCTCTCTTTTATAATTTTAATTGTTGAAGGTCATTTAAAATTGCTAATCATTTTATTATTCAACACAGTCTACAAATCCAAATTTACAGCTTAAATTGATTAAAAATGTCAATGAATTAATTCTTACATGGGTATATTAGAAGTTTGAGTTGTTCAATAATTATTGCATCTAGCTATTAAATAAAGTACAAACGTTCCCGTGTGGCCTTTTCATTCCAAAAGCATGAAGGACTTTCTTTTGCTTATCTTTCAACAATTTTTTTCTATACGCTCATGTGACTATGCTCACCGACAAAATCATGTTCCACGTACTGATATTGATACTGCTCCTTTGATCTTACAGTTTACAAGATACATCATATTTGCCACAGCCTGGATATAACTTCATGTTAGGATTGTTCAAATCACCCTCGTTACCTTCTCCTGTATCACTTGAAGGACCAGTCGCCTTTACACACACGCACTTAGGGTCCTTCTTTCCTGGTTTAAACATCCTTCTTGGAACTCCAACCCAGTCTCTATTTATTCCAGCACTGCAATAAAATAGTGTTGGAAAAAATGCATAAGATTTAGTGCATAAGCTATACAAAACTTGTATTTCAAAAATCACCCTTTTGCTTATGTGAAGAAGAAAAAAAAAGAATGTTCAGCTGAATTTCAGGAACATCTCTTCTTGCTAGGGAGATACTTCAGAAACAAGACTTTTTCTATGTCCTCGTGTCTTGTTCTTCATAAATATGAGAACAACATTATAAGAAGAATAATTCTTGACATCCCTTTTCTTCACATTCCTAATTTTAAGGGCTGTTGACTTCAAACTGGCAAAACGAAAGTTTTTCTAAAAAAACCCACATGCCAAACAAAGATGAGCTCAAAGGATAATTTTAAAACTATGCTTTTGAATCCCTACCCTGTCCCAGAGTGAAGGTGTTAGATTAAGACATAGACAACAGTTCAGTTGGGATTTCTGTTGATAACTGAATATAACAATATGCTGCTGGTGTACCTGCAACATTGCCACCAATACTACCTTTGATGCTGTTTCGCATAATAGAACATCCACTGCTAACAAAGAGAAATAATGCAGGTCTTTACCGCCGGCATGGCTGTGAAGTTGATCTGAATTTGACTCTGGAGGTATGCCAGATGGTCTCTATTGCCAATGATTCTGTTCTCATATGGGAACAGTATCCAAGACGGCATAGGTAGCATTGTTGCAGGAACATTGGCAACATTTGAAAACCAAGCATTACAGAAGACCTAAAAACATACCTGTTTTCAGAACACCAAACAAGCGATCCTTCATCCTTACTCCACCTTGAATTACAACCTGGAAAGCGTTTATTTTCAGCGTCTTGTAGTTTTTGCAGACGCTGTCCTTCCTTTATGAGTGATTTAGCTTCCTGCAATGCCTCAGTTGGCTTTCCTTCACTATCATAGTAACGCCCTATTAATTTTCCAACGTAAGTGTAGTCTTTTCTATAAAAATCCAACCAGCCTTTGACACCCATCATATCCTCTGGGGATAAACCTTTCACGTCATCTGTAGCATCCTCTCTGGCAAATTTTCCAGTAACAAAGGAAGGGGTCGAGTCCCTGCCTGCAAACACATTGTATCCACTGCCCACTTCATAATGTCGCCTTCCTTTCTCAACATCGTAAATTCGACCAAGAATAGCTAAGTATACTGGAATGTTAGGATCGGAGCCATCGTGCTTAGCTAGCTCTTCTGCGGTTAACAAAACTTCTTTCTTTGAAGTTTCTTTCGTCTTGCCGCCTGTACCCGTTCCCGTCTCTTTAGTAGTTTCTTTTACGATCGTCGCAGTTTCCTGCCGTGTGACTGCAAAAGTTAAAAGGCCGGCAATGACAACAACTAAAACAGGCATCAAAACATAGTAAATTTTTACAAATGTCTGAGCCCCTGAAGGCTTCGAAACGGAGACATCCTTTTCCTTCTGCGCCGACGTTTTATCATCGTAATCGGAAACATTCAATTTCTCGGGCTTCTTAGTTGACTTGATATTCCGCTCTCGAGACATTCGGACTCCACTTCAAAGTTATATTAAACAAAGTGCTTTCAAGATGTAAACTTGTCTGATCTTGGCGAAATAACTTGGAAATAAAGTCACGAAAGTGTAAACCGAACAAATACGAGGGCAATATAACTGCAAAATAGAGCAGGCGACTTAACAGCGGGAAAGAATGGGTACGAATGAACTTAACTTGCTCCCAGATTCCTCTCCGCTTTCAATATAACAGCGTCTCCGAAACGTGTCGTGAACGTTGTGGGACGTTTTACTGCACGTTTATCATGTTTGTGGCCATACTTCTCATCCCAATATGAATGCTGGTACAGCAGGGGATTGCGTCGCTAAAATGATTTTATTTTTTGACGATTCATCAGAGGCCGTAACATGTCTATGTTCCCGTGCTCTATTAAGGTAAGCTGAACTGTTTACATGTGCAAAGCACAGTGTAGTATCTGTTTCATTTAAACTCTTGGTAAAACTATTGGTCCGCACACCCCCACATAGTACTTTGCCCAGCAGCTGTACTTCCACAAATCGAACGTGGCAGAATGGAAGAAAAATATATGCATTGTCGGATCAGATTTTGGTTGGACTGTATATATTAAACTTTCGAAGCTACAGGGGTGGGGGAGAGGAGAGACAAGGTCTGGGACAGAGAAACGATGTTGTCATAACTTGCAAGGCGGTCACCTTGCGTGGTTGTCAGCGGATAATTGCAACACTTTTTCCAAAGTAAATAATTCAGGGGTGGGGGTGGGGGTGGTGGTGTACTTGGTAGTATGTTTGTCCGGATGATCTTGGCCATAGCAACGTGACAAAGAGAGAAGCGCACAACTTCAAAGAGTTTTCAAAAATGGCGACATTGCCATTTCCAAATGTGACTTTTAAAGTTGGTTTTCTTGAATGTTGATGCTTCAAAATGTGACCCTTCACGCGAAAAGGGGGCTTATGGATTTCACCAAAAACCGGGAAATTTTTTCACGGTCACGGTGCGTGAATTGGACTTTTCACGGCATGAATTCAAAATTTCACGCCGTGTTCACTCTCTGGTGAAAAAATTTCACTGTCGGCATGAAACTAGCGAGATAGAGTGAAAACTTTCACGCCGTGAATATAGGAGTGAAAATTTTCACGCCGTGAAATCGATTGGCGTGATGAAAGAAGCTTCACGCTATGAAATCTTACCTTATGTTTTTCCGCGTCTTAAGGGCCTCTTCATATGAGCCCGGTTGACCGGGCTGGCTCGGTTACCGGGATGAATTTTGCCTTGGGTTCATATGAGAAATTTCAGCCCAGTTTCTGAGATGAGAAAAGGCCAAAGATCTTGGGGACGAGTTCTGGCGCCAAATTCGGGAAACAAAACAAACACAGCGAAAAACAAAAATTTTAACTTTCGGGCCTATCTTAGCATCGGTAACTCTTAAAGCTGTATCACTACAGTTAAATGGGATGCTTATGATGTGGAAAATACAGCAGGCAAAGCAAGACTATGCCGTCCGGACCGCCAGAATGCTTTGAAAAAAAACATTTGTGCGGAGGAGCGTTGCGTGACGACACAAAAAACGGCGGTGTAGCAGACTATTTTGGTACCACGCAGTCTGACATTAATTAAGTTGATAGCGTATACGTAGACATTTTTTTCTGTATCTTCGTTATTTGCTTGTACAAGAGAGCTAAATCAGATATATTATAGGGATAAAAACTTACAAGCTCCATTTAAAAAGATTACATTTTGGTAAAAATACTCGAAAAATACGCTGACTTATTTATACCCGATAAAACATAAATATTTGCAAATTCGTGACTCAATAAGTCGTGATTTAGTTTTTCTTTCGTTACTTGAACTACTCAGTTCACACTTTCCCTGCATGAGTTGTTTAGACAAACTTTTCGTGACAAATTTAACACTGCATAATTTCAAAAAACTAATGATTAGTTTTTGAAATTATTATTTCATTTTTGTCATCGACGAAACGAAACACGACGGAAATAATTTATGACGTTGCGTGTTCCTAGAAAGAAACGCAATTAACCAATTATTACAAATATCAAAAGTCTGACATTTGATACAGATAAGTGCATCGATTTCATGCAGAATATCACTTAAATAGAAATTCTGGTTATTACTTCCTTTTTTTCTTTTTACTGTTTAGTTTAGTGTCGCGTTTTCTCCAACTTTTTATTGTCAAATTGCTGGTTGCGTGTTTTTGTAAGCTGATAACATTCACATTAGCAAAGACAACAGAGTCATTTTTTCTCTCAAGGATTAAATTTCATGGCGTGAACTTTTCACGGTGTGAAATGTTTCACGGCGGCTATGACCTTTTTCACGGCGTGAAAAATTTTCACTCTGGCAATGACTTTTTCACGGCGTGAAACATTTCACTCTGGCCGTGACTTTTTTCACGCCATGTTCACGGCGTGAAGGAGAAATTTCACTCACATTCCAATAATATTTTTCCATTTCATGCCTTGGAGCATGAAAATAGCCCCAGCGTGAAATTTAGATAAGCCACCTTTTCACTTGAAGGGTCACAAATGGTTTTTGTCAGAGTAGGATAGTGCAGTTCCAACATCTCTTTCTGAAAAGGTGAGTAAAATGTGTATTAATCTGAAAAATGATGCACATGAGAGCTGTAAACAGTTTCGGTCAATTTCCTCGAGTGGAATAATGTGCCGCAAAAGTGTTTTTGTTCCTTCTCAAAACCCTTGATCTTTGGTTTTTGATGTAATGCGCATGATCAATACACAAATCTGCTGGCAAAACCCTTGATGATTGCTTTGCAAGTTGTGAGAACATCGTTAGGATTTCATTTAGGAGAACGTATGGGAAGTAGTTCCCCCTCTCCTGTTTAAGGTCCCCTGAGAAAATCTCATCCAAGTGAGGTGGGGTGGGTTATATATTTAATTGAATGTAATGGGGAGCAACTACAGAATGCAGGGCCATATCTAAGGTCTCAAACAGAAGTAGCTTGGTGGCTCACTAGTCAAGATAACCTGAGATCAGGCCCAATTTGAGCGGTTCTCATACATTCTCTCTAACGGCTACCGCTGAAATTGGGCCTGATACAAACTATTACAAGTTTGTGCTCGTTACGGCCAGATTTTGGCCGTAACGCTGATTGGCTGTTAGAACAATGCCACAAGATCTGATTGGCTGTCGGAAACGCCGGAAGTTGAAAGCGCTTATTCCTCGCGTGGTTGTTTTCGTGAATGATCCGTCGTCGGTGGAGAGAAGGATCGATTTTGCTGTCTTTTTTATTGTTTTATGGTCTTATGGTGGGAAAATATGCCTTAATATGCGCCATGGAAATTCAGAAAATTCATGTGGTTGTTCATATCTTCTCAGGATTTGCTTTATTTACGGAAAGTGAGTGTATCGCGGAGTTGAATCCCTCTGCAAGTTGTTGACCGCTAACAAGGTGCATTTTGATTTACCAACAAACGGGTGCAAATCAAAATACTGTCCATCTTAAAACTGGTTTCATTTGAAAGTTTAGCCGGGAATGACTTCTCTGAACGGGATACGCAAGCAGAGGCTCACTGCGAAAGAAACCTCAATCGCCAACTGTGAAGTATTAGACGAAAAATATCGCATCGCTGTTCAAGGAATTTTCAGTGTTCACAGACTGGTTGTTTGACTACGCTTTTTGTTAAAACTAAACCAAGAAAACTGGTGTCCTCGCTCATTGGCTGTTTGCTTTTGTTTTTAAAGATTTATGTACTGAAAATTGGGGGAAATTGCCGAGGAAAATATTAAGACAACGCAAAAATAGAGATTTCAGTATTTTAAATTCCAGAGTGCGTAGCCAAAATAATAAAACTAGTAGAACATTGTGTCGCTGTCTTTTCGAAAACTTTTTCTGTTTTACGCCAACAGAAGTAAACTTCGAGATCTCCCTTAATCTCGCAAAAAGTTAAATGTGATTGTGCTGACTGTTTTATTTTTAGCTGAAAAAATTAACAGATAAAAGCTATTTTTTAAGTCAGCCAGTCTGCATTTTTCCCACGCATGAAAAATTTGCATACTAGAAAAACAAGCAACAGAAGTGATTCTGATTGACTGATTCGGCAAATGTCAATCAATCAAAAAAGTGGGCGGCAGACATTTCGTTAAAGGTTTGTATCAGGCTCTCTTTTCGTTTCGCCTTGCCCGCCGGAATGTAATTTTTAAAGTGAAACAAAAATAGAGCCTGATCTCAGGTTATAGTCAAGACCAGTGTTTATACTCTGTAGAATGAGAAAGATACAAAATATACTGATTTATTCGGCTATGAGCCGATCTTGGCTATAAGCTGAGACTCTAAACTTTGAACGCATAGAATCAGCATAACCAAGAACAAAAACTAAATTGAAAACACCAGGCTACAAGCTGAGACCCATTTGTTGCAAGACTTTTAACTACAGTAAAACCTAACATTTTTGAAAAAAATGTGACCTTCTCCAGGAAAATGTACACTAACACATTTCCATGAAACAGGCAAAAACTAATGGCTGATAAATGGCTTTTCAAATCGTTTAAAGGTTTGATTAATGCTTTTAATGGATCGGCAAAAATTTCTAATGGCTTTGGAAAATGTTTGAACAGCAGACCAAACACATCGATTTCACACATAAAAGACAATTTATCATGCGTGACTCACAAATCCATACGAAGCATTATCCAACACATGATTGATAAGGAAAATTCAATTCAATTTCCAAAAATTATTCAAAAAGGCGCATAATGTTGACTTTGTGTCCTACAGCTGTAACTGTAACACAACGTGCTAAAATTGTTGCCTTTGAAATAGCTGCAGAAGTGCTCAAAGGTCACCAGAACATCTTCAGACATTTTCAGCATTGTTCTGAAGTCTTCTAAAGATCATCAGAAATCTTTGGAAGTCACTGGGACGTTCACGGAAATCCCAGTTATGACGAGATGAAAATCTCACACATTTGACTCTGAAAAAGTTGGCAGGTATATACGAATGCTGGCTACATTTATGCCAAGCATGAATAATAGCAACATGGAGATTGGGACTGTGGGCTTCTCTTGTTGCCTGGGATGACATAACATATAGTAACTGTATTTCCATTAGTTTCGTTTCTGCAATAAGAAGGGGAAATGCTGTAGATCTTTAAAACTATCTTTTTTTTGCATTTGCCTCTGCTGTTCTTGTCGCTTTTAACAAAACAAAGTAAAGACCAGAAAAATATAAAATTTATACATAGTACTGTGTTATGAGGCAGAACACCATGTAGACTGTGTCACCAGAATTAATTCTTGCACATAAAAAAGGAACAGATGGGTTAGATACCCTTGGTGAATGTTTAAAGAATAGTCATTAAAGTCAAATTACTGTGTTTATCTACCACCAGTGATATTGATCTGTTGAAATATGAAAACCACCCACATGCTGGAGACAGGAACAAGGCGGAAAAGAACACCACTCAATCTGAGGTATGAAATGAGGAACCGGGGTCAGATAAACATATTTAGTTTAAGGATGTTTCCCCTTTCAAATGAAAATTGCTGGATTTTTTCCTCGACCTTCAGTGTATTGAAAAAACAGAAAAGCTTTTCCTATCTGACTTTGATTTGCATTCCACTTAAGAGAACGATACCGAAGAAATTGAGTCTATATTTGATACAGAGGAAATTAATAGTACATTTTGATGCCTTTGTTTTTGTTTACATAATCAAATTCAACTTTGTTTCCTCCAGTTAACAACGGGCTCATACTTATTGTTTTTCCTGGAATTGTATCTGCACAATATCAAGCAGTACTTCATGTTGACGATTTCTGTGGCTGTGCATTTTATGAGATTATTAGTTAGTTCTTTATACTATTGTTAAGTTGCAAAAGGAAAGACCCTTATTACTTTTGGAATTAGTGGCTCTTAAGGGTTGGCTTCTTTGGGTGTTTTTTTGTTTAGCTACAGATACAGTTTACTAGCTTGCTTGACTGTGAACTGAAATTTATAAAGTGTAAAAGTATTATGAATTTTCCTCATAAAAGTCTTATTTAAATCACACATCATTGCTTTCTATATTCTTACTGTCAGGGGGATTCACACCTGCATGTGTTACATAATAAAAAGCTTAAGAATACTATTATCTTTTTTCTGGACAAAGTGTATTCTAACTGCCATTGCACTTAGTGGGTAGTTCAAATATCCACTGGGTTAACAGACAACAAGAAAGGAAATACAACAATAGTGCCAGCCCACAAGCACATTGTTCAGTTCACAAGGGTTTTTCAGGCTATTTCCACACCATTCCAGTTCAGTTTTTTGGCAGAAATTAATTCACAGTATGGTGTCAAGCCTACTGCACAAAACACCATGAAATGACCCAAGGTTTTTCACATTACTGCATCACAGAATTGGTTCAGAGGGAAAGCCAAAAATTTAATACTATGTCTGGCAGTAGTACTATAATGATACTTTAAGCGTGCTGAAAAAAGCAGGAAAGGTCGGGTTATTTACCTCCAGAACAATCTGTTTGCCTGTTCACTTTACACCTTGTAAAGTTTCTAAATCATAAATGGTACAAATTGTACTGTTCATAGAACTGTAAGTGTTCCTTCCCAGTGCAGCCCATCTGATAGGGTGCAATAAAAAATCAGAAATTGACAGATATTTTCAGGGTAGATTGAGCACTATTGTGCAATAAATTATGCAGTTTTTTAAGGGCTAATTAACATTGTCTTACCAGGTTTCAAAGGAGAAAAATCACTTTAATGTTGTTTAACAGGCAATTTGAATGTAAAAGAATAATAAAACATTTTTTTAAAACAAAATAGTTAAATTTGTCCAATTGTCTTGACCTGGAAAAGAAAAAAATGGAAAGAAAGAAGGACACTTTTTAAATATTATATGATGCTGTTACACCACTGACTACACTGCTTGTCTCTGAAATCAAAATGGCTGCCCAGATACTGTGATTGAAGGTTTCAGATGTCTTGCAAGGCTTTCTTTAGTGGTAAATCACCTAAAATAACAATTAAGGTTGGGAAAGTGTTTGATTAAAGTTAAAATTTATTGTTCACTTTACTTGAATTTAGCATTTTTTTATGAATTATGCGATTTTTCTCAAATTGTGCAATCTGATGCGATATGAGGTCAAGTGTGCAAAATCGCACCATCGAGTAATATCAGATGGCCTGCCAGTGGGGCTTAAGCAACAAAAAACATGCTGAAACTAGGTTTTTATGTGTAGACGAAAGCCTTATCTGCCTTGGTTTTCAAGATGTAGTTAAAGCTGTCTGGTATGGTTTAACAAAGGCTCAATAGTGTGACCAAAAGTGAGAGGGGCTTAATTCATATTAAGTTTTTCCTTTATCTAGGTGCTGGGCAAATTAGAACCTTTAAATCTTACATTTCCATTCATGATGTTTTAAGGTTGAAGAGAAGGAAAGGCTACATGTCAGTCTAACACCTAGTCAAGTAAGAGCACTTTCGAAGGCGCCATACGTACATGAAATGGACGACCCTGACGTGACAACTTTACAGGAGTTACATCTGATGCAGAGAATGGGCCTACCAACTTGCTTCTTGAATTCCCCTCGTGACTTGGATTCTGATGATGAGGTGTGTACTGCTGAAACCCATTTACTCTTTCACTTCTACAGTTTTATAGCCATAAGACACTTGAATCTGTAGAGCAATTGTGTAACCATTCAAATGAAACCTCTTCCACAGGAAATTTGCATGTGCTTTCTTTTCCCAGCAAGAAGTGAAAGGAGTACTAACTTTGTGGCGTTTGTATGTTTTGGTTCAATTTTATCTTTGGTTTAAATTTTATTTCCCTTTGTTTTTGGGTATGGTAATATACCTTATTATAGGAAATTAACGCTCCATTTACCGATTATTTTTCATCTTTCCCAAAAGCTAAGGCGAAGGTTTACAATATTTCGAGTTCATGTTCGTTGTTGCTGTCAGAAGTGATGTCAATATCTTCTCCTTTGATCTCGGCCACCAACTGTGTCTTAATCGCGTTAATTTCCTTTATCATGAAATTCTACCTCCTCTTTCGCGTTAATTTTCTTTATTCGAAAGTCGTTTTCCATTAAATTCGCGTTAATTTAAGTCGCGTTAATTTCCAATACCTTAATTTCATGGAGCGTAATTTCCTATAACAAGGTATGATAATGAGTTTAAAACAATGGGAAATAAAACTTAAACCAAGGATAAAATTGAACCACAACATATGCATAAAATGGCTCATGCAGAAGAAATCACCCAGTAGTATCAGTATTTTCATGTCTCAACGTTGTGTCAGTTGTCACAAATCCCTTTTATTTATTCTAATTGTTATTGTGCTTTTTCAGTTTTTCTCACAAGATCCAAGCGAGAAGGTACTAAGAGAAAAGAAGAATGTAAAGAAAAAGAAGAAGAAAGGGAAAGTAAAGTCAAAATACGTGCAACCAGCTAATGCTAAGGATACAACGCCCGAGACACTTGAGAATCAGCATGAAAAGCAAAACCTGCCTTGTGACAGTGATGGTATTATAACTGTTACGGCATCAGATTTGGCCAACGCCTTGTCAGGGGGAGGCGACGATAAAACCACCAGCTTTGATGAAACCGGAGATTGCAGAGAGGAAAAAATCTCCTTGGCGTCTTGCAGCACAAACAACGAAGGTAGCCACAACGAAACCTCTCATGAACAGTCTTCACATAAAACCCCCACCTCCGACTCACAAGCATGTACTTTAAAGAACGTGGGCGCCTATACTTTGAGCGTTTCACATGAAAAGATCAGCGAACACCAAGTGGCGGGGTATGCCATTTCACACGGAGTACATGAACATGGGGTATATAACACTTGTGATCCCAAAGAGGGCAGTGAATCTAGTCAGGTAGAGGAACACTTCAAATTGCAATCAGAAAGTGGGGAAAAAGTCGGAGTGATCTGTGTGGAAAGCACACACGAAAACAGTGCTGGTGTTCCTAGTTTATATTCAAGCTGTATCAGTGAGACGGAGCTTGTAGAATGTAGGAGTTTCAATGAGAATTGCACATCCGTCATTGAACAAGGTAAACAAGGAAATGGGCAATGCGGCCAAACAAAAACAATCCCTGACAACACTCTACTACCAGATGGTTTGTGCTCAGAAACTGCTGAAGACGAAGGTGTTCAAGGCTGGCAAGACTACTGGAAAATATACGGCTTCTCGTTGGTTTGGGAGAGCTGGATAAACCTCTACCCAGAGCTGTCGAGTGTTTACAAACAGGTGGGAACAGAGACAGTCTGTAACGACGACGGGAATGAGAGTATTCTGAAGGCTTCAGTCGTTGAAAATGACGATAGCCAATCAGAAGAAATCACCAGTGCAAGATCGAACTTAAGCAGCCTTTCAGAGGAGTCAGATTTCTCCTTTAAAAACGATAAATCTACTGTCGTCAATGTTGGTGACCTTCAGGCCAAGGGAGTAAACGGTACGGAAGCAAAAGAGAGTGTACCACCCTCTGAAGAATGCATGTCGGAAAACCTTCATGACACAAGTCATGGTAGCCAGACCAGACAAGGACCTCCAGCTGTAGTTTCGTTTAATAATTGCCTTTCAGTGGACCATCCAAAATCTGAATCTTCACAGTCCAGGGACGCCCAAGAAGAGAATCTCCAGGATATATGTGTGTGCGTTTCTCAAGAACATGCTGCAGTGGAACACGAATCATCGTCAGGTTCTCTGTCTGATCTGACAGCAGATCAAGTGAGAGCTCTGTGGGAACAAACGTACTGGGAAGTGTACTGGTATTACTATGAGGAGTATAAGTACTGGCGCAGCCAGGGCTATAGCTTTGATGGGCATTCTGATACTACAGATGAAGCGCAAGGTTTAAACACGGCCTGTCTTGCACAAAAAGGTTTTGTTTCTTGTGGATCAGGAGAAAAGCAGTCAAAAAAGAACAAGACAAGAACGAGCAACAAAACTAAAACGTTTACATTAAAATTAAGTGGTATGCAGCAAGCACACCAAACTGCCAACGAAAAGGGTATTGCCGGTGAGGGAGATGAACCCCCTCCAGAGGAGAGATACCACAGTTTAAAACGAGCCCATGAGTTAGATGTAGAGGAACAGAACACTCTCTCCCTTGAAAAGGCGTACGAGTTAATGGGATTTAAAGTATCGCGCGGATTATCACATAACGACCTGCCCAGGGTCTGTGCAGGGAAAGCCTCGTTCCAGTCAAACCTGGAGTCCAAAAACAAGTTTCTCAATATGCACCAGACACTCGAAGTTCCCAGATCCAAGGGAGTGCATCTTAGATTTGAAGATAGCGACGAAGAACAGCCAAATGAAAGATGCTCTTCGTTTGATGGAGAAAATTTGGTAAGCATTTCTGATCAGGACGGTGCCTTCGTCGAGGAGAAAAAAGAGACCTCCATGCTTGATAACGTGAAAACGTTTCTAAGAGAGAAAGGAAACAACTCGCATTCTGAAAGTCCGAAAGATAGAAAATCAAAATGTGATCAGACATTCTCGGTAGCTGAAGGGAATGAGGTACCGAAGCATCTCAAGACGGCGTTCCAGGCACCAGATGATCTTTTATCGTTACAATTTCAACAGGAAACTGACAATGTGCCACAAGTGATTACAAATTTAGAGCAAGACCCTGACATTGCTAAATACTGGGCGCAGAGGTACCGCTTGTTCTCGCGATTTGATGACGGTATCAAAATGGACAAAGAAGGTTGGTTCTCTGTGACCCCTGAGCGTATAGCAGAGCACATTGCAGAACGATGCCGTTGTGACCTGCTAATTGACGCTTTCTGTGGTGTTGGTGGGAATGCGATTCAGTTTGCCTTCACTTGCGAGCGTGTCATTGCAATTGACATCGATCCTTTAAAGATTGCTCTTGCGCGACATAATGCAACTGTCTACGGAGTTGCAGACAGAATTGAGTTCATTGTTGGTGACTATATGAAGTTGATACCGCATCTGAAGGCCGATGTTGTATTTCTCAGTCCACCGTGGGGCGGACCAAATTACACAAACGCAGAAGTCTTTGATGTCAAAACTATGATAACGTTAGATGGCGTTCGTGTTTTTGAAGAGACCAAGACTATCACCAACAATATTGCTTATTTCATGCCTCGCAATGTGGATGTTGAGCAATTGTCGTCTCTCGCTGGTCCGGGTGGTAAAATGGAGATTGAACAGAATTTCGTCAATAAGAAGCTCAAGACAATTACAGCATATTATGGAGAACTGGTAGAAAATACCTGGTGAGAATCCCGGAGGACTAAATTGGACAATTCAAATTCCATTAGCCCTTCATTAATCACTTGGTTTTAGTGAAGTTGCTGTTCGCGCTCTCTTGACAAAAGACTTTAAGATCCAACGACGTGACGGCAACGAGAGCGTCAAAAAAACTATCGGTTTAATAAGCAAGACAACAACGTCGCACGTGCATCACACTTTTTTCTGCATTTCTTTGCCTTTTTTGCACGACTACGACGTGAAACTGCCTAATTTCGCGTTTTATGGAGGACGTAAACAAGCAAGGACGAAATTTCATTTCTCTTTCTTAACTTGGATGTGGTCCCTTGGAATTCAACTCCAGGAGGGTTCGCCTACATTTAGCAAAGGAATAACTGCGATAAAGACTGAAAGAAAGCTAAGCTATTTTTTTAAGCGACGTTCTCGTTGCCGTCACGTCTTTGAATCTTAGTCTATGTTGACACTATACCGGATACCGTAAAATTCCGAAAATAAGCCCTGGGGCTCGTATTTTTTAAAGGCCCTTTTTGAGGGGCTTATTTTTGGAGGAGCTTTTATTCAGAGGGGCTTATCTACGGAGGGAAATTTGCGTTTCAAAATCGATTGACCTAGCGTTATAGTTGGAAGTAATTGTACCGTTTTAGCTTTGTTTTACTTTGTATTTAAGGGCAATTTTCCAAAGTACAAGCCCCCGGGGGGTTTATATTTGGAGGGGCGATTTAACGGTGGGTTTTTTGCGTTACCATTTTAGGGGGCTTATATTTGGAGGGGCTTATACATGGAGGGGCTTATTTTCGGAATTTTACGGTAGCTTTTCGTAGCGCCACGAAAGGCTATCGGGTATGGTATGACCAGCAACGGTCCGGGGGGGGGGGGCGGCACAAGTCGTCCACACACACCTAACATCGCGCAGCCGCTGTTGGCCGAGAGGGTTTGGTGCACTTAATTCCAGCCTCACTTCCGTCTCACTGGGTTCCAGTTCTCGCTTCCACTTATTTACTTCCGCGACGGGCCGAATAGGCAACCAAAGAATGGCACAAAACAAATCTGTTACGTGACGCTTCACTTCTGAGATCGGCTAGGCGCGGCGCGGCGCGGCGCGGCGCAGCTTCGCTTCGTTACAGAAATCGCGCCGCCACAACCGTTCTCGTGTGTAAACAGAAGCCCTATCCCGTATGATTTTCGTGTCAACGCAAAAGCTACCATTATAGTTTGAACCTAGCCTTCAAGTCCCTAGTTTCCAAAATAAATGTGGAAGTCAGCGCCAACGTCAAAGGATCAATTTGATGGAACGTACACAAGCTGGAGGAGATGAACGCGTGTATGAAACCTCCATCGCAGCTCTTCTACATGTACTTTAAAAGCCTTGGCGAATAAAGTCTCAAAACGTTTGCAGGAAAAGCAAAAACTCGGGTAGTGAAGATTGGTAAGGAGCAGACAACTGTAATATACATTGATGATCCAGTTAAGTGTTAACAGGGGATCATTCCATTCGATTATCACGTTTACTTATGTTCTGTTGTACTTTAAAAAGCCTAGATCTTTTGAATAAACGTAAATTAACTTACTTAGATGACAGACGGAGTAGCATGCTTCAGTTAATAAAGAAAACTCGCAGCCGGAAAATTATAAGAGCCATCTTGGTTCATTTTAAAGAAAGCCAATAACGTCCGAGTGGAATGATTCCTGTAAGCTTTGCGTTAATCACAAATGCGAAAGATTCAAAATAATAACTTTCTTTGGGGATTGAACAAATCAAAGAAGGATAAGGGAGACAGAGCCAACGTGTTAATGCGGCAGCACGTTCCTACCAGATTTCGGAACAAATGAAGTTTTTGGGTAACTGACGCTTTCCCGTCCTCTAAGTCACAATTTTGCCCTAAGTGAAACATAATTGTTATTGTTGACTTAAGGGAGGGGTAGGTGGTCAGTTAGAAACCTCAGTTGATCCGAAGCTTTAAGACCCTGGCAGGTGGTCCGATCAAAAGAACCTGGTTTCTATGAACTGAGTAAGCCAGGGGGGCGAATAGCACCCGGGCAGCTGACACACCAAACTTCTTAACAAATATGCTTTAGAGAAGAGAAGTCTCTCTGAAAGGCCACATTATTCCCAGGGAAGAAACTTTTCATGGGGGGTGGGGGGGGGGTAGTTTTAAAGGAAGTTTAGTTGGGGCTGTGCTTCCGAAACCCTTCGATTCTGAGCCTGTTTAAGGCAAAATGCATTAAAATTGCAACCCTGTTTAACACGTTAAATGGTCAAATCGAATACCTTTTTTAAGGTTGAAGATCCCATAAACTTCAACCTTGCAGAGCGGCACATACCGAGCTAGCCAAACAGGGACGTTTCCCCACCCCCCACCCCCCCTCCCCCACTCTGAGCGCGTGTGTCCATCTGTAAACTCCCAAGGGAACCAATATATGGAGGCAAAGAAACAATGCATTTGTTAATGACGACATATCGTCATGACATCATGACTAATTTCGGGACTTATCAACCGAAGTTTTCATAGCCTGAGCATCACGCCTTCCTAAGGGGCTAGGGGAGAGGAGATTTTAGATTGGGGAGTGGGGAGGGAGAGAAGAGAAAGGAAGGCCTGACACAAAACCATTCAGCAAATCGTGTAGTCTGCTACACAGCCGTTTTTAGGGTCGTCACGCAACGCTCTTCCCCACTAGTGGGGAGGAGCGTTGCGTTACGACACTAAAAACGGCTGTGTAGCAGACAACAAATCGTGTGACACATCCAAAATCTGGATGTGGCAGTGATTGGATAACACACAATAACCCCTGACGTCACCGCCAGCAAGTAAATACGAGCAGAGCGATTGGAAAGGAGAAGCCATTGAAGTTTTTCATAGATGTTCGCAGGAAAAAATAACGGATTCCCATTTTTGGATATTTTAGGGTATTTAAAGAATACCCATAAAAATCCCAAATTTGGCAAAGCGACTGACAAGTCCCAACCAGGGAATTTCCAACCAAGTTCCCTGATTGGGACTTGTCTCACTCTTCAAAATTTGGGATTTTTGTGGGTATTCTTTAAATACTCTAAAATATCCAAAAATGGGAATCTGTTATTTTTTCCAGTGGTTTTGATTTCATGTGGTACTTTTATGGACAGAGACGCAGAGACGAATTCAAAAAGGCTCTAGAGGGCGCTCTCAGGTTCTTTCCTGGAATGAAAATAAAACCCGAGCAAAAATTGTCTTTCAAAGCCTCGTAGTTGGAAGGAAAGATGTTCTCGGAGTATGCAAAAGCCTCATATACCAGCTTCTGCCGAAACTATGGACCGGGACAAAGAAGACAAAATCAGTGCTTCAGAAATCTAAGTTCTGATTTACAACATCCTGCCGTTAAAAGGGTATTCTTACTGTAAATAACATTAGAGCGAGGTAGCCATGTATTGAGAATAGTCGACAGCACCAAGGCTTTAGATTGACTTTGCTCGTGCCGGTTACGATAGCGCCCGGGGGGGGGGGGGTGGGGGTACTCCCATACATTACCTATACGGCTATGTGCCGCCCAACGGGGTCGTGATTTTGAAGCTCCTGATTTAGAACGGGGTATCCATTTCAGAGGCGTTTTCTAGAACGGGGTATAATATTTCGAACGCACGAAAGCTCCAGTTTTGTAAGCAGGCATTTGAAATTATTCAAGGACAGATTGCTTTTAAAAATACGGTTCAATGCGTTAACAAGCAAACTGTTGTACTCTTTGCACCTTAGAACGGAGTATAAAAAATTGGTCCATTTCTAGAACGGGGTATCAGTTTTAGGGCGAATTCTAGAACGGGGTATCAATTTTAGGGGAAATTTTTTTTAGAACGGGGTGCCAATTTGGAGTCCCTTGCGGCACATACCCACCCAAAAAATACCCAAGTGCCCCCCCCCCCCCGGGCGATAGCGTACATGATTGGAATTCGTTCGCCTCCTTTTAAGCTCAAGCAGGCGTCATCATATTTCACTTTCCCTCGGATGGTTCTCGGCCTGATCTACCTCAGATTTTTAGTTGCCAGACTCTCAGGAACCTGCTTATTAATGAACACTGTAAACAAAAGCAATTTACAATTTTCCGGGCGCACGTCCGGGAGGGGGGGGGGGCACTCACATACATTGCCTATACGGATATGTGCCGCCCAACGGGGTCGTGATTTTGAAGCTCCTGATTTAGAACGGGGTATCCATTTCAGAGGCGTTTTCTAGAACGGGGTATAAAAAATTGTTGATCAAGGCTTTATCTTCTGCTTAAAATTGTTGCTGATTATGAAGAAGCATTTATTTGATATACTAGTAGTAATCATAGATCAATAAGTGCGTTCGAGTTTTCTTAGCTCCAGATTAGCTTTTGTGTCGTCAAGCTTGATTTCAAAATCATGGAAGAGATCATGAATTAAAAGGTAAACATTCTTTTCGTAAAAAATGTTCTTCGCGTATACGGCTTCAAACTATCTCACTCATTAACTCTCTACTCTTAAAATGTCTTACTCTCCCTCAAGCATGGTCGATAAAAATGTAAAGTAGATCGTAAAAAGTTCTTTGTTGTTAAAAAGATAAACATGTCACTACAAACTTCGAAAAAATGGTAGCCTTGAAGGTTAAAAGTCTTGGCTTCTTGCGTGACACAACTTGAAGTGAAATCAATGATCATAGGAGCGACGGAAACATATTAGGTTTCTGCTAGATTACTGATGTCAGAGAACCGGACAGAATCTTTTGCCATTGTGCAAACTTTTCATCTCATGATTATTTTACGTTCATGTAGGTCAGTCCAACATGTTTTAAACTTAGCTTGCTTCAGCGAGCGAGATACTTATAATGCAAAATTACCCGCGTAGAGATATCAGACGTGAATAAAGCATTACAGTTGTAACAAACTGCACTGATACGCTCAAGCTTACTTTTTCGTGCATGAAAGAGGTTAAACTACAAATATGTAAATAGACTCAAACGCACGGGTAAACTTCTCACGGCACAAATGTTACCTGGTCTTTATTTGTGTGTTTCTACGAAGTTCCAGCTCGATTTGAACGGCATTGACCGAAAAGTTTAGCAGAATCATCAGCTCAGTAATAAAACCCGCTTAGAAAACAACTCCAAAGTTCATTCTTTTGCCGAACTCAAATATTCCCGTGTAATCATCTAGTTGACCTTGATGGAACCAGTGATGCACGTGATTGCCATATGACAATTGCTTATGACGTGAAAAATAGTTGTGTGCGCATGTCCACCAGGTGAGCCCGCAATTTCTTTGGCCGGCTATTGGGCTTAAAATTCGTGCGCGCGCTTAATAATTATTCAAAATGGCGCAGATTTTGAACATCGCCCGTCCAAGTAACCAAAAATCTCGAATCTTCACGCCTGGCATGCACAGGTATCCCATCGACCACAGGATCCCCAAAGATTACGAAGCGTTCTCCTAACGTCGAACGCAATAAGTCGCACAAATAAAGAAATATCTTTTAAAAGAAACAGGGCTATTTCAATTTACAATCTTTCTAGAACGGAGTTTAAAAAATTGGCCCATTTCTAGAACGGGGTATCAGTTTTAGGGCGAATTCTAGAACGGGGTATAAAAAATTTGCCCATTTCTAGAACGGGGTATCAATTTTAGGGGAAATTTTTTTTTAGAACCGGTTGCCAATTTGGAGTCCCGGGCGGCACATATCCACCCAAAAAATACCCAAGTGCCCCCTCCCCCCCAGGGCGCACGTTTATTTACAAACAGAGCGTTGGCGATCTTACACTAGCATGTTATAATTCCTCAAAAACGGCAGGTTTTCCATTACAAGTATTCGAAAACTCCTCATTGGAGGTTTCAGAAAAAGCGAAATCGTAGCAATACAGGTACTGGAGTTCGGCCAGATCGTAAGGTGAGATTTATTTCAGGCGAGCTTTTTGACACGTGAGGCTGACAACCCAATGACCGGAAGTGATTTTGATTGGATGGTATCGAATCATGCTGTGTAGGGGTGGAAGGCTCCAGTAAAAGCATCTGTGTTAGGCGTTTCTCTCCTTCAGCTCTCTCTCTTTTTCGCTTCCATCTTTCCCCTTTTCCCTAGAAACGTCTGATACTCAGGCTAAAGTTTTCATGCTATAAAGAAGAATTTCACTACTGTATCGTTCAAAACTAAAACTAAATTTTCAGTGATTCTGATATAAATCACATGTATGTATTCGATTCATACGTGTTGATTTTACACAAATCTCCTTCTATTAAACAGGCATGATCTGTAACATGTAAAAGATGAAACGTGATATATGACGTGAAAAAATTATTTCGCATAATACAACAGAACGACTAGTTTGTCAGGATCTCAAAAGATCGCGCGAATTATCAAGATTTACAGGAAAATACAACGATTTTTTTTCCGAGTTTCGTGGCTCACAGCCATTTTAATTATTTCCTAGTGTACTTGGAGACACAATTTATGTTTAAACAATGAACAAGAAAAAAAGACCCGGACAGCAACAATAAAAATAGTACAGGGCTGGAGATGTTGTTGCTGAAATAAGCTTTAAAAAAATAATAATAATTCGGCACCCTTCGGCAATTTAAAAACAAAAGGGTTACGGGATAACTCGAATAGTTGTATTGGGATTAAATTTTAAGTAACTGAAAAATGGAAGCAGTCTTTTCTATGTTCAGAACTCGAACGAAAGGACGTAGAAAATTAAACGAAAAAATTGACGATTGGAACCACTCATTTACCTTTTTCTATTACTTGACTATTTCCGAATTCTTATAATACACTCTGTTCCCCCCAAAACGTTTGCATCAGTTGTTGTTTTTCAAATGCTCTTGGGAAAATGCAGTCCTTCCTGGGTCCTGCCTGGAGCATTTGAAAACAAAAAATTACGCAACATTTGTGGGGGGCAAACATGGAAGATTGGAAAATACAGAATACGATACGCGACCCTCTTTAGTTTTCCTGTGATAGCTCTGGAC